>OX637536.1:94265960-94854821 GCA_951800035.1 Linnaemya tessellans | reverse complement strand
ATTTCCCATCTGGTGGCCATGCATGCCAACTCCTTATTTGGCCACATTGGCCAAAATCCCTCCAAGAACGTCATATACTAGAACAAAATTGAACTTTGATTGGCTGTAAAATTTTCACAAACTCAATTCAGCTATCAAGACTGTTTTGTTTGATAGAATGTAGTCCAATAATCATTTCCCATCTGGTGGCCATGCATGCCAACTCCTTATTTGGCCACATTGGCCAAAATCCCTCCAAGAACGTCATATACTAGAACAAAATTGAACTTTGATTTGCTGTAAAAATTTTCACAAACTCAATTCAGCTATCAAGACTGTTTTGTTTGATAGAATGTAGTCCCAATAATCATTTCCCATCTGGTGGCCATGCATGCCAACTCCTTATTTGGCCACATTGGCCAAAATCCCTCCAAGAACGTCATATACTAGAACAAAATTGAACTTTGATTTGCTGTAAAAATTTTCACAAACTCAATTCAGCTATCAAGACTGTTTTGTTTGATAGAATGTAGTCCAATAATCATTTCCCATCTGGTGGCCATGCATGCCAACTCCTTATTTGGCCACATTGGCCAAAATCCCTCCAAGAACGTCATATACTAGAACAAAATTGAACTTTGATTTGCTGTAAAAATTTTCACAAACTCAATTCAGCTATCAAGACTGTTTTGTTTGATAGAATGTAGTCCAATAATCATTTCCCATCTGGTGGCCATGCATGCCAACTCCTTATTTGGCCACATTGGCCAAAATCCCTCCAAGAACGTCATATACTAGAACAAAATTGAACTTTGATTTGCTGTAAAAATTTTCACAAACTCAATTCAGCTATCAAGACTGTTTTGTTTGATAGAATGTAGTCCAATAATCATTTCCCATCTGGTGGCCATGCATGCCAACTCCTTATTTGGCCACATTGGCCAAAATCCCTCCAAGAACGTCATATACTAGAACAAAATTGAACTTTGATTGGCTGTAAAAATTTTCACAAACTCAATTCAGCTATCAAGACTGTTTTGTTTGATAGAATGTAGTCCAATAATCATTTCCCATCTGGTGGCCATGCATGCCAACTCCTTATTTGGCCACATTGGCCAAATCCCTCCAAGAACGTCATATACTAGAACAAAATTGAACTTTGATTTGCTGTAAAAATTTTCACAAACTCAATTCAGCTATCAAGACTGTTTTGTTTGATAGAATGTAGTCCAATAATCATTTCCCATCTGGTGGCCATGCATGCCAACTCCTTATTTGGCCACATTGGCCAAAATCCCTCCAAGAACGTCATATACTAGAACAAAATTGAACTTTGATTGGCTGTAAAAATTTTCACAAACTCAATTCAGCTATCAAGACTGTTTTGTTTGATAGAATGTAGTCCAATAATCATTTCCCATCTGGTGGCCATGCATGCCAACTCCTTATTTGGCCACATTGGCCAAAATCCCTCCAAGAACGTCATATACTAGAACAAAATTGAACTTTGATTGGCTGTAAAAATTTTCACAAACTCAATTCAGCTATCAAGACTGTTTTGTTTGATAGAATGTAGTCCAATAATCATTTCCCATCTGGTGGCCATGCATGCCAACTCCTTATTTGGCCACATTGGCCAAAATCCCTCCAAGAATGTCATATACTAGAACAAAATTGAACTTTGATTGGCTGTAAAAATTTTCACAAACTCAATTCAGCTATCAAGACTGTTTTGTTTGATAGAATGTAGTCCAATAATCATTTCCCATCTGGTGGCCATGCATGCCAACTCCTTATTTGGCCACATTGGCCAAAATCCCTCCAAGAACGTCATATACTAGAACAAAATTGAACTTTGATTGGCTGTAAAAATTTTCACAAACTCAATTCAGCTATCAAGACTGTTTTGTTGGATAGAATGTAGTCCAATAATCATTTCCCATCTGGTGGCCATGCATGCCAACTCCTTATTTGGCCACATTGGCCAAAATCCCTCCAAGAACGTCATATACTAGAACAAAATTGAACTTTGATTGGCTGTAAAAATTTTCACAAACTCAATTCAGCTATCAAGACTGTTTTGTTTGATAGAATGTAGTCCAATAATCATTTCCCATCTGGTGGCCATGCATGCCAACTTTTTATTTGGCCACATTGGCCAAAATCCCTCCAAGAACGTCATATACTAGAACAAAATTGAACTTTGATTGGCTGTAAAAATTTTCACAAACTCAATTCAGCTATCAAGACTGTTTTGTTTGATAGAATATAGTCCAATAATCATTTCCCATCTGGTGGCCATGCATGCCAACTCCTTATTTGGCCACATTGGCCAAAATCCCTCCAAGAACGTCATATACTAGAACAAAATTGAACTTTGATTTGCTGTAAAAATTTTCACAAACTCAATTCAGCTATCAAGACTGTTTTGTTTGATAGAATGTAGTCCAATAATCATTTCCCATCTGGTGGCCATGCATGCCAACTCCTTATTTGGCCACATTGGCCAAAATCCCTCCAAGAACGTCATATACTAGAACAAAATTGAACTTTGATTGGCTGTAAAAATTTTCACAAACTCAATTCAGCTATCAAGACTGTTTTGTTTGATAGAATGTAGTCCAATAATCATTTCCCATTTGGTGGCCATGCATGCCAACTCCTTATTTGGCCACATTGGCCAAAATCCCTCCAAGAACGTCATATACTAGAACAAAATTGAACTTTGATTGGCTGTAAAAATTTTCACAAACTCAATTCAGCTATCAAAACTGTTTTGTTTGATAGAATGTAGTCCAATAATCATTTCCCATTTGGTGGCCATGCATGCCAACTCCTTATTTGGCCACATTGGCCAAAATCCCTCCAAGAACGTCATATACTAGAACAAAATTGAACTTTGATTGGCTGTAAAAATTTTCACAAACTCAATTCAGCTATCAAAACTGTTTTGTTTGATAGAATGTAGTCCAATAATCATTTCCCATTTGGTGGCCATGCATGCCAACTCCTTATTTGGCCACATTGGCCAAAATCCCTCCAAGAACGTCATATACTAGAACAAAATTGAACTTTGATTGGCTGTAAAAATTTTCACAAACTCAATTCAGCTATCAAAACTGTTTTGTTTGATAGAATGTAGTCCAATAATCATTTCCCATTTGGTGGCCATGCATGCCAACTCCTTATTTGGCCACATTGGCCAAAATCCCTCCAAGAACGTCATATACTAGAACAAAATTGAACTTTGATTGGCTGTAAAAATTTTCACAAACTCAATTCAGCTATCAAAACTGTTTTGTTTGATAGAATGTAGTCCAATAATCATTTCCCATTTGGTGGCCATGCATGCCAACTCCTTATTTGGCCACATTGGCCAAAATCCCTCCAAGAACGTCATATACTAGAACAAAATTGAACTTTGATTGGCTGTAAAAATTTTCACAAACTCAATTCAGCTATCAAAACTGTTTTGTTTGATAGAATGTAGTCCAATAATCATTTCCCATTTGGTGGCCATGCATGCCAACTCCTTATTTGGCCACATTGGCCAAAATCCCTCCAAGAACGTCATATACTAGAACAAAATTGAACTTTGATTGGCTGTAAAAATTTTCACAAACTCAATTCAGCTATCAAGACTGTTTTGTTTGATAGAATGTAGTCCAATAATCATTTCCCATCTGGTGGCCATGCATGCCAACTCCTTATTTGGCCACATTGGCCAAAATCCCTCCAAGAACGTCATATACTAGAACAAAATTGAACTTTGATTGGCTGTAAAAATTTTCACAAACTCAATTCAGCTATCAAGACTGTTTTGTTTGATAGAATGTAGTCCAATAATCATTTCCCATCTGGTGGCCATGCATGCCAACTCCTTATTTGGCCACATTGGCCAAAATCCCTCCAAGAACGTCATATACTAGAACAAAATTGAACTTTGATTGGCTGTAAAAATTTTCACAAACTCAATTCAGCTATCAAAACTGTTTTGTTTGATAGAATGTAGTCCAATAATCATTTCCCATTTGGTGGCCATGCATGCCAACTCCTTATTTGGCCACATTGGCCAAAATCCCTCCAAGAACGTCATATACTAGAACAAAATTGAACTTTGATTGGCTGTAAAAATTTTCACAAACTCAATTCAGCTATCAAAACTGTTTTGTTTGATAGAATGTAGTCCAATAATCATTTCCCATTTGGTGGCCATGCATGCCAACTCCTTATTTGGCCACATTGGCCAAAATCCCTCCAAGAACGTCATATACTAGAACAAAATTGAACTTTGATTGGCTGTAAAAATTTTCACAAACTCAATTCAGCTATCAAAACTGTTTTGTTTGATAGAATGTAGTCCAATAATCATTTCCCATTTGGTGGCCATGCATGCCAACTCCTTATTTGGCCACATTGGCCAAAATCCCTCCAAGAACGTCATATACTAGAACAAAATTGAACTTTGATTGGCTGTAAAAATTTTCACAAACTCAATTCAGCTATCAAAACTGTTTTGTTTGATAGAATGTAGTCCAATAATCATTTCCCATTTGGTGGCCATGCATGCCAACTCCTTATTTGGCCACATTGGCCAAAATCCCCTCCAAGAACGTCATATACTAGAACAAAATTGAACTTTGATTGGCTGTAAAAATTTTCACAAACTCAATTCAGCTATCAAAACTGTTTTGTTTGATAGAATGTAGTCCAATAATCATTTCCCATTTGGTGGCCATGCATGCCAACTCCTTATTTGGCCACATTGGCCAAAATCCCTCCAAGAACGTCATATACTAGAACAAAATTGAACTTTGATTGGCTGTAAAAATTTTCACAAACTCAATTCAGCTATCAAAACTGTTTTGTTTGATAGAATGTAGTCCAATAATCATTTCCCATTTGGTGGCCATGCATGCCAACTCCTTATTTGGCCACATTGGCCAAAATCCCTCCAAGAACGTCATATACTAGAACAAAATTGAACTTTGATTGGCTGTAAAAATTTTCACAAACTCAATTCAGCTATCAAAACTGTTTTGTTTGATAGAATGTAGTCCAATAATCATTTCCCATTTGGTGGCCATGCATGCCAACTCCTTATTTGGCCACATTGGCCAAAATCCCTCCAAGAACGTCATATACTAGAACAAAATTGAACTTTGATTGGCTGTAAAAATTTTCACAAACTCAATTCAGCTATCAAAACTGTTTTGTTTGATAGAATGTAGTCCAATAATCATTTCCCATTTGGTGGCCATGCATGCCAACTCCTTATTTGGCCACATTGGCCAAAATCCCTCCAAGAACGTCATATACTAGAACAAAATTGAACTTTGATTGGCTGTAAAAATTTTCACAAACTCAATTCAGCTATCAAAACTGTTTTGTTTGATAGAATGTAGTCCAATAATCATTTCCCATTTGGTGGCCATGCATGCCAACTCCTTATTTGGCCACATTGGCCAAAATCCCTCCAAGAACGTCATATACTAGAACAAAATTGAACTTTGATTGGCTGTAAAAATTTTCACAAACTCAATTCAGCTATCAAAACTGTTTTGTTTGATAGAATGTAGTCCAATAATCATTTCCCATCTGGTGGCCATGCATGCCAACTCCTTATTTGGCCACATTGGCCAAAATCCCTCCAAGAACGTCATATACTAGAACAAAATTGAACTTTGATTGGCTGTAAAAATTTTCACAAACTCAATTCAGCTATCAAGACTGTTTTGTTTGATAGAATGTAGTCCAATAATCATTTCCCATCTGGTGGCCATGCATGCCAACTCCTTATTTGGCCACATTGGCCAAAATCCCTCCAAGAACGTCATATACTAGAACAAAATTGAACTTTGATTGGCTGTAAAAATTTTCACAAACTCAATTCAGCTATCAAGACTGTTTTGTTTGATAGAATGTAGTCCAATAATCATTTCCCATCTGGTGGCCATGCATGCCAACTCCTTATTTGGCCACATTGGCCAAAATCCCTCCAAGAACGTCATATACTAGAACAAAATTGAACTTTGATTGGCTGTAAAAATTTTCACAAACTCAATTCAGCTATCAAGACTGTTTTGTTTGATAGAATGTAGTCCAATAATCATTTCCCATCTGGTGGCCATGCATGCCAACTCCTTATTTGGCCACATTGGCCAAAATCCCTCCAAGAACGTCATATACTAGAACAAAATTGAACTTTGATTGGCTGTAAAAATTTTCACAAACTCAATTCAGCTATCAAGACTGTTTTGTTTGATAGAATGTAGTCCAATAATCATTTCCCATCTGGTGGCCATGCATGCCAACTCCTTATTTGGCCACATTGGCCAAAATCCCTCCAAGAACGTCATATACTAGAACAAAATTGAACTTTGATTGGCTGTAAAAATTTTCACAAACTCAATTCAGCTATCAAGACTGTTTTGTTTGATAGAATGTAGTCCAATAATCATTTCCCATCTGGTGGCCATGCATGCCAACTCCTTATTTGGCCACATTGGCCAAAATCCCTCCAAGAACGTCATATACTAGAACAAAATTGAACTTTGATTGGCTGTAAAAATTTTCACAAACTCAATTCAGCTATCAAGACTGTTTTGTTTGATAGAATGTAGTCCAATAATCATTTCCCATCTGGTGGCCATGCATGCCAACTCCTTATTTGGCCACATTGGCCAAAATCCCTCCAAGAACGTCATATACTAGAACAAAATTGAACTTTGATTGGCTGTAAAAATTTTCACAAACTCAATTCAGCTATCAAGACTGTTTTGTTTGATAGAATGTAGACCAATAATCATTTCCCATCTGGTGGCCATGCATGCCAACTCCTTATTTGGCCACATTGGCCAAAATCCCTCCAAGAACGTCATATACTAGAACAAAATTGAACTTTGATTGGCTGTAAAAATTTTCACAAACTCAATTCAGCTATCAAGACTGTTTTGTTTGATAGAATGTAGTCCAATAATCATTTCCCATCTGGTGGCCATGCATGCCAACTCCTTATTTGGCCACATTGGCCAAAATCCCTCCAAGAACGTCATATACTAGAACAAAATTGAACTTTGATTGGCTGTAAAAATTTTCACAAACTCAATTCAGCTATCAAGACTGTTTTGTTTGATAGAATGTAGTCCAATAATCATTTCCCATCTGGTGGCCATGCATGCCAACTCCTTATTTGGCCACATTGGCCAAAATCCCTCCAAGAACGTCATATACTAGAACAAAATTGAACTTTGATTGGCTGTAAAAATTTTCACAAACTCAATTCAGCTATCAAGACTGATTTGTTTGATAGAATATAGTCCAATAATCATTTCCCATCTGGTGGCCATGCATGCCAACTCCTTATTTGGCCACATTGGCCAAAATCCCTCCAAGAACGTCATATACTAGAACAAAATTGAACTTTGATTGGCTGTAAAAATTTTCACAAACTCAATTCAGCTATCAAGACTGTTTTGTTTGATAGAATGTAGTCCAATAATCATTTCCCATCTGGTGGCCATGCATGCCAACTCCTTATTTGGCCACATTGGCCAAAATCCCTCCAAGAACGTCATATACTAGAACAAAATTGAACTTTGATTGGCTGTAAAAATTTTCACAAACTCAATTCAGCTATCAAGACTGATTTGTTTGATAGAATATAGTCCAATAATCATTTCCCATCTGGTGGCCATGCATGCCAACTCCTTATTTGGCCACATTGGCCAAAATCCCTCCAAGAACGTCATATACTAGAACAAAATTGAACTTTGATTGGCTGTAAAAATTTTCACAAACTCAATTCAGCTATCAAGACTGTTTTGTTTGATAGAATGTAGTCCAATAATCATTTCCCATCTGGTGGCCATGCATGCCAACTCCTTATTTGGCCACATTGGCCAAAATCCCTCCAAGAACGTCATATACTAGAACAAAATTGAACTTTGATTGGCTGTAAAAATTTTCACAAACTCAATTCAGCTATCAAGACTGTTTTGTTTGATAGAATATAGTCCAATAATCATTTCCCATCTGGTGGCCATGCATGCCAACTCCTTATTTGGCCACATTGGCCAAAATCCCTCCAAGAACGTCATATACTAGAACAAAATTGAACTTTGATTGGCTGTAAAAATTTTCACAAACTCAATTCAGCTATCAAGACTGATTTGTTTGATAGAATATAGTCCAATAATCATTTCCCATCTGGTGGCCATGCATGCCAACTCCTTATTTGGCCACATTGGCCAAAATCCCTCCAAGAACGTCATATACTAGAACAAAATTGAACTTTGATTGGCTGTAAAAATTTTCACAAACTCAATTCAGCTATCAAGACTGTTTTGTTTGATAGAATGTAGTCCAATAATCATTTCCCATCTGGTGGCCATGCATGCCAACTCCTTATTTGGCCACATTGGCCAAAATCCCTCCAAGAACGTCATATACTAGAACAAAATTGAACTTTGATTGGCTGTAAAAATTTTCACAAACTCAATTCAGCTATCAAGACTGTTTTGTTTGATAGAATATAGTCCAATAATCATTTCCCATCTGGTGGCCATGCATGCCAACTCCTTATTTGGCCACATTGGCCAAAATCCCTCCAAGAACGTCATATACTAGAACAAAATTGAACTTTGATTGGCTGTAAAAATTTTCACAAACTCAATTCAGCTATCAAGACTGTTTTGTTTGATAGAATGTAGTCCAATAATCATTTCCCATCTGGTGGCCATGCATGCCAACTCCTTATTTGGCCACATTGGCCAAAATCCCTCCAAGAACGTCATATACTAGAACAAAATTGAACTTTGATTGGCTGTAAAAATTTTCACAAACTCAATTCAGCTATCAAGACTGTTTTGTTTGATAGAATGTAGTCCAATAATCATTTCCCATCTGGTGGCCATGCATGCCAACTCCTTATTTGGCCACATTGGCCCAAATCCCTCCAAGAACGTCATATACTAGAACAAAATTGAACTTTGATTGGCTGTAAAAATTTTCACAAACTCAATTCAGCTATCAAGACTGTTTTGTTTGATAGAATGTAGTCCAATAATCATTTCCCATCTGGTGGCCATGCATGCCAACTCCTTATTTGGCCACATTGGCCAAAATCCCTCCAAGAACGTCATATACTAGAACAAAATTGAACTTTGATTGGCTGTAAAAATTTTCACAAACTCAATTCAGCTATCAAGACTGTTTTGTTTGATAGAATGTAGTCCAATAATCATTTCCCATCTGGTGGCCATGCATGCCAACTCCTTATTTGGCCACATTGGCCAAAATCCCTCCAAGAACGTCATATACTAGAACAAAATTGAACTTTGATTGGCTGTAAAAATTTTCACAAACTCAATTCAGCTATCAAGACTGTTTTGTTTGATAGAATGTAGTCCAATAATCATTTCCCATCTGGTGGCCATGCATGCCAACTCCTTATTTGGCCACATTGGCCAAAATCCCTCCAAGAACGTCATATACTAGAACAAAATTGAACTTTGATTGGCTGTAAAAATTTTCACAAACTCAATTCAGCTATCAAGACTGATTTGTTTGATAGAATATAGTCCAATAATCATTTCCCATCTGGTGGCCATGCATGCCAACTCCTTATTTGGCCACATTGGCCAAAATCCCTCCAAGAACGTCATATACTAGAACAAAATTGAACTTTGATTGGCTGTAAAAATTTTCACAAACTCAATTCAGCTATCAAGACTGTTTTGTTTGATAGAATATAGTCCAATAATCATTTCCCATCTGGTGGCCATGCATGCCAACTCCTTATTTGGCCACATTGGCCAAAATCCCTCCAAGAACGTCATATACTAGAACAAAATTGAACTTTGATTGGCTGTAAAAATTTTCACAAACTCAATTCAGCTATCAAGACTGTTTTGTTTGATAGAATGTAGTCCAATAATCATTTCCCATCTGGTGGCCATGCATGCCAACTCCTTATTTGGCCACATTGGCCAAAATCCCTCCAAGAACGTCATATACTAGAACAAAATTGAACTTTGATTGGCTGTAAAAATTTTCACAAACTCAATTCAGCTATCAAGACTGTTTTGTTTGATAGAATGTAGTCCAATAATCATTTCCCATCTGGTGGCCATGCATGCCAACTCCTTATTTGGCCACATTGGCCAAAATCCCTCCAAGAACGTCATATACTAGAACAAAATTGAACTTTGATTGGCTGTAAAAATTTTCACAAACTCAATTCAGCTATCAAGACTGTTTTGTTTGATAGAATGTAGTCCAATAATCATTTCCCATCTGGTGGCCATGCATGCCAACTCCTTATTTGGCCACATTGGCCAAAATCCCTCCAAGAACGTCATATACTAGAACAAAATTGAACTTTGATTGGCTGTAAAAATTTTCACAAACTCAATTCAGCTATCAAGACTGTTTTGTTTGATAGAATGTAGTCCAATAATCATTTCCCATCTGGTGGCCATGCATGCCAACTCCTTATTTGGCCACATTGGCCAAAATCCCTCCAAGAACGTCATATACTAGAACAAAATTGAACTTTGATTGGCTGTAAAAATTTTCACAAACTCAATTCAGCTATCAAGACTGTTTTGTTTGATAGAATGTAGTCCAATAATCATTTCCCATCTGGTGGCCATGCATGCCAACTCCTTATTTGGCCACATTGGCCAAAATCCCTCCAAGAACGTCATATACTAGAACAAAATTGAACTTTGATTGGCTGTAAAAATTTTCACAAACTCAATTCAGCTATCAAGACTGTTTTGTTTGATAGAATATAGTCCAATAATCATTTCCCATCTGGTGGCCATGCATGCCAACTCCTTATTTGGCCACATTGGCCAAAATCCCTCCAAGAACGTCATATACTAGAACAAAATTGAACTTTGATTGGCTGTAAAAATTTTCACAAACTCAATTCAGCTATCAAGACTGTTTTGTTTGATAGAATATAGTCCAATAATCATTTCCCATCTGGTGGCCATGCATGCCAACTCCTTATTTGGCCACATTGGCCAAAATCCCTCCAAGAACGTCATATACTAGAACAAAATTGAACTTTGATTGGCTGTAAAAATTTTCACAAACTCAATTCAGCTATCAAGACTGTTTTGTTTGATAGAATGTAGTCCAATAATCATTTCCCATCTGGTGGCCATGCATGCCAACTCCTTATTTGGCCACATTGGCCAAACTCAATTCAGCTATCAAGACTGTTTTGTTTGATAGAATGTAGTCCAATAATCATTTCCCATCTGGTGGCCATGCATGCCAACTCCTTATTTGGCCACATTGGCCAAAATCCCTCCAAGAACGTCATATACTAGAACAAAATTGAACTTTGATTGGCTGTAAAAATTTTCACAAACTCAATTCAGCTATCAAGACTGTTTTGTTTGATAGAATGTAGACCAATAATCATTTCCCATCTGGTGGCCATGCATGCCAACTCCTTATTTGGCCACATTGGCCAAAATCCCTCCAAGAACGTCATATACTAGAACAAAATTGAACTTTGATTGGCTGTAAAAATTTTCACAAACTCAATTCAGCTATCAAGACTGTTTTGTTTGATAGAATGTAGACCAATAATCATTTCCCATCTGGTGGCCATGCATGCCAACTCCTTATTTGGCCACATTGGCCAAAATCCCTCCAAGAACGTCATATACTAGAACAAAATTGAACTTTGATTGGCTGTAAAAATTTTCACAAACTCAATTCAGCTATCAAGACTGTTTTGTTTGATAGAATGTAGTCCAATAATCATTTCCCATCTGGTGGCCATGCATGCCAACTCCTTATTTGGCCACATTGGCCAAAATCCCTCCAAGAACGTCATATACTAGAACAAAATTGAACTTTGATTGGCTGTAAAAATTTTCACAAACTCAATTCAGCTATCAAGACTGTTTTGTTTGATAGAATGTAGTCCAATAATCATTTCCCATCTGGTGGCCATGCATGCCAACTCCTTATTTGGCCACATTGGCCAAAATCCCTCCAAGAACGTCATATACTAGAACAAAATTGAACTTTGATTGGCTGTAAAAATTTTCACAAACTCAATTCAGCTATCAAGACTGTTTTGTTTGATAGAATATAGTCCAATAATCATTTCCCATCTGGTGGCCATGCATGCCAACTCCTTATTTGGCCACATTGGCCAAAATCCCTCCAAGAACGTCATATACTAGAACAAAATTGAACTTTGATTGGCTGTAAAAATTTTCACAAACTCAATTCAGCTATCAAGACTGTTTTGTTTGATAGAATGTAGTCCAATAATCATTTCCCATCTGGTGGCCATGCATGCCAACTCCTTATTTGGCCACATTGGCCAAAATCCCTCCAAGAACGTCATATACTAGAACAAAATTGAACTTTGATTGGCTGTAAAAATTTTCACAAACTCAATTCAGCTATCAAGACTGTTTTGTTTGATAGAATATAGTCCAATAATCATTTCCCATCTGGTGGCCATGCATGCCAACTCCTTATTTGGCCACATTGGCCAAAATCCCTCCAAGAACGTCATATACTAGAACAAAATTGAACTTTGATTGGCTGTAAAAATTTTCACAAACTCAATTCAGCTATCAAGACTGTTTTGTTTGATAGAATGTAGTCCAATAATCATTTCCCATCTGGTGGCCATGCATGCCAACTCCTTATTTGGCCACATTGGCCAAAATCCCTCCAAGAACGTCATATACTAGAACAAAATTGAACTTTGATTGGCTGTAAAAATTTTCACAAACTCAATTCAGCTATCAAGACTGTTTTGTTTGATAGAATGTAGTCCAATAATCATTTCCCATCTGGTGGCCATGCATGCCAACTCCTTATTTGGCCACATTGGCCAAAATCCCTCCAAGAACGTCATATACTAGAACAAAATTGAACTTTGATTGGCTGTAAAAATTTTCACAAACTCAATTCAGCTATCAAGACTGTTTTGTTTGATAGAATGTAGTCCAATAATCATTTCCCATCTGGTGGCCATGCATGCCAACTCCTTATTTGGCCACATTGGCCAAAATCCCTCCAAGAACGTCATATACTAGAACAAAATTGAACTTTGATTGGCTGTAAAAATTTTCACAAACTCAATTCAGCTATCAAGACTGTTTTGTTTGATAGAATGTAGTCCAATAATCATTTCCCATCTGGTGGCCATGCATGCCAACTCCTTATTTGGCCACATTGGCCAAAATCCCTCCAAGAACGTCATATACTAGAACAAAATTGAACTTTGATTGGCTGTAAAAATTTTCACAAACTCAATTCAGCTATCAAGACTGTTTTGTTTGATAGAATGTAGTCCAATAATCATTTCCCATCTGGTGGCCATGCATGCCAACTCCTTATTTGGCCACATTGGCCAAAATCCCTCCAAGAACGTCATATACTAGAACAAAATTGAACTTTGATTGGCTGTAAAAATTTTCACAAACTCAATTCAGCTATCAAGACTGTTTTGTTTGATAGAATGTAGTCCAATAATCATTTCCCATCTGGTGGCCATGCATGCCAACTCCTTATTTGGCCACATTGGCCAAAATCCCTCCAAGAACGTCATATACTAGAACAAAATTGAACTTTGATTGGCTGTAAAAATTTTCACAAACTCAATTCAGCTATCAAGACTGTTTTGTTTGATAGAATGTAGTCCAATAATCATTTCCCATCTGGTGGCCATGCATGCCACTCCTTATTTGGCCACATTGGCCAAAATCCCTCCAAGAACGTCATATACTAGAACAAAATTGAACTTTGATTGGCTGTAAAAATTTTCACAAACTCAATTCAGCTATCAAGACTGTTTTGTTTGATAGAATGTAGTCCAATAATCATTTCCCATCTGGTGGCCATGCATGCCAACTCCTTATTTGGCCACATTGGCCAAAATCCCTCCAAGAACGTCATATACTAGAACAAAATTGAACTTTGATTGGCTGTAAAAATTTTCACAAACTCAATTCAGCTATCAAGACTGTTTTGTTTGATAGAATGTAGTCCAATAATCATTTCCCATCTGGTGGCCATGCATGCCAACTCCTTATTTGGCCACATTGGCCAAAATCCCTCCAAGAACGTCATATACTAGAACAAAATTGAACTTTGATTGGCTGTAAAAATTTTCACAAACTCAATTCAGCTATCAAGACTGTTTTGTTTGATAGAATGTAGTCCAATAATCATTTCCCATCTGGTGGCCATGCATGCCAACTCCTTATTTGGCCACATTGGCCAAAATCCCTCCAAGAACGTCATATACTAGAACAAAATTGAACTTTGATTGGCTGTAAAAATTTTCACAAACTCAATTCAGCTATCAAGACTGTTTTGTTTGATAGAATGTAGTCCAATAATCATTTCCCATCTGGTGGCCATGCATGCCAACTCCTTATTTGGCCACATTGGCCAAAATCCCTCCAAGAACGTCATATACTAGAACAAAATTGAACTTTGATTGGCTGTAAAAATTTTCACAAACTCAATTCAGCTATCAAGACTGTTTTGTTTGATAGAATGTAGTCCAATAATCATTTCCCATCTGGTGGCCATGCATGCCAACTCCTTATTTGGCCACATTGGCCAAAATCCCTCCAAGAACGTCATATACTAGAACAAAATTGAACTTTGATTGGCTGTAAAAATTTTCACAAACTCAATTCAGCTATCAAGACTGTTTTGTTTGATAGAATGTAGTCCAATAATCATTTCCCATCTGGTGGCCATGCATGCCAACTCCTTATTTGGCCACATTGGCCAAAATCCCTCCAAGAACGTCATATACTAGAACAAAATTGAACTTTGATTGGCTGTAAAAATTTTCACAAACTCAATTCAGCTATCAAGACTGTTTTGTTTGATAGAATGTAGTCCAATAATCATTTCCCATCTGGTGGCCATGCATGCCAACTCCTTATTTGGCCACATTGGCCAAAATCCCTCCAAGAACGTCATATACTAGAACAAAATTGAACTTTGATTGGCTGTAAAAATTTTCACAAACTCAATTCAGCTATCAAGACTGTTTTGTTTGATAGAATGTAGTCCAATAATCATTTCCCATCTGGTGGCCATGCATGCCAACTCCTTATTTGGCCACATTGGCCAAAATCCCTCCAAGAACGTCATATACTAGAACAAAATTGAACTTTGATTGGCTGTAAAAATTTTCACAAACTCAATTCAGCTATCAAGACTGTTTTGTTTGATAGAATGTAGTCCAATAATCATTTCCCATCTGGTGGCCATGCATGCCAACTCCTTATTTGGCCACATTGGCCAAAATCCCTCCAAGAACGTCATATACTAGAACAAAATTGAACTTTGATTGGCTGTAAAAATTTTCACAAACTCAATTCAGCTATCAAGACTGTTTTGTTTGATAGAATGTAGTCCAATAATCATTTCCCATCTGGTGGCCATGCATGCCAACTCCTTATTTGGCCACATTGGCCAAAATCCCTCCAAGAACGTCATATACTAGAACAAAATTGAACTTTGATTGGCTGTAAAAATTTTCACAAACTCAATTCAGCTATCAAGACTGTTTTGTTTGATAGAATGTAGTCCAATAATCATTTCCCATCTGGTGGCCATGCATGCCAACTCCTTATTTGGCCACATTGGCCAAAATCCCTCCAAGAACGTCATATACTAGAACAAAATTGAACTTTGATTGGCTGTAAAAATTTTCACAAACTCAATTCAGCTATCAAGACTGTTTTGTTTGATAGAATGTAGTCCAATAATCATTTCCCATCTGGTGGCCATGCATGCCAACTCCTTATTTGGCCACATTGGCCAAAATCCCTCCAAGAACGTCATATACTAGAACAAAATTGAACTTTGATTGGCTGTAAAAATTTTCACAAACTCAATTCAGCTATCAAGACTGTTTTGTTTGATAGAATGTAGTCCAATAATCATTTCCCATCTGGTGGCCATGCATGCCAACTCCTTATTTGGCCACATTGGCCAAAATCCCTCCAAGAACGTCATATACTAGAACAAAATTGAACTTTGATTGGCTGTAAAAATTTTCACAAACTCAATTCAGCTATCAAGACTGTTTTGTTTGATAGAATGTAGTCCAATAATCATTTCCCATCTGGTGGCCATGCATGCCAACTCCTTATTTGGCCACATTGGCCAAAATCCCTCCAAGAACGTCATATACTAGAACAAAATTGAACTTTGATTGGCTGTAAAAATTTTCACAAACTCAATTCAGCTATCAAGACTGTTTTGTTTGATAGAATGTAGTCCAATAATCATTTCCCATCTGGTGGCCATGCATGCCAACTCCTTATTTGGCCACATTGGCCAAAATCCCTCCAAGAACGTCATATACTAGAACAAAATTGAACTTTGATTGGCTGTAAAAATTTTCACAAACTCAATTCAGCTATCAAGACTGTTTTGTTTGATAGAATGTAGTCCAATAATCATTTCCCATCTGGTGGCCATGCATGCCAACTCCTTATTTGGCCACATTGGCCAAAATCCCTCCAAGAACGTCATATACTAGAACAAAATTGAACTTTGATTGGCTGTAAAAATTTTCACAAACTCAATTCAGCTATCAAGACTGTTTTGTTTGATAGAATGTAGTCCAATAATCATTTCCCATCTGGTGGCCATGCATGCCAACTCCTTATTTGGCCACATTGGCCAAAATCCCTCCAAGAACGTCATATACTAGAACAAAATTGAACTTTGATTGGCTGTAAAAATTTTCACAAACTCAATTCAGCTATCAAGACTGTTTTGTTTGATAGAATGTAGTCCAATAATCATTTCCCATCTGGTGGCCATGCATGCCAACTCCTTATTTGGCCACATTGGCCAAAATCCCTCCAAGAACGTCATATACTAGAACAAAATTGAACTTTGATTGGCTGTAAAAATTTTCACAAACTCAATTCAGCTATCAAGACTGTTTTGTTTGATAGAATGTAGTCCAATAATCATTTCCCATCTGGTGGCCATGCATGCCAACTCCTTATTTGGCCACATTGGCCAAAATCCCTCCAAGAACGTCATATACTAGAACAAAATTGAACTTTGATTGGCTGTAAAAATTTTCACAAACTCAATTCAGCTATCAAGACTGTTTTGTTTGATAGAATGTAGTCCAATAATCATTTCCCATCTGGTGGCCATGCATGCCAACTCCTTATTTGGCCACATTGGCCAAAATCCCTCCAAGAACGTCATATACTAGAACAAAATTGAACTTTGATTGGCTGTAAAAATTTTCACAAACTCAATTCAGCTATCAAGACTGTTTTGTTTGATAGAATGTAGTCCAATAATCATTTCCCATCTGGTGGCCATGCATGCCAACTCCTTATTTGGCCACATTGGCCAAAATCCCTCCAAGAACGTCATATACTAGAACAAAATTGAACTTTGATTGGCTGTAAAAATTTTCACAAACTCAATTCAGCTATCAAGACTGTTTTGTTTGATAGAATGTAGTCCAATAATCATTTCCCATCTGGTGGCCATGCATGCCAACTCCTTATTTGGCCACATTGGCCAAAATCCCTCCAAGAACGTCATATACTAGAACAAAATTGAACTTTGATTGGCTGTAAAAATTTTCACAAACTCAATTCAGCTATCAAGACTGTTTTGTTTGATAGAATGTAGTCCAATAATCATTTCCCATCTGGTGGCCATGCATGCCAACTCCTTATTTGGCCACATTGGCCAAAATCCCTCCAAGAACGTCATATACTAGAACAAAATTGAACTTTGATTGGCTGTAAAAATTTTCACAAACTCAATTCAGCTATCAAGACTGTTTTGTTTGATAGAATGTAGTCCAATAATCATTTCCCATCTGGTGGCCATGCATGCCAACTCCTTATTTGGCCACATTGGCCAAAATCCCTCCAAGAACGTCATATACTAGAACAAAATTGAACTTTGATTGGCTGTAAAAATTTTCACAAACTCAATTCAGCTATCAAGACTGTTTTGTTTGATAGAATGTAGTCCAATAATCATTTCCCATCTGGTGGCCATGCATGCCAACTCCTTATTTGGCCACATTGGCCAAAATCCCTCCAAGAACGTCATATACTAGAACAAAATTGAACTTTGATTGGCTGTAAAAATTTTCACAAACTCAATTCAGCTATCAAGACTGTTTTGTTTGATAGAATGTAGTCCAATAATCATTTCCCATCTGGTGGCCATGCATGCCAACTCCTTATTTGGCCACATTGGCCAAAATCCCTCCAAGAACGTCATATACTAGAACAAAATTGAACTTTGATTGGCTGTAAAAATTTTCACAAACTCAATTCAGCTATCAAGACTGTTTTGTTTGATAGAATGTAGTCCAATAATCATTTCCCATCTGGTGGCCATGCATGCCAACTCCTTATTTGGCCACATTGGCCAAAATCCCTCCAAGAACGTCATATACTAGAACAAAATTGAACTTTGATTGGCTGTAAAAATTTTCACAAACTCAATTCAGCTATCAAAACTGTTTTGTTTGATAGAATGTAGTCCAATAATCATTTCCCATTTGGTGGCCATGCATGCCAACTCCTTATTTGGCCACATTGGCCAAAATCCCTCCAAGAACGTCATATACTAGAACAAAATTGAACTTTGATTGGCTGTAAAAATTTTCACAAACTCAATTCAGCTATCAAAACTGTTTTGTTTGACAAAATGTAGTCCAATAATCATTTCCCATTTGGTGGCCATGCATGCCAACTCCTTATTTGGCCACATTGGCCAAAATCCCTCCAAGAACGTCATATACTAGAACAAAATTGAACTTTGATTGGCTGTAAAAATTTTCACAAACTCAATTCAGCTATCAAAACTGTTTTGTTTGATAGAATGTAGTCCAATAATCATTTCCCATTTGGTGGCCATGCATGCCAACTCCTTATTTGGCCACATTGGCCAAAATCCCTCCAAGAACGTCATATACTAGAACAAAATTGAACTTTGATTGGCTGTAAAAATTTTCACAAACTCAATTCAGCTATCAAAACTGTTTTGTTTGATAGAATGTAGTCCAATAATCATTTCCCATTTGGTGGCCATGCATGCCAACTCCTTATTTGGCCACATTGGCCAAAATCCCTCCAAGAACGTCATATACTAGAACAAAATTGAACTTTGATTGGCTGTAAAAATTTTCACAAACTCAATTCAGCTATCAAAACTGTTTTGTTTGACAAAATGTAGTCCAATAATCATTTCCCATTTGGTGGCCATGCATGCCAACTCCTTATTTGGCCACATTGGCCAAAATCCCTCCAAGAACGTCATATACTAGAACAAAATTGAACTTTGATTGGCTGTAAAAATTTTCACAAACTCAATTCAGCTATCAAAACTGTTTTGTTTGATAGAATGTAGTCCAATAATCATTTCCCATTTGGTGGCCATGCATGCCAACTCCTTATTTGGCCACATTGGCCAAAATCCCTCCAAGATCATGCAAGATTGCAGTTTTATAAAACGGATATTTTGACTATTTTATTAATTATTATCATGTTGGAGTTTACTATTATTAAAAATGTTTAAAAATTCATTGTAAATAACATATTTGCTTTATTGGATAAACTTTTTCTTTACTTCATAACATATTTAACTCCAAGGCTAAATATGTAATGACGTAACGGCTTACGTCAAAACATATTTAACTCGGCATATTTATCTTCACACACATTCGTGAATCTCCCGTGAGAAATTATTCCCGTTATCAGTTCTCAGTGAATGTAAAGTAGAGAAGAAACTGAAAACAACATGAAAACAACATGTAATAATTTAAAAAAATTTCAAAAAAGTATGGCTAAATATTTAGTAGTAAAATAATTTGGATATATTTTGGAAACCGAAAAAAACAAATTAAAAATATTCTTAATGTTTAGATTTGGAGTAAAAAAGGTTCAGCCAATTGATTTTTTGCAAAAATATCAGTTTATCTTATTAACGGATCTTGCCCTTAAAGTAAAATTTTGTACACTCTAATATTTGAATTATAATAGAAAATACTTGCATTTTCTACTCTATTCCCCACCAAAAACTAAGTGAATAAATTAAAGGGAAAGGTGAAAAAACTAGCTTGAAAAAAATCATTCACGATAAGAGGAATTTAATTTTAGCATGAAATCATCCACGGGGAATTTTTTCAAGATTGCAATTTTAGGAAAAAGGGGAAAATTTCGAGGGACAAATTATTCATGCTAGGAGTGATAGTTTTTATGGATAAGGCACCTAATCAAAAATTTTTTTTTTAATATTTCCTTAAATCCTTTATGCCATTGATGTCACCTGCCAATTAATTTTTTTCGCAAATTTTTTTTTGCAACAGTTTCTAGAATAAATTTTAAATTAGTAAGCTCGTATTTCAAAAATGTTCATATTTTCAAAATTTTATAACAAAAATATTCATTAATGCTGTTTAGTAGGCCTATTGTCTTTATTTTCCAGCAGGTTTGATTTTCTGAAATAAAAGGACGTGAACAGACTGGAAAATTCCTTCAAAAATTTCATATCTGAGTGTTTTCCAAAAGGACGGTTTTTGGAAATTTTATAAAAAAAAATCCTAATTTAGCAAAATTGTAAATAGAATTTAGTGGTCCCGTCTAATGTTTTTATATACCAGTAGAACTGATTCCCCGAGGAAGGGAATTTCCATATAGTGGACACTTTCCTTTAAAAGCTCATTACAGTGAATTCTTCAATAACTCATATTTTCAAATGTTCCGAAAATAACTTCGCAAATCATTGTCTTCATTTTTAATTTAAATAACCGCTGCGATGTTAGTTTTAAAATGCTCCAACGGCGTCTAATCCCATGATCTTGGTGGCCAATGGCTTTGACAAAACGAGAAATTGCGCGTTCTGGCAACGTCTCATGCCATGAAGTTAAAATCGTTAGTTTTGTATAGTTTGTGGATTCGTCTTTTTGAAAATGCATATCACATACGTCGTTCAGAATCTTTTCTTGCAGTTCAAAAAAGTGAGATAGTGAGCAACTGGATGTTTTCGAAGATCGCTGCACCATGAGCAGCCTTGATTTTTGTGTGCTCTTTTAATTTACAATAATTAATCAACCGCGTATATGGAAGATATTTAAAGTATAATTTATTTTTTAATTGCAAGTGATTATTATAAAACTTAAGCTCGCAATATTTTATTCACAAGAAATGGTTTTTTTTAATCTTTTTCTAGAAAAACAAGTTTTTATTTTTACCTTTTAAATAACAATCTTCAAGGTAAATAATATCGTATAAAAGAAAATAAATATCATTTCAATTGTAATAATTATTTTAACCTACTTTTGCCTTCATTTCCATCCAACGTTCTTCATTAAGAGTTTCCTTTGACACACTTAAATAAAACCCAGTATGCAGTGCAGGCAACTTTAGGCTGTTTGAAGACAAAAAAAAGACATACAGGGGAAATTTCAATATTGTATTTGCTGCCGCCGTAGTGCTGCCACCCTACATTTATTTCACCAAGGGTATCGATGTCAAACCGAAATTTCTGCAAATCTACATATTGGGATTCTATGTGCACATCCTTTTAAAATCTATAATATTATTAATATTTTGTTATTGTTTTTTATCCAGCTCTTTTCCCTCATTTTGTAGCTTTCTCTACTACTGAGACAATAAATTAGAGCACAAATAATATTTAATAAAAAAAAAAGAAAAACGAAATAAAAGAAACGAACAATAAACACATTTTTGCAGTTGTTGGTTGCTACACTGTTGCTATTGGTATGACTGTAATTGTTGTTGTTATTATCATGTTACCTTGTTCATCTAATGGTTGTTATTAAATATTAACAGACAACTATGAACAATATTACGGCTGTATGGCGGTAAGAATGGAAAACAGTGGCCGTGCATAAGGCCTCTTGACAAAAGTAGTAACTTAAATTAAAATACTTTATCAATTGAAATATTCGAGTATGATTTTTTTTGGCAAATACTTAAGCACCACGATAGAAATCCTTGATAAAATTCATGGCATAATATTGAATGATCTTAGAATGAAAATACGTGCAGGCATTTCAACTTAACGATTATATCACATTTTATATGAATATTTGCACAAGAGAACAACTACCTCGATCCAGACAATAATCGCTTGAGTGCAAAAATCCATAAATTGGAATAAGAAAGGCTATGCCATACAGCATATTCTGCATATTTAACCCCCTGCAACTATTTTCCTTTTTCAAACCGGAAAAAGTGACTGGGAGGTAAGAGATTTGGCTCGATTGAACAATTTATAACCGAAACAAAGCACTATCATACCAATTTTCTTGGCAACAATTAATAAAGATATTAGAAATGTTTTTTGAGCCACCAAATAATTTCTTTTTTAAATTTAAGTTTATTTTGCAACTTTTAGACGAAAGCATTAACCCTTTTAGACGAAAGCATTAACCCTTAATAGCAGAATGTTGCCAGATTGGAAAATTTCGGTCAAGTAAAATGGCCTGGGAGGCTATAGTGCAAAGGCCTGTTTAGAGGGCCCTGAAAAAACCTATAATTTGGAAGGAATAAAAAATTAAAAAAAAAGGCAGGATTAACTGCCTATTTCTCATTGTCGAATGAATTCTTTCTTTCGTACAAATATATTTAAAACAAGAACAAAATTTTATAAATTGTTTTTGTTTCAAATGTATTTATACGAAAGAAAGAATTAATTTGGCAATAAGAAATAGGCAGTAAATGTTTATTTGCCGAAGAAAAAAATTATTCCCATAGCAATGCAATTATCAAGCAGCCCTCGTATCAAGACATCAAATCACTGATGTTGTGTGTAACACATTTTGGTTATTTAATCACCGAACAAAAGCTGCTTCCAAATCCCCAGCTAAAGTCTCTATTCATTTTTCCATTATAAATAGTTATGAAACCACATGCCACATTTTTATAAAAAAAACTGTTAATCCAAGAAAAATAAAACAAATTCTTTAACTTTTTCTGCCACAGATTTTGCACATGTTAACAAAGCCTAAAAATATAATACGTAAACTCTTTCGCAAAAAGATTCTTGAAAGTATGCAACACATGCTACAGAAACATTTGGCTAAGTGTTAATTGAATGAGTAGTTTTACGAGTGTGTGTGTGTGTGTGTGTGTGTGTGATTGTGTCCTTAATAACACCACATTGTAAGCAATGAAATGGAAATTCAAATAGAAACAAATAAATTTAATAAGCTTTTAATAAAGCCTTCAAAAATCTATATTATATTTAAAATATAGTTTCCATAACAAACACTAATTGAACAACTTTTGTTTGTGTTTAAAACTGTCAACTTTACTTCACACATAATAATCAATGCAACAAGCACTTCAATAAATCTCATATATTGACAAATGAGCAGTAATTGCAATGAATTTTACCATGAAATTATTTTTTAATTGGTTTTAAATAAACTTTTATCGCATTCATTTTCACTTTGCCATCAATTGGAAATAAAAACATTGGCAAAATGCATGTGTCGCTTTCGTTTTGCTGTTCCAAGGACATTTTACTAATTAAATCGCATTGGCAAATATGTCGTTTTCAGAAGTTGGAAATAAATTTCCATGGAATATCCCACAAGACTGATAATTTTAGAAATCCATTTTGATAGAAAAACAGCGGCTATAACAAACATTAAAAAGCCAACACAAAAATAAAACAAATTTACTGGTGAAATAGTTTAAAAATAAGTGACAACGTTATATTCGACCGCATCGATTTTTAAATACCCTGCAAATATTTAGTAAATAAATTTATAATGTTTAACCTGCTGGGTGTAAGAGTTCCTTTAAGACATTTCAGTGCCCAATTTTAAAACTCTATTTTAACAGGCTCACCACGGGAAGAGCCGTCGTAAAAGCCTAAAAAGTAAATTTTTGATGTAATTAAGTGTAGAAAAAATTTTTTTTTATAGGATCTTGGCAAAGGTCTGGTGGAGGGATAGGGCAGGGGTAGATCAGAGAACATCTTACCTTCGCCGTAAAAGCTTTGAAATTTAAGTTTTAATATTTACACAATTTTTGCATAAAATATCGTACGTTAACGCCCACTAAAGGGGGAGGGGTCCAAAAACAGACTATTTTATGTTTTCCACAGACGAACGTGTGAAAATTGCTAGATCGTTTTACACTTCATCACTGATCAAGAATATACTCGTATACACTTTATGGGGTCCAATTCTGTATTTTGTCGGGGTCTCTCTGGTAAGGGCCGTGGGGGAGACATTTCACCTTTGCCATAAAACTCTAAAAACAACTGTTTGGGATAATTAAGTGTAAAATTTATATATATATATATATATATATATATATATATATATATATATATATATATATATATATATATATATTTATTATATATTTATTTATTTATTTATTTAATTTTTTTTGATAGGGTCATTTAGGGGGCAAAGTGGGTAGAGGAGTACCAGGTTACGTCTCAGCTTCGCTATTAAAGCTTAAAAATGTTATTTTTAAGGAATGCAAGCTTAAGTAAAGCAATTTGTACCACTTATCTATATAATAACGCCCACTAAAGGGGGCGGGTCCAAAAATTAAATTTTTTGTATTTTATAACCACAAGTTTAACGTGTTCATTACAAACAAAACAAAATTACAAAAAAAAATTCAAAAATTATATTGTTTTCTGGAGGTTGGTTTAGTTCTTCTTAGGGCAACTTTTCCCCCTCTGTCCCGATTCAGCCAATTTATGAACTTGACCTGTGCTATTCTTCAAGATATATTTATAGCAAATTTCAAGAGTTTGGCTATTTTCGTTTGAACTGAATCGTGATTTCCACAGACAGACGAACGGACGGATTTCATCACTGATCAAGAATATATATAATTTATGGGTTCTCAGATTGATATTTCGCTGCGTTACAAACGGAATGACAAAATGATGAAACCCTGCAATTCTTTTTTTTTTAGGAGTAGGACCAGCACTCAGGGGATGACCCCTACATATGCAATGCATTAAACTGAAAACAAGGGGATAGTATTGAGGGGACAGATTAGGAAAGATGAGACAAAAAAAAATTATTTTTTTTTGTTGCTACTTATTTCAACTTTTTTTAGTTCGAAGGTGGGTGCTGTTACTCTGCTTTTAGTGCCTCAGTGTCAGTCGCTGCCAATTTTGGAGGGTATAAATCGATGGGACCCAATTTGGGTTTTCGTGGCTCTGCCCTGTTTAATATATGAAACTAAAACTCAAAACATAAACCCAACAAACCTCTTAAGTCCAGAGCTCAAAACTTTACTGAACAGCATCCAGCCCTGGCCTACAGGGGGCTCAACCATTTACATAATTATATTTTTGTTTTGAATCTCTTTTAGTTCATGTTACGTTTCATCTACGAATACTTTACACCTGGAATAATTTTGGTTTGAGAAAGACAAATACAACAATAGTCAATAGTTGCAAACAAAGTCATTTGGAAAAAATATAACATCAACATACCAAAGAGTTGTTTTTCTTTTGTGGCTAAAAGTTTATTTACGCGTGTGTGCAAATGCTGAAATTTTTTGGCGGCAGAAATACCAAATAATTTAAATATGCATGAGTATTTATTCATATGTAAAAATAATTTAAAAGCTTTTCTGGCTTCCAAACGAAATAGTACAAGAAGAGCATGAATAATAAATAAAAACTTACAAAACATGATTTTTCATTTACTTTACTTTTTTTTTATTTTTTGTAAATCACTATGACATGAGAAAATAATGCCTTGAAGGAAAGTAATTTGTTTGTAATTTGAAAGTGGAAAAACAGAAATCACTACGAGAGCGTTACGTTTAAATATTCTATATTTGGTTTATATTTATTTTATTTTATTTTTTTTTTATACGCAGCAGGGATATTTTGATATTTTATGTATGAGTACACGAGTTTATGCAGATGTATCAGGGAAATTAAATTAATACAAAAGAGTAAAGAGCAACAAATCATTAACTTTAAATATAAAAAAGTAGCCAAAGATAAAGGGACATTAATAGAACTTTCAGCATGTTCCATTTAATGTTCCATCGTGTGTGGCAATGTTTCCTATTAAAATTCTCATTTATTCACCCCCATCATGAATAATTTTTCCCTTTTCCCTAAAATTGCAATCATGAGAAAATTCCCCGTGAATGATTTCACGCTAAACTTAAATTCCCCTGATCGTGAATGATTTTTTACCAGGGGGATTTTTCACTTTTCCCTTTAATTTATTCACTTAGTTTTTGGTGGGGAATAGAGTAGCAAATGTAAGTATTTTCTATTATAATTCGAATATTAGAATGTGCAAATTTTATATTTGTGGCAAGACCCTTTAATAAGACAACTTATATTTTTTTTCAACAAATCAATTGCCTGCGTCTTTATAAAAGTAGTTGCTCCAATTCTAAAGATTAAGAATATTTTTACTTTGTTTTGCCAAACTATTTCACTACTAAATATTTAGTCATACTACTTTTAATTTTTTTAAATTATTGCATAAACTTAAATGTTTCAACACAAATTCTTTTATTTTTCATGTTGTTTTCGGCTATTTCTCTTTTTTGCATTCACTGAGAACTGATAGCGGGAATAATTTCTCACGGGAGATTCACGATACCATTTTTCCCCTTGTTGTTCACGATAGGGGTGATTATTATTTTTTTTTTCCATTATTGATTTTTTTTATTTTCCCATCCCAAATTTCCTTTCTTTTTTTTTTTTTTTTTATCTTGGACCAGCACTCAGGGGATGACCCCTATATATGCAATGCATTGCATCCGAACTGAAAACGAGGGGATAGTATTGAGGGGACAGATTAGGAAAGATGAGAAAATAGACAGTTGTTTTTGTAGCTATTTCAACCTTTTACTTCGATGGCTAATTTTTGCTACAGGGCCGACGAAGGTGGGTGCTGTTACTCTGCTTTTAGTACATGATAGTGTCAGTCGCTGCCAATTATGTTCAGTGACCAGTGCTTTCATCATTGAAACAGGCTGGCAACAACTAACACGACCCTGCGCCACTAATGCTGATCAGAAGAATTCAACACAATATTTCATGACTCAGCGCGGGCTCGAACTCAGGACCCTCCGCATCATAGTCTCGTGTTCTACTACTTCAGCCAACAGCACCCACAATTTGTATAATTTAAGTTTACATTCCTTAAAAATTAAATTTTAAATCTTTTATGGCAAAGCTGAGATGTTCTCTGATCTTCCTCTGCCCTATCCTCTCTCCACTTTTGCCTCCTAAATGACCTTTTTAAAAACCAATTTCTTTTCCACATCAACTTGAAGTTTACTCCAAAAAGTTCCAGAGAATCGAAAATTTTAAGAAGTACATTCGACAGATATGCGAACAATAATCATCCGAAATCTTAACAAAAGCCATGGAAAATTGCAATCAAACAGGCGGCAGCTACTGAATAAAAAACAATTTAAAGTCTTAAAACAAATTTAAACGTGCAAAGCTCCCCGTCAACGGCGCCAAAGTAAAACAATAGCATATGCCAGCGAGTCTGAGGGGTTAACCATGAAACATTATACATATAACCTTGTAAGCGGTAGAACACAATAAATTAATCCATAAAATAACAACTAAAGCCTCCATTCAGGTCATATTTTTCTCAATCATGTATCAGCTTGAAGTTTTTTTTTTGCAAAAATATTTTCCTATCCTTTTTTTTTTTTTGGTAAATAAACAAGTGGAATGTTTAAGACATACGAGCACAACAAGTCGAAATGTCGCAGTAGTTTAGGTTGATATGCCACCAACTACTAACTTGTTGAGAGATGATTATCATGCTTTTACATTGATAAGATATTTCTCAACCACACAGCAGAAACACACAGCCAGCCACACACAATTCGCCACAGTTCATAAATGTTTTATCAACTTTTATATATACATACATATGTATATATAAAATATTCTTCACGTGCTCAGGACAAACATGAAATACATAAACTAAAAGTCATTGCGGTGAAGGGGAAATAAAAATATATATCGTACATTCCATCCCTTTATGAGCAAGAAAGTAAACTTTAGTTTATTTTTTATTTGCAAAAAGTTGTGCACACTTTACAGAAACAGACCCATACGAGTACACGTGTGGCTGCACAAAATTAACAAAAATTGCGCAAAAAAAAACGCTAAAAGGACTAACAACACTTTTTTTTACTTGACAGCACCTTTAAAACTAATGGCAAAATAAATTAAAAAAATACCATCCTTATGTGGGTACATAATTTAATTTGGAACTAAAACTTTTCCATAGCCTTTCAAATAAACTACAACATACATACAAACAAAAACATTTGTATTTTGTCCCCACACAAAACCTCACACAAGTGTATGCAAAATTTGTTTTGCCAAAAAAAAAAATTTTAAATAAATAAAAGTACACACAACTTCACGTTCAATTTCCACTTTACATAATTACTTGGCATACACACATAAAGCATTCAGAAATCATTTATACATACCAAAACAGCTTAAGTCCCAAAAAATAAATAGTCAAGCCATTTCAGGATCTCTTAAAGTCCTTGTAGAAATGATCAGTTGTACAATATATATATTTTTTTTTAATTTAATATTCTGCAAGTTGTAAACAATTAGGCGAAATTTAAAAAAAAACCTTAATCTTGATTTTTATGTACGGCTCGAAAATGGTCACTGGCACTGGTTCGGGAGTGTTTTCCGAAGATCTCGGCCTTTCGGTATCACTCAGGCTACCCAATACCTCAACATTACCGAGGCAGCATTAAGAATTAATGGGTCCAGTTTAGAGGCCAGAACTATTGACATTTGTGTAGATAGTCTGGCAGCAATTAGGGTCCTGGGGTCAGATTACCGCATTCGATATCGATTTCGATCAATACAATTCATATACAAATTTCAATCGATATCGAATGCCGTAATTTGTCTCCAGGATTCGAGGATGATAAAGTCGCAATCACAGTTGCCATAGTTGGTAACATTCTACCAAAATTGGTAATTTTTTTTAGGGTTGGTAACTTGGTAACATTCTACCAAAATTGGTAATTTTTTTTAGGGTTGGTAACTTGGTAACTTTGTTTAAAGCTGGAAGTACATAACACGCGTTTCACGCGTCTACGCGTCTGTCAAAAAAGTAGGACTAGTGTAATTGTATGTAACAAGTTACATGGCAAAACGCGTAGAACGCTTGGCGCGTAAAGTAGATCTACTTTCTACTTTTGTACGCGCGGCACGCGTCTTGAAAAAATGTCAGCTGTTTTTGATAGCCAGGGATGACAAATTATATAACATTTTCAATGTTATCGATTAATATGTTTACGAATTTCTATACAACAAAAGATTGCTATTGTACAGAAATATTATTTAACATTTTAGCAAAATGAATTTTTGTGAATGAAAGATTATTTTAAATGACTGCAATATTAAATAATTTATTTAAATTAAATACGGAATTCGTAGGTATAATGAATTGAAATATTTATTTATGTTCTAAAATGAATTAAAACGTTTTATGTTATGTTTTTTATTAATAAAAGTTGTTGTTTTTATTATAATAGAAATAGAGATTTTTGTTTTTATAAAAAAAAAATTTGGTAACTTTTTGGTAACATTTTCGGAAAATTTTGGTAGAAAATTTTTTTACTCAGTGGCAACCGTGGTCGCAATGTGTACTGGCATTCATTCAATCTCTGACTCGACTTAATAGACATGACGTCAAGATAGTTTGGATTCCAGGGCATGAAAGCATTCAGGGAAATGAAATGACGGACGAATGCGCAGGAGCGGGTGCGGCCTTGGGTGAAGCAGTCTCACGTAGGGATATTGACCATCCCTCAGTTGAGCTGTTGAACATAATTGAGCAGTGGGCAGAGAGGAAGTTGGCTAGCAGGTGTGTCAACAACTACATCCTGTAAGGTCTCCAAAACGCTATGGACCTCACTTAGCAGAGTTAGGACAAGACAGCTTCTAAGTTTTGGGAAAAAGTCATTGGCACTCCTGGTAGGATTCTTGACGGGGCACTGTACAATTGGGCACATGTCAGAGCGTTTGGGCTTTCCCCATGATGGTCGCTGCAGGAGCTGTTTCGATGAAGAAGAGGAAGTGGAGTCAGTATAGTATTTCCTTTGTCATTGCCCGGACCTACAGGATCGTAGGCTTAGACATCTAGGCCCTCGTTTCTTGCAAGATCTGGACTGCCTCAGGGATGCACCGCTGGCTGCCCTGGCGGGTTTCGTGAGAAATTCTAGGTGGTTCTCAGGAACCAGTACTTCGTTTTGAAAGCATTGTGTAGGGTGTAGTCCACTGGGCATCACAATGGGCCTTTATGGCCTCCGAGTGTTTTCTCGCTAACTTCGGGCAGCCCTTCTTTATGAAAGCTTTAAAATTGAATCTTTAAGGAAGCCTACATTCCTTAAAGTAACACAATTTGTTAAATTTTTACGCTATTTTTGCATATAATAACGCCCGCAAAAGGAGGCGGGGTTCAAAAATTAATTCTTTTTTTATATTTTATGGCACCAAGTTTAACGCGTTGGACATTCTTTGACATAAAAATATATTATTTGCGTAACAAAATTACAAAAAGAAAAACTTTAAAAATTATGTTGTTTTCTGGAGGTTGGTTTAGTACTTCTTAGGGGAACTTTCTTCCCTCTGGTCCGATTCAGACCATTTACGAACTTGACCTGTGCTATAATTCAAGATATATTTCAAAAGTCTGGCTCTTTTCGTTTGGACTGAATCGAGATTTCCACAGACGGACATGCTCAGATCGTTTTAGATTTCATCACTGATCAAGAATATATATACTTTATGGGGTCTCAGATGAATATTTCGCTGTGCCACGCCCACACAAGGTATATATTCATTCTGACTTCAAATCATAATGTTTATATTATTTACGAAAACAAACATAAATCTAAAACTTTTGCGCCTCCGCATAAAATTTGTCTTACTTTTTTTTCTTTAGGCAACAATACAAAAGACTTGGTATTTTATTTATAATCCATTTTAGTTTTCATATTTCCTTAACAGCATCTCAACAATACCAGGAAAAAAAAACAATAACAACCACATTGTCATAATGGTCAAGTGTCAAAAACAATAACGTTAACAAACACTTAGTGAACAATCAAACTAATTCCTCTTTATACAAATAAATACCTAAAAAAATGTGTAAGTATGTGTGTACTTACGTGTTGTATTACTACGACCATCCGTCCGTAATGTGGCTTGGATATGCACTCAATCTTTTTCGCTAAAGCTTCATCATAGGAATCTTTTGAGCAACAAAGTGTTTTATATATAACGAAAAAAAAAAACTTCAAAAAATATTAAAGCAAAAAATTATTTAAGAAATAAGAAACTGATACAACATTAAAACATCATGGGAAGTTTGCCAAATCTACACGAACTCGAACAAATTGAGCGCAAACGTGAAAAACGTCGCGAGCGCGAAATGCGTGAGCAATTGGCCAGAGAAGCATGTCGTGAAAGGGAGCGTTTGAATCAAAGAAAGGTAAGTCAAAAGAGAAAACATATTTTTGTTTATATTTATAAAGAGTATTTTTTAAGGTTCGCCAACTCAAATTAATAAATGTTATGAAAAACATGTTTAACATCAATGAAACTGATTTAAAAGAAAAATTATGCAAAGTAATTTACAAAATTAGGGTCTTAATATTGGAACATCACTTGAAACAATCAATAGTATTCCAACTGTTTAATCCTTTCTGCTATACAAATGCAAGGAAAAGAATTGATATAAATAAATAAATAAAATAAAAATCTTAGGGTAGCGGCTTTCGAAAACAGCAGTTCTGCTCTGCTGTGTAAATTGAATAATTAAATGCAAGCAAAAGAATTGATATTTCGGCAAAGAAAATAGAAACTGTTCGCAAATGCGTCCATGCATTGAAAATAAAAATCGAAGTGTAGCGGCTTTCGAAAACAGCTGTTCTGCTCTGCTGTGAAAGTTGGATAGCTAAATGCAAGCAAAAGAATTGATATTTCGCCGAAGAAGATAGGAACTGTTCGTAAATGTGTTCCTGTACAGGAAATAAAAATCTAAGTGTAGCGGCTTTCGAAAACAGCAGTTCTGCTCTGCTGTGTAAATTAAATAATTAAATGCAAGTAAAAGAATTGATATTTCGGCAAAAAAAATAGAAACTGTTCGTAAATGCGTCCATGCATTGAAAATAAAAATCGAAGTGTACCGGCTCTCGAAAACAGCTGTTCTGCTGCTTAGTGAATTGAATAATTATATACAAGCAAGAGAATTGAAAACCGATAGAAGCTTTTCGTAAATGCGCCCCTGCACTGAAAATGAAAATCTAAGTGCAGCGGCTTTCGAAAACAGCAGTTCTGCTCTGCTTTGTAAATTGTATAGTTAAATGCAAGCAAAAAAAATGATATTTCGGCAAAGAAAATAGAAACTGTTTGTAAATGCGCCCACGTACTGAAAATAAAAATCTAAGTGTAGCGGCTTTCGAAAACAGCAGTTCTGATCTGCTGTATAAATTGAATAATTTGAAATTGATGTTGACTTTATCTTGGAATATTTAGCAAATCTTTCTGAATTCGAGTACTTTACGAGCTATAGCCCATAAGTCTTAATTGAATTTAATAGAGCTACTGGTTTCCTGATCGGCGCAAAGAAGCAAGTAGGACTAACAGCTCTCAGCAGCGGTCAATTGTTGTCTGCAACCAGTACTTAAGAGTTCTATTTTTGATATTTCCCCTTATTCTGTTACCATTTATCAATGTCATGTCAAGACAATAACAAAAATAGATCGCTTGCCTTCCTCCTGTGAAGAACAGTTAACTACTTCTGACACCCTATGACTGGTCTTTAAGGCCTTCAATATAGCAAGGGGCTGTTAGAAATTGTAAATTGCTAAAGAAAAGGAATACCGGAGTGTCATGTTTTTAATATTGTCTTGACGTGACGTTGACAAATAGCTACAGAATAAGGGGGATCGTCATGTCGTAAATCGCTCCTTTGTTACTTGGCATATATGAAGTAATTAAAGCCTGGGTCATGACTACTCGTAAAGTGGCGGGCTATTAAAAGCAAAAGTATTTTTAGAACACCCTGTACGTATGTTTATAGGCAAGAAAATCTGTTTGCAAATCATACATACAGAACTTTTCTCTCTCTATATTTTCTCCTCTGCAATATTTCCATTATTCTCTTTACATCATAAGAAATACTCTTATTGTTATTGTAACAATTTAATTGGTTTTTCTTCTCTCAGCACTCAACATACAATCCCTATTTAATGACAGGGTTGGGTATGGGTAACATTTCGCCACACGCCGCAGCAGCAACTAGTGGTGTTGCTCAGACAACTGGTGTAACACTGGGCGGTGCCGCCCTACTAAATTATGGTGCTGGTATTAGTTCGGGAGTGGGTTCAACAACATTAAAGCATCATGGACATCAGCATCCCCACCATTATCGCCATTCATTGACAAATCGACATCGTGTGCTGCGTACACGAAGTTCAGGTACCACACAAAATGTATGGGACGAACAAGCTTTGGAGGTAAGTACGGGGAGAAATTCATCGACAAATTTCATTGTTTACTACAATTCTCAAGGTATGTGTGTGTGTGTGTGTGTGGATATTTATGAATGAACAACAAAATTATTTGGATGGAATAGGTAGAAGAAAGATGTTTTCTTTTTTAAAAGCACAATAGCATTAAAATTGAATTTTCGGATTAAGTACTTCCTAAAATATTTGCATCGTTAAATAGGAAATTATTGCATGATTTTCGAATCAATTAAATAACAAAGAAATATTTTGCTTGCCTGTGTGGGAGGGATTAAAAGGTAACAATATTTTTGTTTATACTTTTCTTTTATAACGTGCCTTGTTTTGGAAATATTTTAATAGCAAATAATATTATATGCCAATTATTATGACGTCAATTCAATTGAGATATATGTATACGAGTATTTATGATGAGGGGAAGTTTTTAAATAGAACTGCAACCGTGAGTTCTTAGATTTAATCACGAAAGGTATAAAAAAAAGGAGACAACAATAAGATTGAGATTCTGTTTGTGGCATGTTGATTTGATATTGTTTCTGTTTATAAAAAGTATTTGCAGAAATCCATTAAATCTTAAGGGATCTTTATACTTTATACGAATAACCCTATAATCTTAAATGAATTCTAACCTCAAATTTAGAAATTAAAATTGTTTTAGTGTTCCAGCTAATCCAATGCAACAAAATAATAATCCAATTTTGTTCTGGAAGAACTTTTTAACTAAATTTGAAAAATATATAATATTTTTAAGCGTCAGTACTTTTAATTTCGTATTGTATGTGTGTGAAAATAAATTTAAATTTATATTAGCGAAGACGCAAACCAAAAATCTTCCCAAACCTACTCCGCAGTTAACAGACCTTTTTCCACTTACTTTTTAGAGTTTTATGGCAAAAATAAAAGAGGGGTGGAGACCCTCCCAGTATTTACCGGAGCGACCCCGACAAAAAAGTTCTAAAATTGGGCACAGAAATGTCTTAAAGGAACTGTGACCCAGCAGTTTTAACATTTTTAATTTATTTACTAAATATTTGGAGGGTATTTAAGATTCGACGCGTTGGAATATAACGTTCTTACTTGTTTCTTCTTATAAATTGACTTGATATTTAGTATAGAAATGCTAATACAACTTCCACATTTTATTTTTTATTATTTTCCAGAGCTTGCCAGCCTACTCCCCCATATCTACCAGATCCCATCGCATCAATCCGGTATCATCATATCATGTACAGGCCGCTTTGGCTGCTTCACGTCGTAGAGAATCTGTCAATAGCTCCATAGGAGCTACATCTATCAGACGTTTGATAACACTTAACAATCGCAATTGTCGCCACAAGATACCCGCTCATGTCAGGCACAAAGTGGGGATATCATTTGCCTTATTAGCGGTGGCTCACGGCCTGATATCTGCCGTCTTGGTACCCATATTTGCTTTGCAAGGCTCCAATTCGGTGTGGCATCATCGAGAGCAATGGCTGCAGTTAGGACCAAATATTGGTTCTGTACTCCTCAGCGTTGGACTGCTGATATCGGCTGTCATGTGCCTAGTGACACCGAAACTTATACATAAATTTGGTTACTCCGTGTTACTGGGTGCCAACTATGTGGCTGTGTGTTTGTTCTTATTGTGCCACCTATATCCTTCAATTTATACATTATTGCCTGCCTACATACTTTTCGGTTTGACCCATAGTCCGGCGTTCATCAGCAAAATTGCCGCTGTAGTGCATTACGGCAGTAAATTAAGCTGTTCGCAACATGACTGTACACTGCTTTCGACACATGCCTTAGATTCGTGGGAAGAACATAAGCTTTTCTGTAATCGTGATCAAAAGGTACGCAGATTGGCCAGATGGTTTCATGCCTCCAAGGACTTTGGCATCATATTGGGAGCCATAATTGCCTCATTGGTATTGTCCTGCACATCGAATGACTGGAATTGTCCCCACACAACAATGCAACTGAAACTTGCTGCTATTACCACAACCAGCACTACCACCACCACCACAGAGTTTTCAGGTGTTAAATTTTTGCCAACATCAAATGCCAGCGCCCCGATTTCAGCTGCCTTTCAATCATTTATACCCAGCACGCCCAACAGTTGGAATTATGTGTCGAGTTACAGAAGCGAATACTTTAATTTAGATGAACATGGCAATCGTATATGCGGTGCCGACATGTGTCCTTTATGGCATACGGATCTGCTGCCGGACGATTATGCCAGCAATGATACCCTATTTTCGGCATTCATAAAGGAGAAACCTAGACAGGGCAGCTTTACCTTAATCTGTATATATTTGGTGTTTGCAGTGGTGGCTTTGCTTTTATCCATATTCATGGGCAAAATTCAGGCCACTTTCCGTCATGAACGTATTAAAGGCATCGTGGATACTTTGCTTTTTGCTGGGCCATTGGCATATTTTATTGGCACGGAACAGGCGTACATATTGGGCGACTTCTTAAGGGTGAGTTGGTTGTGTGAAAATCAAAAATTCCTCTCCCGGCGTTATTCATTTTATTTGCATTTAATTAAAGGCTTTTGTTTCCTGTTCTTTGGGCATAAGCATGGTGCCGGGAGCCATTATTGGCATGGGTGTAATGCAATTGATTGTGTCCTGCACTTTAAGTATGCTGCTAAGGCATACGAAACGCATTGTAGTGATACGTAAGTAAAACTATAAAAAATTAATCTTTCCTATACTCTTACAATTTTTTTTTGACTGAGTTTTATTGTTACACTTGCAGTGGCTGGTTTCTTTTTCCATTCCTGCCTGCTATTGGCTCTGTCCACATGGAAACCCTCCAGTGATGACAGCGCTCTCTTTTATGTTTTGGCTGCCTCTTGGGGTGCCTGCAATGGCATGTGGGAAACGTTACTTTTGGCCCTCATTACACTTAATCATGCAAATCATGTGGCAGAAGTGGCATCACCAATACAATCACTGCGCTTCCTGGGTTTGGGCATAACATTTATAGCACATGGTTTCATGTGTGAAACGCCAAAAATCATCAGTCTAGTTATTATTTTAGTGGTGAGTGTGCTGCCATATGCCATGTTGGAAATACGTTTAGAAACACAGCGCAAAATTCAAATTAACAACTTATGACGCAACCTATTCACCTAGTCAAGAAAGCACAGTAGTATGGCGCGTACTCATACCATGTAAGCAGGGGGCGGAAATTATATATACTAAAAGTAAGCCATGACAGGTGAACACATTTCAATTAAGATTTAAGCAAAATTAATGGAAATTGTATGTATTTAAATTTTAAGAGTTAGCAGTATTTGTTTAATTAATTCATTATTATATAACTTTTTATTATTCTCTCTTATTCTGTAACTAATTGCCAACGTCACGTCAAGACAATATGAGAAATATAATAGTTACCTATTCATAGTGGAAAGTAATTAAATATTTTTGTTATCCTGTGATGTCTCTCTAAGGCATTAAATATATGTAGCAAGAATCTATCAGAAAATGTCAATTGGTGAAGTGTGCTATTTTTGATATTTCCCCTTATTCTATTGGTCAACGTCAACGTCACGTCAAGACAATATGAAAGTTAGAACACTTCTATACTCATTCTCTTCAACAATTGTTCATTTCTAACAACTTTTTGCTATATTCAACGACATAGAGAGTAGTGAGAGGGGCTGAATTCCAAAACATCAATATGCATTGCAGTGATGCAACGTCTAATGTGTTTTGTTTTTGTAACTAATGTAGCTTGGCATCACTGCAAAGTATTTTGATGTTTTGGAATTCACCCAGGCTGTCAGCATAGTTAATTGTTGCATAGAAAGGTCATGTAAAGTGCCCTGGAGACGATCAATAAAACACGTCAACGTTCTAAGTGGTGTGCGTGCAGTCGTGCTTTTTCGGGTACACATACAGGTTGTCGGCTCTGATTGATGAAAATCAAAAACTTTTGATATTTTATTTTGACGTATAATTATTTTGATAGTCTCCAATTGTGATTGACAATGTCATTGTTTTGTTATCGAAGTAAAAAGGTGTCATTTTCGTGTGTAAAAGTGTTTCTTTTTTTATACCAACTTTTCACCCATAGTTTTTTTCTTCTTTTCATGTTTTCTTTTTTCTTTTTTAACAAAATTGCACAAGAGGCAATTAACAATAATTCATCATCAGATGACGACATGTTTAGAAAAGAACGCGGCGAAGTCAAAATACAAATGATGATTGGCGGTTTGATTTGTACGTCTCCCTTTAAACGATAAAAACACGACACTCACCCATATGCACTGATTAACGTGTTCTTTTATCGTCTCCAGGGCACTTACATAAGTGTCCTATTTTTGATATTGTCGTGACGTGACGTTGACGTTGACAAATAGAATAAGGGGAATTGTCTCGAAGTGACGTTGACAAATAGGTACAGTATAAGGGGGACTATTTAAAATAAGTATATGTAGAACTTTTCCCAACACTGGCTTAGTTTTAAGTTTTTCTATGGCCTAGTATGTAAGATAATAAAATTGTCAAACAAATAATTATACACTGTTTGTATTTATGTATAGTACACTGAAAATATTACACAATGAAGATCAAAAAGCTGCTTAGTAGTTATTAATTAACGTTTAAATTAATTGTAATTATAGTTTATTAATTTGAAGACGAGATATTCTCACAAAAATTTATTTATTTTTGTGGAATACTTGGCAAATTATCGGTGTACAGGCATATGATATCAGGTGGCTGATACCATATGCCGCACACTGGGATTCTTTTGCTCTTTTCGTTTTCAATTTTTTATTTTATTTATTTATTTTATTTTTTTGATATGTGAACAAAAACAAATTCTGCAATTTTGTGCTACAGAATGATCTGGAGTGACATCGTGGCAAAGGCAGTCATAAACAATTTTCATAGATTAATTAAGGGGCTGCTTGATAATTCCATGACTTCAAATGCAACCCTGCTGGCGTCAACCCCGATCAATTAATAGACTGCTCAGAAATTTTGAGAAAGCTGTATTACTTAGATTGTGCTTTAAAAGCACGCAAATATCAAATATGTACGTGCAAATTCGTCTGTACCCTAAACGCAATTTATTTTTTTTTATCCGACGTGGTGAGAAGTCATTCTGCTTTATTACGAATGACGACATCGACGTCGCATCAATATGACAGCAAAAATTTGTAATTTCTCGACTCTATGTCGACAACAATTGACTTACTATTATACGCCTTGAAGAATACTAGATATTGTCAATAGTAAGTAATTGTTGTCGCCAACTAGTAGTAGACAAGTGATAATTTTTTTGCAAGTTGACGTCGATGTCGTCATTGAAAATTAGGGGCATTTTCATTATAAGTGTCAATATATTTTGATGATTTTCGCAAAGTATAAGAAAAGAATTATTAAAATTATATATTTATTTAAGCAAAACACTATAACACATTGCATATCGGTAGTACATATTTGATTTATCAATCATTTCAAACAACTTTTGCTCTATACACAAAAAGTGCTGGATATCATTTTTTTATACAAGTTTTTTAAAAGCTTTTTTATACAAGTTTTTTAAAAGCTTTTTTATACAAGTTTTCTAAAAGATTTTACGTAATTATTTCAGATTTTTCATTTTAGCAGAATTATAGAGAGGGCTTGAGTCCCGTAAAAAATAAAAACAAAGCGAAAACCATTTAAATGCACACCAACAGTATTTGAAGTCATTTAAATAGTGGGACACCAACGTTAATGGGGAGGGGAAGCTGTAGCGAACCTTGGAAACCACAACTTTTGTTACATTTCTTGCTTTTTGTAAACTCCAAGCAAATATTTTATTTGTTGGTAATAACAACTATTTATTAAACCCATTTTACACACTAACGTTTGGCCTATACCAGCTGCAAGATTAGCAAGTAATTTATTCTGGCCAGCAATTTAGTTCGCTAGCAAGTTGTACACTGTAATATTTTACTAAAAATCCATTTAATATTATTTTGAATATTTTGCTGTGTAACACAAACAACTTTTAGGATAATTTTTATACTACAAAAATAAAAATATAAGGATACTCGTATATGAGATAAAACGTGTACATAAAATTACAATTACTTAATTATAAAAAAATCAATGAATAGATGATAATTAACAATATTAGTTAACATTTTAAATCAATACTATTGTCAATAATATTTATAGGAAGAATTAAATAAAATTTTAAAACTCATAAAATAACTTGAATTTTTTAGTGCAGAGCCCACAAAAACAACCTCCCATTTAAAATCACCCAACATTTGTTGACCATGTTTATATGTTTATATCAATGTTGGACGATTTTGTTAAAACTAAAAACTAAATAAATAAAATAATTGTATTTAATCGTTTTATACATACATATATCAATAATAATTAAATATAATAAAAATTAAATATTTAAAATGCTGATTAAAAATATTTGATAAATGTTATTATTAAAAATAAAAGAATTAATATTGAAATTTAATACACAATAATAAATAAAAAATTCTTAATAAAGTAATTGTTGTTAAAAGCAAACAAAAAACTATAAAGAAAATTTTATTAAATTTTTTCATCACATCATATTGCTTTCGCTGCTCTACACAGTGGGACATTTGGAAAAAATATAGAAATAATTCTGCGTTTAATCGAATTATAAAAAATTGAATACCGTGAGACTCCGAGGACTGTTGCTTGGGAAACTGAACTGATTAAAGTTTATTACGCCCGATAGTCAAAACAATCAGAAGTTAGATTTTTAACAAAAAATTTAAATATTTAATGAAATTTCATATTTGGAATTTCTGTAAAAAAATTATGTGTCTGGAGATAAATATGTTTTGACGTAAGCAGTTACGAAACAACATATTTAGCTGTGAAGTTAAATAGGTTATGACGTAACAAAATGGCAATCAGTGAAATTTTTTATTAAAATCAATGTTTAATAAATTTTTTTAGCATTTCTTGGAAGGACTTTGGCCCAAGTGGTTAAATAAGGAGCAGGCATGCATTGCCAGTAAATAAAATACGATTATGGGAGTGCTTTCTATCACACATAACAATTGGAATACCTGAATTGAGTTTCTAAGAATATTCACAGGCCATGAAAGGCCAATTTACACGCCATGAGAGTGTGTGTGATCTTGGATTTTGGCCCAAGTGACTAAATAAGGAGTTGGCATGCATTGCCAGTTTATGAAAAATAATTATGGGAATGTCTTCTATCACACACAATTGGAATAGCTGAATTGAGTTTATGAAAATATTTACAGGCCATGAAAGATCAATTTACAGACCATGAAAGGTCAATTAACAGGCCATGAGAGTGTGTGTGATCTAGGATTTTGGCCCAAGTGACTAAATAAGGAGTTGGCATGCATTGTCAGTATATAAAAAATAATTATGGGAATGTCTTCTATCACACACAATTGGAATAGCTGAATTGAGTTTGTGAAAATATTTACAGGCCATGAAAGGTCAATTTACAGACCATGAGAGTGTGTGTGATCTTGGATGAATTTTGGCCCAAGTGGCTAAATAAAGAGTTGCAATGCATGCCAACTAGTATAGACAAAATTATCTATGGGATAGAAGACACTCCCATAATCATTTTGTATACAATTATGGATTTTCATACAAAAAAACTTCACTGATTGCCATTTCGTTACGTCATAACATTTTTAACTTTACAGCTTAATACGTTGTTTCGTAACTGCTTACGTCAAAACATATTTAACTTGACATATTTATCTTCACACACATTTAAATGCTCCCATATGAACATACCTTACGTACTACAAATAAAGAGATTTTTTTATAAATCTAATATTAATATGATACCTCCTAAATCCAAAACCTGAAAACTTCTAAAAAGTAATCAAGTTAAGAATATAATTTTTTTAACGTAACAGTTGACAGTCCAGAATTTGCAGAAATGTTAATTCTGCGCCAGCATGCGGTTGCCACGTCTAATAAATTGAACACCATTACACAATAACAACACCCAAATAATCTTTAATTTAGCAAATAATACCAGGCCATTTCAAAACGGGAACTCAGAGATCCTACATTAATGCTTGTGGGTTACAGGCAGTCACGTATACCACGGCAACTCTAATAAGAAACTCATTTTAATTTCTGCTAGAATGTGCAACATTAATTTTATTCACTAGTTGGTTGCTTATTTAGCCAAGCGTCAAGTTCGGAATTTCGATATAAACAAATACAAAATATCGTAAATAAAACGAAGTGATGTGTAGAAACAGCAAATAAAAGCAAAGTAAGTATGTACAATATTGACAAAGAAAAGCAACAGTTTTAGTTGTGGAACTGGAATTGGTCGGTGTAGTAGGACTTTAAAAAATATATTCAATAGCACGCAATAAACAAATAACAAATAAATAATATACAGATCATATGTAAATAAATTTAAAGAAAAAATAAAACAAATTTATGCAAACAAGTTGTGTTTCTTTTAACTAAAGTTTTAAAGACTTTTTATCACTTGCTGTTTTCTATAAAACAAAAAAAGAACTACAAGCAATTATTCCACACAAACAATGGCTACCAACAACGATGAAGACTATAAAACAACAATTGATAATTTGCAAAAATGGTTTGAAGAAAATAAAAACTTACCCAAGCAAATTGGTGAGTAGCTGCAAAGAGAACAAAAAGATTATGTTAATAAAGAAAGAAATGCAATTAAGTTTTTTTATGTGTTTTGCACAATTCTGTGGTTGACAAAACTTGTTTTATCAAGCGCACGTAAACATAACGGTAATATTACAATAAAATAAGCGCCAAAACAGCACTAGAGATGATAGTTTAAATAAAAAACAAATTTATTGTGTTTAATCGATAATACAGCGTCATCTATTGCATCTATTATAAAAAAAGTAGCATGATATGCAATTAATCCCCTTTTGAACTTTTAGATACACATAGCTGACATTTAATAAGTACTTTTTTTAGAAGTGCTGTTTCTAAATACATACAATGTATAGCAACATGAAAGTGCGTGTGCACTGAAAATCCACTTGGCAGCATTTATATTTTCGGGCATTAAACTTTAACGTTCAGAAATTGTATAAGATTTCATAGGAGCAAAAACAATTTAGTAAAAAACAAGTAAGAACTTTATATTCGACCGGGTCGAATCTTAAATACCCTTCAAATGTTTAATAAATAAAAAGTCTATTTTGAAGGAGTCACTCCGGCAGTCGCTGTGAGGAAGACATCTCCCCTTACACCAAAAAGTAAATTTTAGGCGTTATTAAGGAGAAAACCTATTTTTATAGGGCCATTTTGGGGCGGAGGTGTAGGGTGAATAGGGCAGAGAAAGATCACAGCACATCTCAGCTTCATCATAAAAGCTTTAAAATTAAATTATTAAGGAATGTAGGCTTAAATACAAATACAAATTTATTAAATATTTCAACGCCCACCAAAAGGAGGCGACTGTTCAAAAATGAATTTTTCTAATTTTCTGCTTGCCAGTTCAACGCTTTAGACCTTCTTTGACATAAAAATATATCATTCGCTTAATAAAATTACACAAAAAAAAAATTTAAAAAATTGGGGAGCTTCTAGTCCGATTCAGCCTATTTACGAACTTGATCTGTGTCAAATACCAAATTTCAAGGGTCTCAAGTCAAGTTGTTTCTGGATTTTTATTTATTCTTCAGAAATATGTGAATATGAATAACTTGATGATTAACGATTAGACTAATAAGAGTTGTTAAAAGAAGCACAAACATACGGAACAATAAATAAAAATAGAAAAAAAAATAACTCTTATCTTCTGACGAATAAACAAAAATCAAAAAACAGCTCTTATTTTGTGAGGAGTAAGTAAAATCCACGTCTCTTTCAGATTGATCTTTTATCTTAAATTTAGAAAATAATTGTTGTTTGCGGTGTATGTATATACATATGTGTATATATATACATATATATATATATATATATATATGTATATATATATATATATATATATATATATATATATATATATATATATGTATATATATATGTATGTATATATATATATATATATATATATATATATATATATATATATATATATATGTATGTATATATATATATATATATATATATATATATATATATATATATATATATATATATATATATATATATATATATATTTATATATATAAGGTAAACAGAATTCGGCAGTGAAAGTAAAAAAATAACTCAAGAAATAACAAAAAAAATATCAGGAAATAAGGATTACAATAGAATTTTTAAAATAAAAGTTATAACCGTTTCGGCCCCTGAAATAACTTTTAAATTTTCCAATATGGAAACCAGAGGACTAAGACCGCTAAAAGCAGCTAAAATTAAAATTTCTTGAGCGAAAACTCATACACATATAGGCTAAAACAATTTACCAAAAAAAAATTTTATCTAGAAGCTTCGCATAGCATTCCATTTATATTTTCAACGAAATCGTATACCTCTGCACTTAAAATCCCTTAAAGGCCTACTCGCCTAAATAATGTTATTTGACGATGGGGCAAAATGTACAAATTTGTTAAACGAAATATAAGAAAATAAATTATTAATTAAAAAAAAATATAAAAAATAATTAACTCCTTTTAAGTACAAAATTCATTTAAATTTCATTATTTTCTTTGTTATTATTTTTATACTCAAAGATTTTTTATAAATAATATTTTTATTGCATTTTTTTACCAAATATACTTGTATTGAATAAATTATTGTCAATTACAGCATATTTCGTAAAAAAAATAATTGTTCCATTGATTTAAAAAGTTCGTACTAACCATTACAAAATAGCGTCTATTAAAACGTTTCTGCAATAAATTATATATAAGGTGATTTAAAATGTTCAACGACCACCTTTTATAATTCGTATAATGGATCATATAGAAAAATCGTATAGGGTATTTTATATACATATTTTACACTCCCTCACACGCAATAAAGAAGTGTATGTTGTACTTGATTGCAAACGAATCTATATAAAAATTTAATATTCTTATATATTTTTTTCAGATCGTCTCTTACTGGAACGTTTCTATTTGTGCATGTACAAAAATGTAGAAGAAACCAAAAAGGTAATCGAGCTTAACTATGCAATAAGAAATAAAGCACCACATATTTTTATTGATCGTGACCCTACAGATGAGGACAGTCAAAGAACTTTCGAATATGCGTAAGCACTATCTACTATTACAAAATATTCCATACTTTTTAATTCTATTACAAACGCATTACAGAGATATGGTGCCCTTACCCGGCTTGACACCTGAAAATTATCGCATTACTTGCTTTAGACTATGTGACACAGATGCTAGGAAGGTAAACATTTTTATCATTTAAAATGAATGATGCCTTTAAATATCAGTACATACATGCATATGTGCTCATGTATATATGTATGCTTGTCATTTTATTTCAATACACAGATGCATCACACCGAAGACACTAAAGCATTTATCATGGTCACCGATTGTCGTTTTTCAATGCCAGATATAAGTAAAGGTAACATTTCAATGCTTTCCCAGGGTGAAGTACAAATTTTCGATATGACTGGTTACAGTATGAAACATGCGACACGCTTGTCTATAAATACGTTGCGCACATATTTGAAATTTCTGCAGCAAGCATTTCCAGTACGTATTAAGGCCATGCACATGATTAATTGTCCCTCATACTTAGATCGTTTGATAAGCGTCGTCAAACCATTTATTAACAAAGAAGTCTTTGATATGGTGAGTTTGTATAACAATTTTTTCCAGATTTCCAAATATAGTTTTATAATTCAAATTGAAAATTTTAGATGCATTTCCATACTTCGGGCATTGAGACTTTATATGAACACGTGCCGAAGGATTTACTGCCAGAAGAATATGGCGGAAAAGCTGGAAAGCTGTCAGATTTGAAAGAAGATTTCATGCAAATTATGTTAAAGAAGAGGTAAAATGTGGTCAAATTTTTTTATAATTTCATTTAAATGAATCATTATTTTCTATTTTTGCAGAGATTATTTAATGGATCCAAAGAATTGGAGAATAGAAACTGCATAAAAAACTGTTTTACAAAAAGTTTTAACTAATTAAAATCTGGGCTTTATTTGCACATGTACTTCCATTCATTTATTTCAGGGTTTTTACATTCAAATACATTAATTTTTTTATTTATTTAATAAATTATAATTAAATATTGTTAACAATGAATAAATACATTAATAAAATAGGCCCACGGTATTGCACTTAAAAAAGTCATAATTTTCGTGTCTCCACGTACAATGACTCTCATAAGTATTATTGATAGTACGTGTTCAATTCCTTATTTGTCCAAAATAGTCCCAATTACTTAAACTTCGTGCTTATGTTCAGATACACCTCTCAAAGAGATGGAGTAAGAGTGGGATTCGACACCAAATAGTCACAGCGAATTTAAACAAAAATAATAATTGTTTCAGAATACCCGTAAGGTCACTACGCATGTATGTATGCCTAAAATACCTGTCATAAACGAAACGGATACTGTTGTAGATATTTTCTTTTTTTGTAATCCATATTATATTACAAATGTTGGAGGACTTTTAGGGAAAAAAACTCTACCATATGTTTAAAAATATGTAAGTTCTCGATTAACCAATGCCGATTATATGGAATAATCTATAGCATTTCTACAAACAGAGTATATGAACATGTGCACTTTTGAAATCGAATATTTCAAATATATAAATAATTTACTTTATATTATATTATTTAAAAATTTATCAAGTTCATGTGATATACTATCCCCACTATACGTTTAAATTCAAAAACACTGAACTTTAACGGAATACCATGTTACCTATGATCTGGCAACATCGTGCGCTTTAATAAATTTCCCCCAGAAGTACGATTAGGTGCAACTCTGTACCTTAAAAGAAGTAGAAAACAAAACAAACAATTTTGACACCAATTGGTCGTCAAATACGGAGCAGCCAATAGGAGGAATTAGAAATTAAAATATATTATCCAGTGGAGCAGATTTATAGAAAAATATCTGCAAAATGGTATTACTGCAAACCTGCAAAATTGTACAAAAATTATCGGCCTCCAACCCAATTTTATTACGTCAAGCTGCAAGAAACAGTAAGTATTTAATTTATTGAATGTAGAATTGAAATAGTGGTTTGACGAAGTTTACGTAACTGCAATTATTAATCTTGTCATTTTTTCGCCAAACCATAACAGTGGCCGGTTGGAATAAAGATTACAAGCCAGCCCCTATTCCCAAAACTGAGGAGGAGCGTGCAGCTGCTGCCAAAAAATACAATTTGCTGCCCGAGGAATATAAACCATATGCAGATACGGGTTTGGGTTACGGCGATTATCCCGCATTGGAAGCCGGTTTGGGTATTGAATCAAAGGATCCCTTCTATCCGTATGACTTTCCTGAGCTGAAGCGGAATTTGCATGAACCTGTAAGTATACACTTTTATATATACGAAATTAATCATTTTTTAATTACCACCACGTTGGTGGTAGTATGTTGATTATTTGGTGATCAAAAGGAAAAATGGTTTTTAATGTATTTTAATTAATTTAATGTATTTTAATTAATTAATACCATTTGTTAAAATATTATCTATATATTTGTTATTCTGCGTTTTAGCTTCATGCGGATGCCGATTTGTACAGCGAAGATCGTTATTCGCAACCAGCTCCGACCCGTTATGCCAACAGTACATACTTTTTAAGTTTCTTGGGCGTCATGACTGGCTGCTTTGTGTTATACTATTGGTTAGATAACTATAAAATGTATCGCCCCGTTGCTGAAAAGCAGTATCCTGGCGATGGCCGTAAACATTATACATTTGAAAGAACTTAAACAACATGGTAAATGAAATGACATGTAATGTAATTAATAATAATAAAAGAGATGCGATTAAATTATTACATTTAGAAAAGGAATGTAAAATAAAAACATCCTATTTTATTCATAAAATGCGACATTTTGAATTGCTGAAAAGATAATATTATTCTAAAAATATGATAATGAACTTATCAGTGTCAAAAAAGAACTCCGTCAGAGAGAAAAAATAACTACATAATAGAAATATTTGAATTTCTTAGCCCTAATTGAGAATTTACCTGAAGTTCAAAATATAATTTTGAATTACATAAAACTGACCCTAACATATTTTCATTATGGCCTTTTATCTCATAAGGGAATAATGGTACCTGAATAAATATTTCTTAATATCAAAAATTAGTTCTAAAACTACATCTTGGGATTAACACGCTGCTCTAATAGTATAACTAGCAATCAAATGTACGTTCTTTAAGGAGAGGCAAATATTCACTAGTTAAAAAATGCCGAACGTATTTCTTACACAATTTATAATAAGTACATTTTAACTTTTACTATGTAATATACTTAAAGGATGAATAGGAATGTTAATCAGACTATAGCAGACAGACGAACCAGCTTCAAATATAATTTTTATATCATAAAAGTGGAAATTCTTTAAACAAACTGGAAATTTGTTCTATATTTTGCATTTATTTATTTTTTATTTACTGCTAAACTTTATTATAATTAATATTATTTAGAAATATGTATTTTAATATATTCAATATGTATGATTTTAGTTTTATTGTATTCAACTTACGTATGTATACATACTAAATACATTTATGTACCTATGCATTTTAAATTTCATTGAACGTAATATTTTTTACTTGCTCTCTAGTTTATTTTTTATTAGTTTTGTAAGAATATTTTCTTAATAAAAATTGGGTTTTTAACATTTCAATAGTTTTAACTTTTTGTTCATTGGAAATCAGAACTTGTTAACATGTTTTGTATTTAAATTCCCATTTAATTATTATATAGTGGCATCTTTTTAATATATTTCATATTTTAATGATTTTGTTTCTTTAGTATAAAAAATACCTATTTTCTATTAAAAATTATTTAACTTACAGTTAGCTTCATATAAAAACTATTCGTTTCAGTTGTTTCATGTGTTAAAATACTATATTAAGTCAAACGTTTATTCCAAAAACATAACTACAAGTATCATTTTTAGATAAATAAACATAACGAAAAAATTTATATAATTTTTACTGCAAATTATTCAACAAATTTTGGTTCGTAATGATTCTTTTTGTGAAAACATCGAAAGTTTAAAATAGCTCAGGATAATTTAGACAGAAACCTTAAAATACCTATAAAATGACTCAGAATGTCTCTATAAAAGCTGCCTATTCCATACGTGTACGCTTTACATGCAAGTACACATACAAATATACCACATATATGTTCCATAAGGGAACGGAACTAACTCAAACTTTACTGTATATACCTAACACGTAGTGGAAAATTGAGACAAATGTCTTCCATCAAGCATGGCTGTCCAAAATATAATATTGGATAAATCTAAGATAATTAAGCAACTTAGAGTCGCTATCCAAATTGTATACAACTAATTCTGCACTTCTGAAAAACAAGTTCGTTTTACTTACATTTGAATTGGTTATATTTATCCATAAGTTGCATTTTCCAAATTTATATCTGTTAATTTATGTATATACATATGTATGTATTTATGTATGTATGTAACTGCAAAGCAGCCCACAGCAACAACACACGCACTTTTTATATTAAAACCTTTTCATTTAATAAGCCGGCCGGCCGCACTAACAATTAGTTGATAGAAAATACTTTAATTAACATTAATTTTACAAATATTTACTTTTTTAAAGGGTACATATGTATATCTTTTCTTCTACCATTTCATATAATTTTGCCTATGATCACAATATGGCGGCCATTTTTTTATCAAACAGACGGCTAGCAAAACTTTTGCAATAATTCAAGCTTTTATCAACTTTACACTACTTTGCAAAACGCATTATTCATATTTATGCATTAATAAATAAAAATCACTTTTGCGCCCTTCCGTACGCACATTAAAATAAAATAACTTTAAAATACACAACAATTTCATCTTAACCGTGCCAAAATTAAAAATTTCTAATTTACCGTTTTGTTAGGGTAGCCACGTTTATTTTATATTTTATTCCCAATACAAAATTATTCATCTTCTAAAATACCCACTTTCTCGATGAAATAACAAGCACATACTGATAACCATATTAATTACCTATGTAATTTAATGTAATGCATTATTAGTTTTATTTTGGGATGTTGAAAATTTTACAATGGAAACACCAGTTAATTTCAACCTAAACCACTTATTCGATTTTGATTCATATCTTGTATTATTATTGCGGCTGCAACAACAAATAATACCTCTTGTTTTAAAGATGGTTAACATTAAAGGGTAACCCAATATGTTATATAATTTCAATGCAGTTGGTAATACTTTTCTTACCTTGCATACATAATTGAAGACTGATTCCACAGTTAACAGATATTTAAGCTACAAAATATAAATCGTCCATGCTTTTGTAAATAAATAATTAAAATATGTAATAGCCAAATGTTTCTAATAATTCGTAAGATAAATATATTTTTCAAGTTTTGGCTTAATATTAATTAGTAATATATTCCCATGAAAAAACATCAAATAAAGGCCCAGTGAATAGTGTAAAACGTTTCAAAAATGTGACCTAGAATTATGAAAATGATCAAAATTGTTTTGTTAAATTTTAAAATTCAAAGCGATATGCAGATACATTCGCGTGTATATGTAAAACAAAATTTCTGGAAAGGGAGACTATTAATCCTGTTTATATTAGCTGATTTTATATTTAATAAATACAGAATTTATAAATTGATAGTATGTTATATTTCTTTTTATCAGGCAGGTAATTAATTAATTTTTCGGTATAACGAGAATAGAATACTTTAAAAAGAGTTCTGTTATTCAGTCGCTTCAGTAAATGAAGTACAGAAATGCCTGGTGCAAGATTGTTAACAATAACAATCTAAAAAGAAAGCTGTTAAAATATATACTATATTTATATAAGTACATATATATTTATTTTTCTGTGAAAAATGATTCAATAGTTTTATTACTAAATTCAAAGTAAAAAATCCATCATTCTATTTTTTTTATCAAGCGATTTCAAAAAGATTTTGCTCGTGGAACACTTTTTAGCGATTTCAAATCACCGTACTATGAAACGATTTACAGAACAAGTCTGATACGATATATTTTTTGTTATTTAAGATTAAACAAAACTTTAAAGTAACAAATAAATAAAAATCGTGTTACAAGTAATTTTTTTTTCTGAAAATTTTTTCAATTATATACATAAGTATATTTTCTTTTTATTAAAAAAAAAACTTAAAAATATTTATTTACTTTAAAACAAATTGTTTAAAAACTAATATGATAAAAACTCTAATATATGTATGCAAATAGGATGGGGTATAGTGGATATTGGTTACCAATATAAAGAGTTATTAACAACTTTAAAAATATTGAGTTTGTTTTACTAAAATTAAATTACAAAAAATAATATGTAGCAATAAAATTATCGGCAAAAACGTTACAATTCATTAAATTTTAACTTAAAAATATTACAATTATTTTTACAAAAAGTTAAAACTGGTTTTAAGTAATTTTTCAATATTATTCGTTTTGTGGTATATTTTTAAATGTTTTAGGACCTTGATCTCTGTTAATTAGACTTTTCTTATGACTAAATATGATGACTTTTGATTTGTATAAAAGTTTAGCCACTACTCGATGAAGTAAAAGAAATCTTAACAAAATTTATTATCATGTAGTATTTTTTGGTTCAGTATATTTTTATTTCAGTGGAAAGCAAAATTTCTTACAAATAAATATGGGTACTTCCAAGTAAATGTTACACCCGTTAAGTTAATAATTTATTTACTTTCATTATTATTAGATATTCGAGGACATGGTGCAGCATACATGATTGATTACTGCATATCCATATAATTTAACACATAACCTATAATCCAAATATAACATTTTCTTGAAAAAAAAAATTCCTATTGGTATTTTATTCTAAATATCTGATTGTAAATATAAAACAAAGATAAATAAACTTTTTTTCTGTTATAAAATTATCCTTAAGAACTTGTTCCCAATAATTGAGAAAAAAAAGAGCAACATTTAAAGTTCTCTCAAGCATCATTTATAATTGAAATACTAAAGAAATTGATTTGAGCATCAATTATTATTTTTATATATTTTTGTGTAAATGAAAATATGCTTGTGGTATGAAAAAATAATATTAATTCAAAACTATAATATTATTAATACTGGGTTCAATCATAGTCCAAATACATATGGTACAGTTCTGCAAATATCTTTAAAGATAATGAAGGGTCATGTCGCCATTTTAATGGTTTACACCGGCATATTTCGCAGACAAGAATTTTTCCAATCTTAAGTGGTACAAGAATGTTCGTGTTCTTACTTCACGGCATATAGCTTTACGATTACCATTTAAATACCTCTTTTGTTTTGACTATGGATATGGACTATTTGAAAAAATTGCTTTCTTTATTGCGGGTTAAGTATGCCTGCATTTTGTTGGCTCCTACACCAACTTAAGAGATGTTCAGCACATTGAGGCTGCTGATATGTTTATATGTATGAAAACAATTTTAAAAAATTAATTTCAAATGCAGAAAAAATGTGTATGCATACAAAAATATTTAAATTTACAAGATAATGTAAAAAAAGTATGTGGAAGAAATACAATCTATTAAAAATTTTTATAATTACGTGCTGTTAATTTTTAAAAAATACTGTAGCCCCAGTCTGCAAAAAAAAAAAAAAATAAACAATTAAACTGTGAACAGTTTAAAATACATTGTCGTCCCGCAAAGTAGAACTGAATATATAAAAGTTCGTCACCATGAAATTATTGTGATAAATTTATTAAACAATCGAATTTTATAGGCAGTAAATAATTATTACAAATAAAAGGCAAGGCTAAATAAAATTAGTTGATGATTGTAGTTTCAATTTGAGTAAAATGTATGCAAAAAGCAGGTGCGAATTAGGATTAACCTTTTAACACATTATGTTAAAAAAAAACGGTTATATTTCTTTTAGAAACAGTTATATTTCTTTTAGACCTTTGTTGTATGCATATCCTTTCAACAGTTAGTGTTTGTATACTAGAAATAACTGTTGGTTCAGTTACTATTTTCCAGATTGACTGAGTAGACACCATTTTTCTTGGACCCAAGTGGGATGGCTTCTTTTGGTTCCACTTTTATCAGCAACTTGCTAACGTAACCAAACCTAACCTTATTTGCATCTGCTATAAAGTTTATACAATTTGAATATAATTATTAGTTAGTTTTTACTGCGCCAAAAAATAAACATTTTTTATGTAAATTTTACTCGAGTAGTGTTAAAGAATTTATCAAAATTAAATTTAATAGTTTGTTGTTTATAGTATGGTTTTTTGTGTTTCATATTTTTCTTCTCAATTAAGAATATGTATATAATATTTATAATATAATTATTTGTTGTTTTTATATAGTTAAGCTTACTACAAATAGATAATAAATCTGTTTTATTTTCTAGTTCTATGTTTATATAGTATGTATTTGTAGATTACTTACAATTATTAAGATGATAATAAAAGAACAATGGTTTAAAATAATATGCTTTATGATTTATAATAATTCTAAAGAAACACATTCACAGTTGTGTAGTTTCCAATAAGTTTAAAATGATACGCATAATTTAATTTTAATAACAATAAAACATATATGTATCTTTTTTTTTGCAGTAGTTTGTTGTTAAATTATATGAAATTCACTTTTTTTTAATTTAAAATATGTTACTTCCCCGAAAATTATTCAAAACTTGCAATAAATTTTATTAAAAGCCGCACAATACAATTTGGAAACCATTATATAATTTGCCGATTTCCTATGAAAACTTACAACTTTCATTTGAAAACACTAATAGTAATTCAACACTGTTTAGCCAAATTTTAGGACCGAGTTTCATTCTCTAATTCGCTTAATTAATTAGTTTATTCCTAGATTTATTAAGTTTCTGTGTAGTAGCATAGGACCTGGAATACTGTCATACTAAACAAGAAAATATGGCAACATTTTTGTCATGTACTGTTATCACAACAACTAGATTATTTTGTAGAGACAACAGACAGCAGACAGTGAATTGTGAAGTAAAAATAAGGAAACTTGGTAACATCTGCTGTATATTTTGACAAATTTAATTAAATTCATAGCGAATGCAGCAGCATTCTAATGAATCTGGATACATTCGTTGGTCATACAATTACTGCCGTCCGTCGTAGATGCTGAAATATTAAAGCAATTTAATATTCTGATATCGAACTCAAAAATTGGCTTCATATTATTTGTTGTTTGTTTGTATTTTGTCCAGCAAAAAGAACGGTTTCAGATTGATATATTTACATATGCGTGTAGTTGTTAGATCAAACTACATTAAAACAAGTTTTGAATTTTCTCTGGTTTCGTTAACTTTTTTGGAAAACAATTAATTACATAATGCGTATGATTGTATTATTAGTTAAGAGTTTTCGTATGTATTATTAAATGTTTTTTCTTTCGCTAATAAATGTTAAGGTACCATTGCTTACTAATTAATTATAATATTAATAATAATAATAATTTTCTTAGATTTCTTTATGAATTTTAAATTTAATTATATAATTTTTGTTTCACAGTCTCCTCTGTTAATTTTAAAACGTATTTTTGTTAAACTTATTTATGCATATACATAGTTTAAGTTTTTTATTGTTGTTGTTTGAATTTTATATTCACGATAATAATATTAATTAATCAAGAGTTATTTTATTATTAATAATATTCACATTTATCACGTTCACTTTACATTATGTTTAAATATGATTTTCACTTGTTAAGATTTCATTTATGTTTAAGTATATTTTATTTTTTACGTTGTAATTTTTGCTGTTTTTATTTATTTATTTTTTTTATTATTGTTTTAAGTAAAAAATATTTATATTTAATTATTTATTTAATAACGAAAATATATATATAAAAGACAGACAGACTTTAAGCCATTGGACTGTTTTTTGTTATTTTTTTTTTCTTTAGAAAAAAGCTGCTTTTTATGTATCATTTGTGTCTATTAAGTCTGATCTGTTGCTTTTTAGTTTTTTTTTCTATTATGTTTATTGATTAATTTATGAGGTCAAAGGTGACATACCAATTTGACGGGGATCTGAAGGTTGCACAACACCAAGTTCTAGGTTTTTAATTAGCAACTGTAACCAGTGTTTAGTTGATTTATCATCTTGTAAACATACTGAAAATGTGGCATCACGCAACTGATCCGGAAGACATTGTCTTAAAGCCTCTCGTGCTCTTTACGTTTTAAAGAGAAATCAAAAATATTTTTCGTAATTAAATGAATACAAATATATATAAAAAAGTTTATATTCACATACCTGGGATTGTCGGATAATCGTAAATAGCAACGTACAACATGTTTCAATAGACGTGCAGATGGTTCTTTAGCTAATTGTATCACCATTTTACCCTTAAAGAAATAAAAAGCGAAAATTAATATTTTTAGCCAATAAATGATAAGACGCAAAGACTATCAATATGGCCTTTTACCATTGCCTAGCAATTTTATTTTTATTCGCTATCGATAGCCAACAGTTTTAAAATAAGCGAAAAGCACAAAGAATAAAAATTGTGCCATAACTTGGATATAGATGAAAGAATATCGCGCGAAAGAATATCGACGTAAAGTCTATCATTTTTATTTTACTTTAAATTCTAGTTATTGAATCGTAGTTTGTAAAATCAAAAATTAATAGTTACTTTATTAAAAAGTTTTAGAAAACTCTTCAATATAAAATTAAACATTAATCATTTTCATTCATTTTATTTCTATACTGTAATCCAACGCTAATTCGGATTTCTGCTGTCAGTTGATTTCAAAAACAATACAAATCTCAAAATGTTTTATTTTATTTTTCAACTATCTTACCAAAATTATAGCCACATGAGAAAATCGTTCATATGTCTGGCAAACATACGACAAGCCACTTTCATCTAGTAGAATTTTTTGTAAAATGAATGTAGCCACAGTTTTACTCAGCTCTGAACCAAATTCCATAATGCGTAGGCATAAAGGAATAATTTCAGATGTTAAGAGAAAAGTTATTACTTCTTGTTCATCAGTCTGAAAATAAAATATCACACACACAATATTAATTAATAAACATCTTAAAATAAAAAGAAAGAGTCAAAAGTAAAATAACTTACCTTAACGAGAGCACCAATAACACCCAAACTGGTTAACCTTAAATATTCGAATGGTCGCGTTTTTGAGGTTGTCTGCAAAAACGGATATAGGAACAGGGGAATTTGTGCTTGCAAAAATACCGTACGCGTGTCGGGATGCGAAGCAACACATTGCAGCAATGCTAAGGCATTACAAACACGATTTGATTGATGAGCAGTTAATGTGGCAGGATTAATTGAAGGATAGATATTTATGATTTCTTGTAGGAGGGCAGCTATTGTACCAAAACTATGCCATAGCATAGGCGCCAAGTCTGTTACAGTTTCACGTTTTTTACTCAGTTCCAGTAGAGCAGCTTCACGTGTTTCTGGATGTGCTAATTCATTAATCCATTGAAATACCTAAAAATAATAAATAATTAAATTAAATTAATTTTACATTAGCAATATTTTTTTATATATATAGTAAATTGACAGGATTTCGATATCTATCGAAATTTCCATTTGAATTGCAGTGAAATTTCGAACGATATCGAATACGGTCATTTGGATCCTGATAAAAAGTAAACAAAACATTCGTATGTGTGTACATATGTATATTTTTTTATTTTATATATCTAAAGAAATTACTCCCAATAACTTTTGTATAGAAATTTAAGTAAATGCTATTGCCTTAAGTTAGTGTACTTTAATTAATTTGTTCTTTTAAAAATTTTAAGAAAAACTTTACATTTTCCCGATAGTTGGGTTCATGACGGCGGAATACGTAAACAACTTTAGACACTATGTCCTGATACACACACATCAGGTTTAGCTGATCAGTTTTTGTTCAATTTTCTTTTGAACCTGCATTTACGTTCATACACGAAACGTCATGTCAAGTTTTTCTTCATTGCTGAACATTCATTTAACATATTACGGATGGTAAAACAAAAGAAAATATAAAAACTGAATAGTACCGTCAAGTCTGTACCCCTTTTCACGCTCTTCACCGCTCTCTCCTAAAAGATCAAGACTTGACGACTCAGACCTGATGTGTGTGAATCAGGACTATGGGAAAACTTTAACGGCCAAAACACAACCCTGCAAAAAATCATCCACAGTTGAGTTGATCTGTTTATTGGACCTTTGGTTTATCAAAGAACTAAAATGTATATCATAAGTTATCTCATCTTTATTCATTTGTCCTGTCAACACTATCCTATCCGTTTGTACAAGTTCATTTTGAAAAAGTTTTCCAGACTTTCTAATAATACAAAATATATCTTATTATTTTTTATTTGCAATCTATCTACTGAAAGACAAAATATAGCATTTGAATTGTGGCTGAACAGCAATGATCCGAGTTACGTGTACCAGGTAACTCGAATCATTACTGTTCACCAACAATCCAAAAATGAATTAAATACGCTTTGAAGGCCTCATGGATAGACTGGTAATTAAAGCGATAACATATTTTTTTTTAGTAGGCCAGACTTCCGTGTCATTGTTAGGATAGGGAATCAGAACATTTAGTATTTATAGTTAAAAAAAATATTATTTTTCGTTTACATTTATGAGATAATATGTAGATAAAAATCAGCATAGCCGCATATAGCCGGCGTGCTTGTTTTGTTTTTAATGTAGATCTTTTGCGTATCACTTATTAAATCAAGGTGATTCATTTGTAGTATTATTAGAGTATCATGAGTTTGTTTATACTTCTTTTTAACAAATTTCTTCATTTTTATATTGAAAATTCAAAGTGGGAGTAATAAATTAACACAAAGACACTTAAATATGTGTATTGTTTTTATACAATTATATTTCTTTTATTATTATTATTATATTTGCAATTTCAGATGAGCGTTAAGAACATGATGTCATGTTATTTTGCGTGTTATTTACACATACAACTTGTTAGTGGTTTTTTTTGCAAACGCGCAATTTAGCTTAGAACATTTATGGACAAAATTCGTTTATTGCTAAATATTTTTTAAAATTAGCAAGATAATTTAAAATTAGCAGCCGGAGTATTGGTCTCAACCTTCATATATTCTGATCTTCAGTAAAAGAACTTGACAATTATCTTGTGTTTGTGCATATGTTAACATAAATTACTTAATGACAATAATTTCCAAAGTTTTTTCCTGAAAATGAAAACATTTTGATATTATTTCTTTTTTTAAATAAGAATTTTTCTACATGTAAAGATCCTTTACTATGAAACAATTTGTCTTCAAACGTTCATAAACAACAATAGAAATATGGAAACTTCTTTAGCATGACCGCAGTATATTTTTACTCTATCGCCATGTTGAAGTCATGATAAAGTATTTTACATGTATGACATATATTTATACATGTAAATAATATGTAAATATGTACATACAAGCAGAATAACAAATTCGCAATAAAGTCCACGTTTTCTTGTTATCAACGAAACAAAAGTATAGTAAGCCGTTGCTTTATAATTTAATAAAAACAATTCAATAAAAGCTAAATAACAAACAAACCACCATTTGTGGTTGTTTTCGACATTCACACATTGAAAATAACATAAAATGGGTTTTCTAATAAAGGCGTGTCAACTTTTTCAACTTAAAACAGACAGTCAAAATAGTGTTTATATGTAATTATGTAAATTAAGGTCATAGTTGTATACAAGACTTTAGGGCTTTTGATATTTTCTTTTGCAATCACAAAAGGAAAACGAAAAATAACGATTTTGTTGATGGTTTTCAAGTACATTTAAAACGTTTCTTTTTAGCACTTTTTTGCAAAAGAATTTCAAAAAGTATTTACATTGTGCACATCTAGACGACAATACATTTAAAGTCAGCCATGTTTGGGCAATAATAGTGGACGTTTAGATACTTATAAATATACTACATAAAATATGCGTGGCATATTTACATAAAGATCTAACGGCCATGTATTACTGACCGCAAAAACCGAAACATGCGCCACAGTAAACATATTGTAGGTATATTTTAAAAGTTTTGTATGATATACTGTTTCCTTTAAAAATTCTGCCTCATTTTCTATATGTATGGCTACAGAATACATGGATGTAAGTACGTTTGTAGTTCCAGCTTCACGTAGCTACACGTTCCAAACCAAACATCTACATAAACTTAACTCTAGTCTCATGAAACGCCTGCCATTATTGGAAAACCTTTTCATATATACATGAGTTTAATTAAAAAAACAAAACAAGATAAAATAAAATAATAAATATAAAATGGAAAAAAATATATATTTTTTTATAAAAAGAAATCACTAAGAATATACACTCCCGTAAAAAGTAATAGGGACGATAATATCGCTTTTGGTCTGATTTTACAAAGCATGCAAAGTATCTAACGGTAGTACACTATTGGAAACTGTTCATTTTTAAATGACAGCACAAATACGAGGTCACAAAATGCCATAGTGATGTTCTAAACTTAATGTTGTTAGTTTTGAGCTATTAAGAGCATTATGGGCACTGCACATAAGTATATATATTGTTCAATACTTTTCATGAAAAAATTTAGACTTGGATCAGGGCTTAGGGGATGACCCCTACATATGCGTGGGATTGCGCCGGAACTAGAAAGGAGGAGATAGTGTTGAGGAGACAGATGAAGAAAGATGAGATTTTTTTTGTTGCTATTTCAATCTTTTACTTCGGCGGCACCGACGGAGGGTGCTGTTACTCTGCTTTAAGGTACATGATAGTATCAGTCGCTGCCAATTATGTTCAGTGACCAGTGCTATGCATTCATCACTGAAACTGGCTGATAACAACTAACACAACCATGCATCATTGCTGACCAGAAGAATTCAACACAATATTCATGACTTAGCGTGGGGTTGAACTCAGGATCCACCGCTTCATAGTCTAGTGTTAACTACTTCAGCCAACAGCACCCTCAAAATTAGACAGATCTAAATAATAAAACAACTCCTCAGTAGCATATAAAAGTTTTATGGCACTTAAAAACAAATTTAATGTTAAAACTAAATTTATCAAAGTATTTTATAAATAATCCTCTTTATTCTGTAACTGTTTGTCAATGTCACGTCAACACAATATCGAAGCTAAACATATGTATACTATTTTCCCTCGGCATTTAATTTTTTTTACAAGCTTTTATTAATTTGTAGTCCTTACGAAATAGTAAGATCCTGTCAACAGTAACCATTTATTGGCTATAACCACAATGTAACTGTCCTATTTTTGATATTGTCTTGATGTGACGTTGATAAATAGTTACAGAATAAGGTTATATATGATGCCGATAATATGTTATTTGAGACGTTGCCTAAATCAGGTGGGCAAAACACGGTATTGATCGAAATTTCTATTTTAATTTATATTTCAACCGAAAACAACAAACTTTCTAAAGCTAAAGTAGAGTAAATATATTCCATTGAGTATTTACATAATTACTCTCATATATATGTATCAAATTGTTTTGCTTTTCCTCGTTTCTATTAATTTGTCCATAACTGTTGTATACGAATATATTAAAGAAATGCGCAGTTTAATAATAATGTATAAAGTAAGGAATTTCCAAAATAGCCGTATTGCTAAAAATAAAACAAAATAATAAAAGTAAACAATTTATTTGAAAGAAAATGTTAATTTAATTCCATCTGCTCCACCTATATAGATACACACATACATATTTACAAAAAACTGGTGAATGCAAGCGCAACCTTTTATTATTTACTTTTCAAAAATATTTCGTTAAACAAAAAAAAAAAAAAAAAGAAAGAAGCCGTATGTACGTACATATGTATGTGTATTAACAGATATCGAAACAGAACATGTATCGCTTTTCAGTGCGTTTGCTAGAATTTTTAGTCATTGAAATAAATTTTTTATGCTATGAGGTTCTCTTTTTTAACGATTACAAAATTATTGATTAGAATTGTCACCTTGGCCTCTATCAAAAATGCAAACAGAATATACAGTATTTTATGATTTTTCGGGTGCACTCTTTACATAAAAGTGAGAAATTCAACACCATATCATTTTGTTTATCTGCGAAAATACACTCAGACCCCCGCCGTATATCAACCCATACATGGGAGCATTGCTACCTATCCACAAAAGCGTTAGAAGCAAATGGCGTTTGGAGCCCATTTATTATGCTTTCACTGAGGCAATACAACAACTGCACAACCGCCCTTTCGAAAATTTGCCTGCAATTTTATTACGACATCTACTTAGACTAACTAATAATAATAAAATGTTTTTATAAAATTATTGACGGTGAAAATAACATTTTGAAACGATAACAAAAAATAAATTGCATCATACTTACTATGTATGAGTATTACATTTATTTTAATTAAAATTACTTAATAATTGCAATTCTATGCATTAATTTCATTTTTTATAAAACACATGAAACTAAAAAATTCAATTCAATATTCACTTAAAATCTTGTTTATTTATTTAAAATCTTGTTTACAAAAGAAATGTTTATGCATGAGCATGTAAAACAAGTGTCACACAGGTGACCAAATAGTCACGTATATGAAATTATTGTCTTTAAAATAGAACATATACTTTAGTTGAAAAGTTTCAGAATATTTACATAAATAAGTAGCGACCAAAATATATTTACAACAATTTTCGTTTGCTATATGTGTGTGTGCGTGTGCGGAGAATTCGTATTAAACAATTTAAGAAGATATAAACAGCACTCTGGTGTTCATCTGATTGTGTCAAGGTAGTCAAAATTGTTTTATTGTTTTTTGCCGAACATTGTCAAAAATAGAAAATATTTAACTGGCTGTTCGACGATGTCGCAAGCTATTGTTCGATGTGTGTTTTCTAAAAGTTTTTTGTTTATTTTATATGTTAAATTTTTTAATATCATACTATATTTTTTAAATTAAACAATTTGTTTATATAAACACAAATTTATAACTGTCATTAAAATAAATTAACTGCCTATCTCACGAGTTCGAAAAAATTCTTTCTTACGTACAAAAATAAAAATTTAGAATAAAAATAAAATGCAATAAATTATTATTATTTTGAATGTAATTATGGGAAAGAAGAACTCTTTCGATATTGTGAAATAGACAATAATTGTTTGTAAAAAATAAAGCGTCACTGTTTTAAGTGGAAACATGTTTATAGACTATGAATGCATTCATATTCTCATGAAGCCCTGGTTATTAATTACTTCACTATTTTTATCCTCAAACATAATACTGCCTAGCTGTTGAAACTGATAGCGACATAAATACATATTCAAAGAACATTTTTTGAAAACAGATGAAAAGTAATATTAACTTAAATTGCATTGACAAATGTGGGCCAAGTTGATAGATTGTTCTGTAATTAATGAAATTTCCATTGTAAAATTATATTACAGCTAAAGCTGCAAATGATACTAATAATATATTAAAAATATCTTAAAAAGCATAAAACGGCAAAAATTTATAGTCAGCAGGAATTATGGTACAAAAATACCTATTTTGACCGGAAATGATAACATCTGACAACCGCAAAATCATATTCATTTTATATCAACAATATATGTATATGTTAATCACAAGGCATTTCATATATAAAAACAATGGTTCTAGTATTCGGAATAACTGGAATTTTAGCATGAAAAATTTTAGCAATAAAACAAACCTCCTAACATAACAGGGCAATAATGTTCTCGACATCTCAAAATAAGAAATTAGGTCAGGTTATAAAATAAAAAACAGCATATATTAAAAGTTTTATGAAGCTTTTTTCTTAATCAATTAATATTTTAATATTAAAGATTGTGATATTTATAGTTGACTTTCAATGGATTGGTTACTTTTTAAACATCATTTAATATTGTATGACAATTTCACAATATATTTTAACTGAAATCTTTTATTGTGTTTACTTTTATTGTTATTTCAATTCAGTGCGAAACTTATTTATTATTCACACATAGATGCAAATATGTACATGTGTACATACACACATTTACATAGCCATATGTACATACATACGACAATATAGTATCCACTTAAATAATGTGAATTTGTTCATGTGGTTTAATTAAAAAGTTTTTTTTTTCAAAATAAGTTTAGCAATTATATATTAATTATGATCTAAGCAAACATATTTTATAAAAAGAAAATTTTATAAAATATTTAAATATTTTTCACCAAATAATAAAATTGAAATAACTTATTACTGTTTTTGCAAATATTTTTTTGTTAAAAATTACTCATCTATTCATTCGTCACTTAGTAAACTAATATAGAAAATAGTGTTGATGACAAAGAAAATAATATAATTTCGTTTAATTTTCTTTCCTTATCCCAATTTACAAACATAAACATATAAATAGAAAATAACAGAAAACAACAGTGACTTTTTATTGTTTTCTTTAATTTTTTTTACTTCTGTTTATTTCATATAAATGTACTATTCTTGTACATTAAATAAATAAATAAATTTTAGAATTATTTTCATATTTTGAAATCAATCTTTCGATTTATCTAATTGGTTTTAATTTCGATATTATTTATTTATCAGAAATTGTAAGATAAAAGAAGAAATAGTTTTGGTATAAGATATCTGGTAAACACAAATTTGGCTAAAATTATTCTAGCTCTCATATAGAAACTGGTACGTATGTATTTATTGATGTTAATTTGAATTTTTATCTTTCTTCCTTTTATTTTCCGCAATGTAATTTTTTACTCTTTCAATGGTTTACGCTTACATTTACAAATCCATAGCCATATTTTCAATAGTACGAATACTTCCGGTATGTGTGTTCTTGTCTGCTGCAAAAATATATATTTTACAGCAGTAATATACATGTATATAATATTCATTCATTTATGCAGAATATGATTAACCGAAACTGTTTTAAAACTTATTTAATTGCCACAAAATATTTACATAAATTTTAGCGCTTAATAAAATGAGATTACGGCACTCCTCCAGAATTTTTCTTTTCTTCCGTTACTTATTCGAGGCTAAGGACGTATAATAATACGTTAGTAAATATTATATACAATTAAATGCATGGCATTAAAAAAAAAGAAACAAACTTTATTTTTACATACCCATAAACCAAAAGATAAATTTAGTTAAAAAAAAATAAAACTAAGAAATCGTCGGCATGTGAAATAGAAATTAGCGCTTACGAATTTGTTTAATGAAGTTGGTTTTCTTAAGGCAGGAAGGATATATATCTCTTATTTACAATTTTCCAATTTGTTTTTAATTGAAGGAACACTTGAAATGTCCTTATAAAACCCACAAAAAAATTAAAAAAACTGTCTTTATGAATCATCAATGTCTGATATTTCCTTTCTAAAAATCCTGATATTTTTCTGTAAAAAAAAATATTAAATATTGATCATTGCAAAATAAACGTTAAACGAGAAATCGTACATATAAACACAGTGAAGAACAGTGATGACAGAATCACCGGAAATAAAAGACCACAGTTACATACAGAAGAGGAAATTTAATTTGTTTTATTTTTTTTTTTTACAGTTTGAAGTTTTATATTCGAAAGCATATTTTGACAAAACCATATTATTTTTATTATAATTATTATTATAGGAAATATATACATATTTTTATCTAATTTATCAATATTTTTTAAGTAATAAAGCTATTTTTTAACCTTTAGGCCAATATTTTAAATATTTGTATTCAATTTTAAGCATTTCCTTAACTTTTACTTAATTTCTTCAGGAAATCTCGTGTTTTGGTTTTTTTTAATTTTTATTGCATTTTATTAAAAAGAAACTAAATATAAGATTTACTAGCAGAGTTAAACAAAGGTTAACGAAATATTGAAAAGTGAATACAATAAGTATGTGTATAAAATATAGAGCTAAAGCGTAAACAGATAGAAGAAGTATAATATAAATATACATACATACATACATACATATGTAAGTATATCTGTACATGTATACGTAAAAATTAAAAAACAAGTGCTTAAGCAATTTTTAACATTGAATTTGGTGAAAAATGTCTACGTATATGTGCTTAAAATGAACTTAATTTTTAGTTTTTTCAAATCTTTCCTTAAAAACAGTGCAGTATAATGCAATTTGAGTAAGAGATGCATTACTTTATAAGAAACTCATATTACTTTTCTGTTTTCCTAAACAAAACATATTTTAAATGAAACAATGATCGTTTTAACATTAACAAATATTTAAGGTTATAATTTTTTAGATCATGAGTTTAGTCTTTCACAGTAATAGCTTTTAGTACCTATACAAAGAAAAATACCGGCTTCAGCAAGTGAAACTATTCTCTAACAAAGTAACTTTAACAAATATAATTTTCAATGACAAAATATTGTTTCTTAAGAAAATCATGTTGAATTCAAGAAGCAAATACCGAAACGGTGTGTCTACAATGTAGACTCTACATGTATATGCACATATGTATGTATAGTATCATAGCAAACTATTGGCCAGATATCTAAGGATATTGGATTACTTTTAATTAATACGTAGAATAGAAACCTATACCTAACACCTTTTTTTATGTTATTTTTTCTACATTTTTGTATTATATATAAATATATTTAGTAATTGAACATACTTCAGGTTTGTTCCCAAACGAGGAATACAGGATCTCTATATTTGTAAAAATTATTTAGCTACATATATAGTTATTTCAGCATTTCTCGCGTTTTATTACATATTTACTATAATTCAATAGTGAAAAATATATTCTACATGTGCCTATATATATGTATATACTATGCTCAAAGTCTGTGGATCTTATAAACACAATGCTTCAGAGAATTTTTCTTTCAAGAAGGATACTAGGTCCTACCGTATATCCTTAAAGTTGAAACAAATACGTCTACATACATGCAAAAACATATGTGTTTGTTCAGACTGTCCCCAAATTAAGAAAGAGCTAAATGTCATGCCCTTATTCGGTTTATATGACGATATACATGCATATACATATGTATGTATATATGCATGTGTTAATCAGTTGTTGTTTTCGTTTTGTGCTGAATACGGCCAAGTCTGCGGTAGTGTGGGGTAGTTTTTTATGCATTCGTGCATACTTTTTTATATTTTTAATGAAGGTTTCTTTACAATTTCAGGTCGTTGCTACTGCATTATTGAACATTGTTCCATACGCAAGATATTAAGGTTTTTATTAACAATTAATAGATATGAATGTACTAAATAAATTGATATAATACTAAAGCAACCATTTTTTATATTTTACTCTTCTCCCATAACACCTGGCAACCAATCATTATGAACACAACACATAATAAGATGAAATTTATAAGGGCGAAACAACCAGAAAGAAGAAAATGTATACTTATTTCCCTGGAATAAGCAGCTGTCTCCCAGAAAAAAAAACCCAGCCATTTTCTTTTAATACTTTTTATATGAATATATTTAATTAAATTTAGATAAACCTTACCTTTTCCTGTTCACTTTGTGGAGTTATACACGCGGGACTGGGTTGAGCACTCATTGTTAATCACACCTTTTTTCTATTTGTATGGAAAAACACAAAAAAAAAACGTTTTATTTTTTCGTTTAATACTCAGGCTACTTAATTTTACTGTTGCTTTTTCTCCTATAAAAACAATTTATTCCGACAGTCACCTTATTAAATTTTTAACATTTATTTTCGTAACCTCGCAAATATTAGCTTTATATATATATCTGTACATATACTTTTTTTCTTTGTTCTTGTATGTATTTAATTTCTTGCACGTAGTCTACATTTATTTCACGAAGACTCTGTACAGAAAAAAAATTGCCACTTCACAATAAATTTTTTCGGTAAAAAGCACCCTAAAACTTACTTTTTATTAATAAATTTTATCAATTTTAATACTTTGTTATTATATTTTTACAATATTTTGAACGATTCTTAATTTTTTTATATTAAATTCACAATTTTTATATATACATATATTTTTCTTTTCCAAAGTTTCACTTTTTCACCAAAGATCTTTTTTCCGAATATTTTTCTCTTCGCTTAGCTGCCAAGGCGAATTCAATAAGGTGAACTCATTTATGCAACTCTGTATATGGAACATGTATTTTGTTAGTGTACAGGCTTCTGAAATGTCAAATTTAGTTATGCAGAAAAAAGTAAAAAATTGTTACACAGATGTTTGTGATATGGTAGAAAAAAGTATCTGTTCTGCATTTGATTAAAACATTAAATACCTAAAATTTAAAAAGGTAAAACCAGTTTAATTTGGAGTTGTAAATGCATTAATAATACTATACAATGGAGTGATAGTATAAGAGGTATGGCTCTTACAGCGGCCAGATATTCTTTGTCGCGTTTGGAGGAGGGGCCACCACACACCAAAAACTGGCTGGAATGACAATTTTATGCCGAAATATCGAAAAATCTTTGCGTTTGCTACTCAACAATGGAATGCTGATTTTGACAGATCAGCGTAAAATCACCTGATCGACATTTTCTGAAATAAGGCCACCTGATTGAATTCGCCTTGCTTAGCTGCTTTAAAAATGCTTCTTCTTATTTTCCGTACAATGAAATTATAAAAAAGAGATGGTCGCCGGCTGCAATATAATATTCAGCTACTGCCAAACAGCATATATCAAAACTAATATATTTTAAATAACTGAGGAGTTTGACTTTTTGTTGGTTTTATAGCACCACCAGAAACAACATACATACTAAGAAACATATGTTTTGTAGGCAGACTGCTTCAGCAGAGTTGTTTTTTGAATAGTTTATGCACACAGTGGCTATGTCGCATAATCGGATAAAATATCGATTAACTGCACATATTAAGTCTGTGTTCACACCAGGCAAGTCTTATTTTTAAGATTGCTTGTTTATAGGCAAGAGAGGCGAGGGGAACTGAAACGAGTACACACTATGCTGTACTGTCGATACGTTTTGTTGTCTCATTCGTAACGCACACATTCCTACACACAACTATGCACAACATATATGTCGCCAACAATAAGACTTTCATCGTGTGAACGCCGAAGATAGTTCAAAGAAGAATATATAAGAATCTTAAAAATAAGACTTGCCTGGTGTGAACACAGACTAATGGCCGTAACTGACTATCCCACACAAACGCACGATTTATTTACAGGAAAATCTTACAAATGTGAGACCGAGCTCCTTTGCCTAGGCACCCAAAGCGAGCCTAATTTGTGTATTTACTGAAAAACAATTACAAATACTACATACAATTCCAAGCAATAAACGTGTAGTGTTTCAGCGATTTTAAAATGAAAATAACTAATACAGCTAGAGATTCACAGTATTGTGATCTGGTATCTTTATCATTTGCTTTGGTTTGACAATTTGTTTGATTCAAACAAATTCTGATTGACTTCTAGAAGCAACAAAGTATTTAGGAAAGTTTTAAATTGGGCTTGAAATTATTTTGTGAAATTCGTGAAATATTAAAATTTCAAAGCATAAATTGAAACCAGAAGGTAAAGCTATATCCACAAAAACCAAATCATAAAAAATAAGACCAGCAAAAGCTATATACATATGTACATACATATTTATGTATGAAGACAAATATTAAAAGCACAACAACAAGGCATCGTGTTGTGCTGTCAGTAGAAGAATGATACCGATAAAAGTTCCAAAATATTTACATATGCACATACATAGATATGCATGTATACATATGCTTATATATATATGTACAAAGTCTTGCAAATGCAATATTTGTACATATAAAATTGTAAAGCAAATTATTATTTTTCTTGTCTTTAACACGAAGTATTTTATTAATTATTCATTTCGTTTAATTCTTTCCGACGTTGCAGTTGTACGTGCACAATCAAGCGACTTCAACATAGAAAAAGAAGAACCATAACAAAAAAAAAAAAAGAATTTCTTCCAACTTGTGTTAATCGTCAATCATAAAAGTTTTTTTTGCAAATATGAAAATTACTGTAACCACCACATCGGATAAAATCTTTTTTCTTGATGTTTCAGAGGAGTTAGAGCTGGAAAATTTCAAAGCCTTTTGTGAGGTGGAATCTGGTATTACCGGCTCACAAATGGTTGTTGTCTTCAATGGCAAAGCTTTGACAGACAACAAAAAACCTCTTAAACATTTTGGTATAAAAGATGGCGATTGTGTGATGTTACAAATTCAACGTACCCCAGTTGCTACTCGTGCTACTCCAATGGATTTGGGTAAGTTAACATTCTTTCAAGTAATTATATGCATCGATCAAATTGTAATTGAGACTGCTGTGTAGGCGCAGTAATTCTAAATATGTGCACAAAAACTTGCAAATATATGTATATGTACTTCATTGTATTTAGATACATTGTTTTTATTGTTGCTTGTTTCTTTGTGTATTATACAAATTTATTATTATTTGCATCTACATACTTATTTTTGTCCATTTGTCCAATTCGCATCTTGCCGTATATGAATGCATGATGGTATGCAATTTGTTTTGGACTCTTAGAACTGGGTCAATGAGCTAAAATGTGCAAATAGTATATTGTTTGTGTAACGTATTTTGATGATTTTATTTATAAACTTTCTTTTAATAAAAATTTAAATAAAAAACTTTTAAAAGCTGTGTAGCTACCTAAGTAGAGTATATCGTCAATAAACATTTCACTGGCCTTTCAGGAGGGGACATTTTTGATATTTCGGTTCAAAAACTATAGTAATACTCTGAGTATATATTACATTTCTATCGGAAATATTTCCGGAAGATAGTAACCCAAAAACAATATAGGAAAGCTGTTAATTGATTTATTCTTGTGTGTAAACGATGGTGACTGAAATGTTACTCCTTATTTAATAAAAAATATATTTTTTCTGTGTTTAAATAGTAAAGCCGGCATAATTATCATGACCGGTTAACTGCTAAAATGTAACAATCATAGTAATTTTCATTCAAAAATATGTTTGTATAAAAGCAATACCCAATAGAGTAAAAATAGATAAATACATACATAACATATATAGGTTGAAATCAGTCAGCTTTAGTGAAAATTTATTCACATTAAATGAATAATGACATCATTATCTAAGTAAGTAACAGAAAAGGAATTTAAAACAACATTTCAGATACAAGTATTGCAGGTCATTGTTAAGGTCAAGGACAATTTTCTGCGACCACATATGCATGCATATCCATTGATATTTAAATAATGAACAAAAAATTCTTGAATATCGCATGCAAATTTGTTTACAATAATAACAAAAAATAAGTTAATATAAAAAGAAGAAACTCAGCAGCTGTTGTTCTTAAATTTTCTCTTAATGCAAGGCTAAAAACAAAATTAATTAAATTTGGAATGACGTATAACATATGTATGTATGTATGTACATATCCTCATAAATAATAATTTCAGATGAAGCTGCCATACGTGACTTGGACTTCAGCAATATAAATATACCTGGTACTAGTTCCGGCGGTGGCATACTAGAATATAATGACTCTGATGAATTCAATGTCAACTATGATGATGATCCGGCTGCTGTGCGCAAAATGTTTCTTGATAATCCAGAGTCATTGGCTTTGTTAAAACAAAACAATCCACGCCTGGCTGATGCTTTACTCTCTGGAAACTTAGAAAGCTTTGAAAGAGTCTTAAAAGAACAAATTGATGCACGTAAAGCTCGTAATGCTCAACGATTGCGCATGTTAAATGCGGATCCATTTGATCCAGAAGCACAACGCATGATAGAAGAAGAGATTAAACAAAAAAATATTCAAGAAAATATGGCTGCAGCAATTGAAATGCATCCTGAAGTATTTGGCACAGTAACAATGCTGTGAGTGTTTGCTTTGTTTTAAAAGTCTGATTGATTGATCTTGGTTTTTTCTTAGATATATAAATTGCAAAGTTAATGGAGTTCCTGTTAAGGCTTTTGTTGATTCTGGTGCTCAAACTACAATCATGAGTTCGGCTTGTGCCCAACGTTGTAATGTTACACATTTGATAGATACCAAGTAACTTTGTTTGCATTAAAATTGTAACGTCTTTTATGCAATTATTTGTTTTAGATGGAGTGGTATTGCTAAAGGTGTCGGCACTCAACGTATTACTGGCCGCATTCATATGGGAAAATTACAAATAGAAAATGATTATTTGGTTTCAAGCTTTACGGTTTTAGAACAACAACCCATGGATATGTTGTTAGGTTTGGATATGCTTAAAAGACATCAGGTAATTCATAAACATGGCTTTTTGGCTTAGCAAATCTCGCGTTTATGCAGGCTGATAATACACAAAATCTTAATAATTTGTCTTTGTTTCAGTGTAACATTGATTTGCAGCGCAATGTTTTGAGAATTGGTACCACCGGTACAGAAACACCATTCTTGCCCGAAAGTGAACTGCCCGAGTGTGCTCGTTTAACTGGTAACACAGAGGATGAACTAAAAGTTGTGACAGAATCGGCCAATGACGCCGAAGAACGTGCTATCAAAGACGCCATCGAACAAAGTAAACGTGAAGCTGGTGGAGGTAATTTGAAAATTTAATATATACAATTGCATGAAATAACAAAGCCAGCCTTATTGGCTGTTGCACATATATTTAGCCTGCTCCACATCTTCGGCGATTTCCATTGCCACCGGTGAAAAGTTTAGTGAAAATGATGTTAGTGATCTCGTTAAAATGGGCTTCAAACGTGATGAAGTCATCACAGAATTGCGCAGAAATAATGGTAACAAGACTCAAGCTATTGCATCGCTCATAGCAAAAACTTTAAAGTTTTAAAATGCAAAATAGACTCATTTAGAAATTTAGTTAAAAAAAATTTATATTTGAAGCACTTAATTAAGTTGAAATTTGTTTAAAAATCTAATTGGATAAAATTAGAGACACACATACATACATTAAAACAAAGGCAATAGCTATAAGTCTAGAAAGGAAACTAAAATTAAATTCAAAATTTAACAACAAAAACGAACACTAATTAATAAAGCCTACCATTTTAAATTACGAACTACCTCAGGCTGGAAGCATTTCTTATAACATTTTGTTAGACAAAAACAAAAAACTTAACATATTTATAAAAAAAAGATATTGTAAAACAAGTCATCAAGAAGTTGATAAATAACTAGAAAATTTTACACATAAAAGTTTTATACATACACATGCTTATAATAACAGCAATTAAAATAAATAATGTATTGACTTTCATAAAAAAAATATACATTCATATTTTAAAAGAACAACAACATAAACATCAACGAATCCAATACGATTTTAGAATTTTTAACGTATAAATTACTAATCCATTCTCTAATGATGATGATCAAAGAACTATGTATAGATTAAACTATGGAATAATTAGGATAGTTCTAGAGCGGCGTTCAAGTTATGTATGCACGTTTTTTTTTTTCAAAGTAGAGCCGAAATGAAAGGTAGAAAAATACTGCTCGTTCTAAAATTTGATTTTATACCCACGTCGCTCACAAATAGACTTACAAGCACAAACAATTTAATTTAACGAAATTATTTATGCAATATTGCCAATAAACCGAACTTGTAATAATTATAATACTTGCTGCCACTTTAAATATAGTATAAAATTTTATCTGTCCGTTTCACTCGAGCCTTCAACACCATTCCATTTAGGACAGTCTTCAGCTTTCGAAAAATAAATTTCTAGACGCATGTACGATGTCAAAAGTAAGTGGCGAATATCATTAAAAAATTCATATTCCTACATAACGAATTTAAACTATGGCAAGTCTGGTAAATTATTATGTTGGCATATCGATGCCTTCAAAGCTTTAATGATATATTTCGGAAGGTGCCGACTTTAGCCAGCAACTGTTGAGGAACAAATTTGAATAAAAAAAAGAAAAAAGAATTCGGTAGTTACCTTAGAATAGTTTGGAGGAGTACGTAAACAAGAATATATACAGACTTAATTCTGTAAAGAACTTTGAAGTACATTTTCTTATAAACGTTCTAGAACTACTAATTAATACATACTAGTTTTTATTATTTTTTATGGTTTCATATATATATATATATATATATATATATATATATATATATATATATATATATATATATATATATAAATATATATGTGTATATATACACACATATATGTATATATATGTAGGTCTGGTTAATCTATAGTATGTATCAATAAAATTAAAACGAAATTAAAAATATTGGTGATTGCGTAAGTTTCATTTCAATAATTAATAAAATATCTGTGCGTTTAGTTATTTGGTTAAGATATATTTTTAAACTTTTCTGGTTAAAATAAATAAAATTTAACTCAAAGTAATAATTTTAAGTATGTACTTGTTTATTTACAACACCATAAATAACAAATTTAATTGAAAGTCCGCAATTGTAAATTTGTGGCATTCAAAAGGAGGAAAATGATACGATGAAAATTGTATTTGTCTAATCGTTGTTGGCAACTGTAAGAGCCTCTTGCAATTGAAACGATCTGTACACTATTTGCTGTCAGATTATGAAATATCCGTCCTTATTTCTCTTATGGTTTGATAAAATCTTTTTATCCTCATACATTTTTTTATTTGGATGAAGTAATTAACGCATAGACTACGAAGGCGTGGCTTCAAACCCCCAAACATGGCAACGAACTTTTCTGGCCTTCTCTACAGCCTGGATGTGGTATCTATTGTCGGCGACAGCGATTGATATTACTTTATACTGAAAGTTACACTACAGCTACCTCTATCCCCGGTATTTTGCTAGCACATGTTCAATGTTCAGAATAATGAATCAAATACATTGGCGTAGCAAACAATTCTACAAATTCTTAATCTGTCCTCCCAACATTATGTAAGCTATAGTTCTGCCACAATGCATGAGAGGTCATGCACTGAGTGCCGGTCTCTGTTAAAAAAATATATACTACATACATATTTTTTTTTTATTTATTTGAAAAGAAAGAAACCAGTTCTTTAAGTCCATTCCTTCAAAGTTATAAAAAAGTATGTAAATGTTTTTTTTTGTTATTGTATTTTTTTCTTTATCTTTTTTTACAAAAGCATTAGTTTTGCTTATTTTATCTTTAATTTAATCAAAGAACCTTAGAAGAAAAAAAGTTATGGAAACTATTCACAATAGCTCTAAATAAGCTAAAACTTTACTTTAGAAAACAAACCGCAACAATTATTCCTCTTCTTCATCATCCTCTTCGGCTTCGTCATCTTCATCGTCGTTCTTTTTTGTAGGGCGACGTCCTCCTTTATGATTGATTGACTCATTTTCTGGGTCGAATTGCATGCCCTCTTGATCATCATCCTCTTCTTCATCATCATCACCACCAACTTCGGCATTTTCAGCCTCGGCTCTTTGCAAGCGACGAGCCAAATCGGCTTCATCAATAGCTGTAACAAGTTTAGGTGGCATAATAACCTTAAATTCTCCGTTATATTCAGTAATTTTAGCTTTAATGCTATCAATCGCTTGCTCCAAAATTTTCAAACCATCCGCTTTTTTTGTGGTTGAAGTGGTCATCACGTATCTAATGCAAAGAAAATTTTATTAAAATAAATACTATCGTTTCAATTGAGTTTGAAAACTGTTATACTCACAGTGGAGGTGCGATTAAATTTATGCGAATGGGCAATTCTTCGGTACTCAGTTCTAAGCCCTTATATAGCGAGTCCTTGACGGCATCAATACCTTCGTAACCATAACATGAACACTCAATGTCCGAACGTATCTTAACAGTAGGCGACACTAACTTGCGTTTAACGTTGTTCAACAACACCTCTTTTGTCTCATCATCTAAATCGCATTCATCAAATACAGTGGGTTCTGTAACGGACTGTTTGAAAATGTCATAGGCTGCAGCCTTACTTTTGTATTTTTTCTCAAAATGCCAAGCAGTCTTTTGGTATAATTGTTCCAACTGTTCACTTGATTCGTAGTTCAACAAATTGGCAACGTGACGCAACAATAGATCGACAGCCTTAGCTTTGGCAAAGCGCTCTGTACACTTTTCCACATCTTCAGGCGAAACACGTCGTTTGGATAAATCTATATAACCTTTATCCTTGTCCACACGTATGACGACAACGGGTTCCGTTTTGCCCACACGAATCAACTTGTTTATAGAACGGATACGACGTCTAGACAATTCAGACAACAGAATCATACCTTCTATATTATTGTATTCCAGCAAATGAACATATGCACCCATTTCGGCAATGGACAGTACATTAACCATAACCACATCTTCAACTTCTGGATACTTTTCACTGTAAAAACGCGACGATAATGCCATCTTTTCACTTTGAGTACGATTTTAATATTATCTTTCCTTTAATCACTTGAAATCTGATGCAATTATTTTATTTGTTGGAACTTTGCAGAAAATTTTCGATATTTGAACTGCAAAACGTGTACAATTTACGGCCAATTTTTTAATGAAAAGAGTGATGGAGAAATTATTAATGACGTTTTCTTTTGTGCTGCTCTTTCGTTAGTTGGTAGGCAGGCGGTGTTTTTAAATAATACCAGACTTGTTTTTTCATCATAAAGTCAAACGAAAATTTAATATATACCTTATATGCATAAACGCACAGGAGCTATAATTTTGTGTCTGTGGTTATAATAGTGACAAACAAAGCGAATTCACCTTGGTGACAAATATGATGTTTAATTAAGGCAAATCAACTTTGTGCAATTCAGCAATTGTCTCCACTATTTTTTTCTCCTATATATGTAAAAATCAATGCTAAAAATTATATATTATTTTAATATGTATGTGAATTTGAAAGCAGTTCGAACCTACCATTCTTGCCACAGTGCTTCCATCTATTGTATAATATAATATATACTCCCGAAACAGCATATTGTATACATGTACTAATTACGTCCCAAATGACAATAGTCTTTTGTATAAAGTATAAAGACTAACAAAGTAAACAGCGATCGACAATTGTTTAAAAGTATATGGACATAGTGAGTACCACACACTATATTATTCCTTACCTTATGAAGTTCTGGTTGTCAATTTGGCTGTCAAAACAACATTACGGGGTCTTGTTAATGGACATGATATTATGATAATATATGTAAACAATTATTGCAAACACAGGCGAATTTGCAACTATGTTCGCTTTTCTAAAAACGTGTTTTTGTAACACAGTGGCAGTACTATAGCAAGAAATGCAACTTTACATGTGCAGCGTGCATCTGACTGCGCTTTGTTATATATAACTTTGTTTGTTGGGATGCACGTTTTCATTTCATTCAGACAGTTTTCAGTGAACTACATTGACGGCTGTGAAGCCCTCAGACACCGGAAAATATATTTACAGAATTAAACACAGATAGCAACGCTTAACGTATTAAAATACATATATTTTGTATAAAAAAAATTGTTATTCTTCATAAAAAATTGAAATTAACACAAATGTGTAGATAAAAGCTGTGACAAAGGCCAAATTGTTTCGCTAATAAACTATATAAAAATAAGATCAAAATTCAATGTGCGCGCGCAACGGCGCCTCCATATACAAAGATTGGGAGTGCTGAATTGAAGATATAGTGGCAAAGAAAAGAATAATAACATTTTTGATTAATTATAAAATAATTTATTTTGTGAAAAAAAACTAAATTTAATTGCAACTCTGCACGTATACTTTTGTACAGAATTTGGATTTTGTTTTGATTTACTATACGCCGCTTGAAAGCATCAAGATAGAAAAGGAACACTATATAAAGTCAGTGAAAGAATTAAAAATCAAAAGATACTTGTCAAAAACGAAGAAGAAGCTGTACTAAATTCGCCGTAGATTGAAAATTGTGTGATTAGACAAAGACGAGTAGAGAGTGATTAAGACCATTTGAAAAAATAAAACATGGCTGGAAGAGGTGGTTTTGAACATCCTAGGTAAATATTTAAGAATATTTGTGTTAAATTGCCAAGAAATTTTATATGTAACTGCTTAAATTGCGTTAATTACAGTGCAGTTTACAAAATGTGTGTAAAGTTTAAAAAAAATTAGAAATTGCGCATATAAAACTGAAGAAAAATTTGTGATATATTTTATTGCTTGTGTGGATTTTTGTTCGCCCCTGTTAATTCAACGTTGCCGTACGAATGTCGCTCATTATTTTAATATGTTTTTTATCTTCGCAAAGTTCTCAGAAAATATTCAAAGTGCAAAAAATATTTGCTTTGATTAACAAATTTCAAAGTGGATTATGCAAAGCGATGTAAAATATTCGGCACAAATATCTTAATTTTTCATTTGCGAAGCCAAAAAATGTCAAAGTATGAATAAAATGTGTTTTTCCTCTTAAGTTCTGCCGACGAAGACTGAGCAGCCGGCGTGCGCAGTCGCCGTTGCCAAAAATTTTTCGTGCAAAATTTATTAACGCTTAATATACTTAGGTTTAGTCAATATGTTTTTTATTGCTACAGTTCACAAAAAACCGTGTATGAAGTCATCTCTTTGAGAGGCGAGCTCCTTTTATTATATAAAATATTGTTTCAAAACTTTATTGTCGGCAATTGTAGCGGTAGGAGACATAATGTGACTCCACAAGGTGTTTGGTTTTGGTTTGGTTTGGTTTTGGCTGAATATAATAAAACTATGCAGTAGTCACTTAAAAACTCTAAATTCACATTTTTACAAAATGTTTACAGCTCGAATATTTTTTCAGTTGCTTATCGTATAACCTAGGAGTCGTTGTTTTGTTATTAATTAACCTTCGGCTCCTAGAAATAGGTAATTGTAGTCCTGCGAACAGTAAGCGTTACTGAGACATGAATGAAAACACCGTTTTTATACAATTTATAACCATAAGGGTACCACGGACAATGTTTACTTGAATGTAACTCTAGAACTTTCTATGTGAGACAAAGGTTCTTGTGGAGGATAAAACCGCGGAAACGTATATCTTGGGAGATATGAACAAATAAAACCTTTCAATTCTTAGGTATTTTCTTCCTTTATTCGCTATAACAAACAATATGGGTTTCTTATAAACTATTATTAAAAGTGTTATTATTAATCTGCAGGACGTCTTTAGTAGGCTGGCTTCTTTGAAAATAGCAATATGGAAGAAGCTAACTTGGACAATGCAACTTTCTGCATTGCAGAAAACCTTTACGAAGCCAATATTCGATATACCGAGAAGAAGAATTCATTAAACCGAGCTAAAGTTCTAACAGTGCACAAAATCTTTGGTCAGCGAATCCACTATTTGACATACACAGCATGCTGTTGGCTGAAGTAGTTAACACAAGGCTGTGAATACTGTGTCGAATTCCTCAGATCAGCATTAGTGCATGGTTGTGTTAGTTGTTGTCAGCCTGTTTCAGTGATGATGACATAGGTAAAATCATGTACTAAAGAGCAGAGGAACAACACTCCCCTTGGTCGGCCTTCTAGCAACAAATTAGCTGGCGACGTATAAAGGCTCTAATAGCTACAAAAAATTCTCTGCCTTCTCATGTTTCTTCATCTGTCCCCTCAATACTATCACCACCTTTCTAGTTACGAGGCAATGTACTGCATATGTAGTGGTCATCCATCGAGTGCTGGTCCGTGTTAAAAACAAAAAAAAAAAAAAAACAAGGGAAGACAAGTCTTAAGTCCGGCTAGTAATGCAAAAAAAAAAAATTATACGACGCCCATATTGTCTCAAATAAAAAATTTACTAAGAAAGTGCTTACGAATTTGTAAAACTTTATGGGTCCGTAGCTCCTCAAATATGCGTTTCCGTTTATTTTGTGTTTCTTAGAATACATTTTTCTACAACATATTGAAATATTTTTTTTTAAATCGGGTTGGTAAAGTAAATTAGTTGCAAATATTTTTGTTCGAAGAAAACAATGTTTTTGCGGGACGTTTTACCTGTTAAAATAAATAAGGTTAAAGTCTCAATATATTTTCGTAGCATTATTTGATTTCTAAAAGTATTTCATGTATTTTGTTGTAATCCGCTAAAAATATGTAGGTATGTGTTGTATATTGTGTGCTAAATATATTTTGAAGATACATTTCTGAGAATATCTAAATTTAATTTATTAAATTTTTCGTATACATTTTTTTTCAAATAATATACAAAATAATATTTAGTAAGTAACTTATTATTTAATTTAATATAAACTGTATTTATTTAATGATAAGAAGCAAAATCATTAACAGTTTACATTTTCTATACGTTGATGTGAAAAACTTGCTAAATGAGGCACGTGGCGCCATAGGCTTCAGTACTATACAAAAAAGTGTATAATACATAAAACTGGACTCAAGCTTAATAAAATACATATAGACAATTAAAAAAAAAAGAGTTTGAAAAGACGATTTCAAAATATTACATTAAAAATAATTTTATGTCTAACTGTCTAACTGTTTATTAAAGCCAAGGAAAGAGTCGTATGAAGTAAATCTATTAAATAAAAACGAGGCCAACCAACCTAATAAATTACTAATTAAATAAATGTTTCTATTGTCTTTAAAGGAATTATGGAGATCGTGGTGGCAAGCAAATGCCCACTGAACCTCCCTACATTGCATACGTTGGCAATTTACCCCCACGTCTTGTACAGGGCGATGTTAACAAAATTTTCAAGGATTATGACGTAAAAAATGTACGCTTGGTTAAGGATCGTGAAACTGATCAGTTCAAAGGTTTTTGCTACGTAGAATTTGAGACGTTAGAAAACTTGGAACGGGCATTGGAATACGATGGGCGCATAAAACTGGATGACAGTTCAGTGCCTTTAAGAATTGACATTGCTGAACGCAAGAAAAATGATCGGTAAGTACAATTGCAAACAAAAAATGGCCACTGTAAGACAGCAATATATCTTTTTTTTTGTAGCAGCGGAGGTGGTGGCGGTTTTAACAAACGTGGCCCTCCAAGACAAGGTGGTGGTCATCAACAAAACTACAATCGTGCTGGTGATGGATTTAATCGTGGTGGAGATCGTGGTGGCGATCGCGGTAATGATCGCGGCTATGATCGTGGTGGAGATCGTGATAATAGAGGTTCGTACAATGATAATCATGGTGGTCACAATGATAGAAATCGTGGAGGCGGCGGTGGTATGAATAGAGGATATAATGGTAAATTATAAGTCCGTCTTATATTATCTACCAAACAATTTGCAACAATTTAATTCAAACTTCTTAAAATAGTTTTTCTACAAGCAAAATTCTCTTTTTATTTCTCTTTTACATATTTAGAAGTTGCTATTTATTTATTTGTTTTTATTTACATACTCACTTCCAAATCACGGTAGAACTCTTTCTTAACAGTTATTTTTGGCCGTACTCATACACAAAACAGAAACAATGCATGCAAAAATTTTTTTAATCAATCTCAATCCCACCATCCAACAGAAACCTCCTCAAACGAAATTTGTGTTTCTAAATAATTTTAAGAATAATTTATAAAATATTACGTATAAATCTTGTTTCCTTCCTACTGAATATTTTTATAAATATATAAAAAAAAAAATAGATCGTCCCACGAATCGAGGTCGTTACGGCAATTTCAATAACGATGACCGCTATAATGATCGAAATCACCATGATCGGAATCATCGCGAAGGAAGTTTTGGCGGCCAAAGTAGAGATGGTGGCGGCAACAATGATCGTTATAATAGTTTTAGTAGAAATCGTGGAGGAGATCGTGACCAGCGTGGTGGTGGAAGTGGCGGTAGCGGACATTTCAACCAAAATGATCGACCATCGTCCGTGTCAACCTTAGGTAGTATAGGTAGGGTTTTTCAAACCTTATTGTTTTTTTATTTGATTGGTTTTATTTTCACGTTGCATATCGTAAGTCTCATGTGGAAAGACAATAACTTTTAATTGTTCCTGAATTGATTTTTTTTGGTGATTCTAACACAATTCATATAAAAAAACACCACAAAAATTTATTGCACTTAGAGTTTTTACTTTTAAGTGAGTTGGCGTCTTTCTACATGAGGAAAACGATATATGTTTATTTCTTAAGCGAGCGAGGACCTTTTTCCATTTTTCATTAAAAATATCTGAGCTTGCGAGAGAACATATTTGATTTCTATTAACTAAATTTGTAAAACATGTAAATTTTGTAATATGTATGTACATGTAAATTTAAAAATTTCTCATTTGATTATATTTGCTATGAAATATGTAAATTGGAAAACTAATGCATCTATATTTCTATATTAGATGACAGTGACAGACCTCGAATTCTATTACAGCCCCGAACTGTAGACGCGCCCATTAATGGGCTGGCGGAAACGAAACAGGCTGCGGCCATATTCGGCGCTGCTAAACCGCGTGAAGAAAAAATAAAAGAAATACAAAACGATAACGCTGGTTCACCAAATGAAGACAATTGAATGAATGCATTATTTGAGAAAAATATAATTAAAACAACAATATCAACATTTTAATTTGAAGAGATAAAATTAAGAGGGTTATATATATGCAAAGAGATACACACGACGACCATTTTATGCTAACTAAATAATAATAAATACCAAAAAGCCGATTTACGAACTTTAAAAAGAGAAATAAACAAAATCAATTGAGAGACGAAAAAAAGGTGAATTTTTAAATCTTTTCAAATACATACGTACATATATATGTATATCTTATCTACTTAAACGATATGCATATGAAATCATTAAAAAAAATTATAAAATTTTTTAAACAAAAGATAAATTCAAAATATTTTTTTAAGAAAAGGAAAATATTAATGAAAAAGTAAACTTTTATTTGTTGTGAAAATAAAAATTACCGAGCGAGAATTGATACAAAAACGAGTTTAAAACTAGAATTTTAATAAATAAATAAAAAAAGAAAATAAATAATAAAAGAAAGAACGTTTTCATAAAATCTTATAACGAAAAAGTGTGTAAGTGTTAAACTAAAGAGAGCGGCAAAATAAGGATTCTTTCAAGAGACCTGGGAGAAGTTTTATATTGAGCGATATTATTGAATATTATATACATATATTAAAATTGTTTCTAATTCTTTTTCAATTACCAGCAGCACCACCAGCGAGCAATAACATCATAAGCATATAAACACACAAAAACCCTTAAACGTTTTATTAATAATTTGAAAAATCTCTTCTTTAACAACAAAATAAACCAGCTCCTTCATCTAAAAAAATAATATAATATAACAAACAAGAAAAACTAATTTTAATCAAATATAACTCTAATACATACATATATTATATACTTATATACTTGCATTATATAATACATAACAACGGTAAAACAATTTAAATAATTATACATACTTACATATAACTAATTTAAATAGACATAAAAACAGAAATATTATAAAACCACAACAGAAGGGTAAGTATTGTAATTTAAATTAAAAAAAAAATACAAAAAACAGAAAATTTACGCAGACTAAAGTTATAGTTTTTTAATGATAATTGAACTTAATAAACAAAAAAATTTATTATAACATTAAGAAGCAAATTAACTATTTTGTAAAATTCACAAATACACTTTTTGACACAAAAAGCAAAAAAAAGAAGTTGATTTCTAAATTCTCCCTCCTCAAAAATAATGAAAATTAATCGTAAATACTTATAAAAATAAATTGGAACAAAATTTACTTAAATTTATTATTTTATATAAATATATAAATAGTTTTAAACAAGATTTTTAAACTGTTTTTATACTCAATTAATTGCAAAAACAAACCTGTTTGAATATACATTTCCTCAAAATCTCTTTACATTTCTAATACCTCTTTTTTTAAATTATTTTGCTTCAAAAAATATATTCAATTATTTCTATTGTTTCATTATTATTGTTTAAAAATAAAAACATAAATTTTTAGTGCATTTTTATATATATATGTATGTATGTATATAAAATAACTTCTGTTTAAAAAACAAAAATATAGTTTTTATTTTAAAACTTTGTTTTCAAAACGATTTCTTTTAAAAAATTATAATTAATTACATTTAATTTTTCAATAAAATTTTATTATTATTATTATTATTATTATTATTATTACTTTTCCATTTGCAACATAAATCAAAATAATACCTTTTAAAAATCTCCCATTTTTTGTTTTAAATTCTAGCTCATTTTAATAATTTAACTTTTTCTCCTAACGTCTGTAAGCAAGCATTAATACATAGTAATTTATCGAGAGAAAGAAAATATATATAATAAATAAATTTAAAAAACCACGTAAGAAAAGCAAAATAACATAAATTTACTATATTGCATAAAAATTAATTACTTTTTTTTGTATAAGGAATAAAACACAAAATATTAAGTATAAAAAAAATATAAATAAAATATATACTTTAAAGTAATATAAAAAAACTATAATAATAATAAAATAAAAAACAGAAATGCATACATTTAATAATTTTATGTTTAATAAATTAATAAATAAAATTATAAAAACATTATCGGGCGCCTGCTTTTATGAACTGCTGCTGCTTAACAATTTTCCAACAGTCGGTAAGTAAATAAAATTTTCACATTTACAACCGAAATTCTCGAAAAACCCAAAAATGTTCATTAAATCTTCATCGTATAAAAATTTAGAGGTCAATTTCGGATTCAGAATACGAAAATACAAAGAATTATTCACAAACTATCCAAAATGGGCGTAAAAAACGTTAAAAATCGCTAAAATCCTGAAAATTTCAAAAAATTTGGTGCTTGTGTCTTGAGTCTTCAAGATTCTGTTTGCATGCACAATCGAAAAGACTTAAGACACATGCGTCCCAGTATTTTTCCTGAAAATATTATGGCGCCTCAAAGTATGCTTTAAAAATCCAGGTTTTGTAAATACACAAAACAGGGATGCCACCCGGACGAAATTCGACAGTCTGGCATTACACCCGGTTAATTTTATTTTTCAGCGGGTTTGTGTCTTAAGTCTTTTCGAATGTGCATGCAAACAGTCACACGAAGACTCAAGACACAAGCACCAAATTTTTTTAAATTTTCAGGATTTTTAGCAATTTTGACGGGATTTTCGGGGGAAAAAAATTTACTGGCTTATAAAATTGAATACTGCGCTTTATTTGAAATAAAACTCTAATTTTTTATAGTTTAGGTATATTTTATTATTTATTTATTACATGTATATAATTTTTAGTAAGTAAAATACATTTTTTTTCGAGATTTTGATAAATTTTCTTTTTTTTAACTAAGAATTGAACAAAATATTAAAAAATCATTTATAAAAAATATAATTTTATAATAAATCAATAGAAAACAAACAAAATTGATTGTTAAAAAAAAAGATATATATGTATGTACGTACATTTTTCAATTAAGCTTATTATTAATTTAATTATTTGCTTATTAATTAATATTGCGCACATTGTATTAACGATCGCGGGATATAAGGTTATTTTTATTGATTGCAAAACAAGCCTGAAATCTGATTATTAATTAATTAATTAGTTGGGAAGTGGCAGCAGAATTTGGTCCTTATATTGATTGTTAAGGGTTGGTTAATTAAATGCATAAAAAATGTCTTATATTATTAATTCGATTTACAAAATTGTATACACTAATAAGCTTTAATTTTCTATTTTTTTTTTACTTTTTGCCAAAATAATTATTCTAACCAGTTATTGCAATTATTTTTTACGTTAATTTTGTAAAAAAAAATCAAATGAATTAATTTCTCTGATAAAAAATAGATTTTTTGCAAACTTTTCGTCTAATTTGCTTCTTTCTTTTAATTAATCGTTACTTGATTGTTTTGAGAGTTAGAAATTTACCCGGTGCATTCATAAAAAGAAAATAATTAGGGTTTGACTTCTATTTCAACTTCTGAAATACATATCAAACTCTAATTAACCTTCTTTTGAATAGAACAGTTACTTTTCTTGTTTAAGTAATTTTGTGAATTTTGTTGTCGCCATTTGCAATAAAAAATAGTTATATTGAACCTCATTTACATTTACTTTCAAGCCATTGCCAAATCATCAAATCCTTGTGCCGAGAGATGAGCTAAATTTCACGCCTTTGCTCCCGGTATTTTTGACAAAACCTTGGAAATATCGACACCTGTAAGTGCATTAATAGAAGGCGGCAATTGGGCTACAAGACGGGTAACGTCATTAGTTACATTATCATTGCCACCGATAAGAACAATTTCGTCGGTTTTAGCCAAGGGAGCGGCGACTTCGGCAGCAATCTAGAGTACACAAGAAAAAACTTTTTACCATTTAAGATATGTAAGGGGACAAATGCTAAGTCTACCTTGGGCAGTGATTCCAGAACAATATTCATGATAGCAGCATCTCCATATTGTTTATAGACGTGAGCCTTCATGCGCATGCGTTCAGCTTCCGCTTTGCCCACCAACTCAATGGCATGAGCCTCGGCAGCACCAATTTTACGTATCTTTTCGGCTTCAGCTCGGGCCATTTCAATAGTTTGACACCTGGAAAAAAGAATAATTAATAAAAATAAATAAATTGATAAAAGAATAGTGAAATTGGAGAGCATTAACGTGTGTGTAAAATATCACAGCATTCATTTATATGAAGTAGTTTCATTTTGCTTTTGGATAGATTGTTACTAAAAAAATCGATTAATAATTTTAATTAATAAATATTATTATTTGAACGTTTAACAATTCTGCCAAAGATGATATCCGTCAAGTGGTCAGTGATTTCATTTTATCATTTTTCATGATTCTTTTTAAGTGCAGTTTTTATCTTGCTGGTCATGAAAAATCGTTCCTAATCATCAAATTAAATTTCTGCAGCAACTCAAACTCTATGCAGTATCAAAAAAATCGGTTCAGTAGAAGTAGCTGGAAGAAAGCACTTACTCGCTATGGACGAGGCCGTGCTAATTATCTAATACGCAATTTATACCAAGTCTTTAGCGCCCGTCTTTACAGGCAGGTCTTTCTAATTTACGGGATAAGAAAGCTTTTGGTGTTTTAAACAGAAGGCCGAAAGGAAATTTCGATGATATTCCTAATGTGACTCATTCACCCTTATCGTGGTTGGCGTTTTGCGCCACCAAATCCGATAATTTGCAATAGAATAAAGGAAAATTTAGCTTTTTGTCTTTAAGCTATTACAAATTGTCGAATTTGAATGCCAAACACGATAAGGGTTATATTTACCTTTTTTGTACCTTCTTATATTACATATAGAAAGGGCTTGAGGAAAAAAAGTCAAAATTTCAGACTAAAAACATATCTTGTGCGATCGTTTGTTTTGCTGCGGGAATTCATGAATGTGCAAGGTATTTGTATACTGTGTGTACCTAATTGAAAATAAATTGTTTATAAATAATACGAGTACTTACTGCTTGCCCTGGGCTATAGTTTGTACTCTATAGGATTCTGCTTCGGCGGGTAATTTAACAGTACCAATCAATTCTCTGTCCTTACGTTGTACTTCTTGCGATTCGATTTCAATTTGTTTGCGCCTTTCGACCACATCGATTTGTATTTCTTCGTTGCGTATCTTTTGTCGGATTTTGGCCGCCTGCAATTCGTAGGCCAACTGAGATTCAGCTTTGGCCGTATTAGTTTCCTGATCGAAATTGGCCTTTTGTAATTTGAAGAGACGCGCATTATCTTCAATCTTTGTATCGGTTGAATATTTAACATCCATAGCACCCTTTTCACATTCAGCTTCACGTATGCCAGCATCACGATTGGCTTCGGCTACACCAGCATCGGCATCACGTTTAACAATGGCTGTTTGTGCTTTGCCGAGCGAAGCCAAATACTGGACATCATCGTAAACATCTTTAATAGTAAAGGAGAGTATTTCTATTCCCATGCGACCAACATCAGGTGCGGCCACTTCGCGCACCAAGGCAGCGAACTGGTCGCGATCTTTGTACACTTCTTCGACTGTAAGAGTTCCTGCAAAAACAATAAAAATGGGACGATATTTTATATTTATTTGTTTACATTTCTTCAAATATGTATATACACTCGACTATAATGGAGAGATTTTAATTTAAATTGCTTACATTTCTTCAAATATGTATATATGTACACTCGAGTATAATGGAGAGATTTTAATTAAAATTGCTTACATTTCTTTATATATGTATGCTCTAGTATAATGGAGAGTATTTTATATTTATTTGCTGACATTTTTTTAAATATATGTATATGCTGGAGTATATACACTTTAATTGGATAAAATTAAAATTCCGATTGTTAAAAACGCGTGTAAACCTGTCCGACACTAAAACAATTCAAGATGGCCCCATTAATCCGTATTATTTCTTTTTTATGAAGTTTGTCAGCTGAAGTGAGCTGCAGTTTGCACAAACATGCAAGTGCATAGTTGCCAATTGAAATACTGCAGAAAACGTCAAATCTTGAGCAGAAAATGGCCAAAGTCATCAAAATAATCAGCCTTATTGTGTTTGGCGTTTTTTACCTTCAGTTTCGATATTTTGTAATAGATTAAAGGAAATTTTAGCCTTTGTCTTTTAGCTATTACAATTTGTCGAATTTGAAGGCGTAAAACGACAAACACAATAATAAGGCAGAATTATGCGTGTATCATAAATCGTCGAAAATTTTGTCATGTTTTTAAATATATATATATATATATATATATATATATATATATATATAAATTTTTAACATATTAGATACATTTTTTGAATAGATCTCGTACTTTAAGGGATTAAAGTTTGTGTTTCATTTGTTTCGATTATGAGTATGGACCATTGTTTTTTAACAATGCGTAAAGATATATAAGTTGTTATAATAGCTTTGTCTGACTTGCACTGTCGATTTTGAGTTTTCAACAGTATTGCCAGAGTTCAAGATTCAAAGTTGTACAAGATTAAAGAAACACTCACGCAGTTTTCTTTAATCTACTATTGCGTAAGGCGTTGGCGTTTAAGCCTCAGGAGCTTTTCGTAGTAGATTAAAGAAAACTACTTGTGAGTTTCTTTAATCTTATTTTATTATTAAGAATTTTTATATATTATTTCATGTTTTTAAACTGTTTATGTATAGGAATTTGTCAAATAAGAAGGTTTTATGAATTAGACCTTAAGAGCACCGTGTTTATGACTGACTATGAGGCAATTATTTTTGACTGTTAAAGTTTTACGATAAAGTAGTAGTTTACCTTGTTATGACTGCATATGTAAGACCCAATATTAGGGTCAATTTGAAAGTGCTCATCCAAATCAAAGACATTTTTTCCGCTATTTTTGAATGAAGTTTTTTTTTCACGATTTTATATTTTTTTGAGTTGTTTTGAGAAATATTTTTATTATATAATAAAATATATAAACTTTTTTATATAAGGTTATTTGTATTAAATACTTTTATTAAAAATTAAAAAAATGCTGGATTTTTTTTTTTTAATTTTTATACAGCTTTTTTTTAAAGAAAGCTTTAGTTTTTGGTTTATGGTTTTAAAATTTTCACTTCATAAAAATCGAACCAAATAATTAAGAATATCATTATATATTAAAACCATTTAACAATCCTCTAGCTTTTGAGCGAATATTCGCTAAAAGCAACAGGCATCTACACTAATTTATTTCAACTAAATGTCTGTCCACTCTGATCGCATCTTTATAAATATTTATGTCACGTATGTAAACAAAAAATATTATTTCGTTTAAAATGATTTGTTTTATCTCTGCAAGTGCCAGTAATTTACTATCAAAAAATCTTATTTAATATCTTTCCTTTTATTAGACTTCAAGCATGTTCATTCACGTCATTACGCAGTAGTTAAAGAGCTGTGTGATAACAGTTGATTACTCGTATATTTATGTAAGTGCTGGGTTTTGTTCGAAAAAAAGTAAACAAAAAAAAAAAAAAAAAACAACGCATTACAGTCAATCGTTTTTATTTGCCAGATGCGTCTTTAAAAGAACCATCGGCTGGCTATTGAATTTTAACCCTAGCGTAGCTAACATGCTTCTTAATGGCTCACTCAGTTTTCGACTGCTATAATAATAAGACAACATGCTATTTTTCGAAGGTCACCACATCACACTAGGATAGCAACGGCGGATTTTGAATTTATTAATATGCAATTTTTTAAATAATCAAAAAGTATCAACACAACAAAATTTATTTGGCGACCTCGACTTTAAATACGAGTAGCTAACAAGCATTAAAATAACTTTTTTATTTTATGTCATACTCTAATATACATTTTTGAAACCAGAGCTAGATTCAATTAAAATTTCTTTGCCATTCCCACCCAATTAAATGGCTGTCAAAAGTAAAAGTTATTTATGATTTGACAACAATGACATGGTGAAATTAAATGTCATCAAAAGCCATGGAGCAAAGTTTCTGCAAAATACAACCTCTTTTTTGGAAGAAAAACGAAAAATTAAAATACAAAAAGCATATTTCTTTAATCTAAATGACAGCAAATTTAATAGAATTTCTTCCCATGAAAGTGTAGAAGGAAAATCACAAACAAACGAAATGAAAAAAAAACACTTTACGAAAACTAATTAGCAAGTAACAATGACGGCACAGCATGGAAATTGACAGTTGGCCTGATGTAGATGTCAAATTTTGAAATTGTGTGAAGGTGTTTGACCAAGTGCCTGGAAATAATGTGATTAATTTGAAAGGGAGAGAATTTTTAGTTGACTGTATTTCAAAGGATGTTGAAGTAACGAATTAAATGCAATTGACAGTTTTCATATTATAACCGTTTATTTGCAGAGGTGATACATTTTTGTACTCAGGTTCTTTTTTTTTAGTTTTTGTTATCATGTACAAATTTCTATAGTTATTTCTGTTAGAATATCGTTATTTGTGCAACATATAAAATAAAATTGAATTTAATTAATTGCTTAATTGAATTTAATTAATAACTTTCCGCTTAAACTGAGAAAATTCAATCTTTAAAAACAAAAGCACTACCACATATACATAAATATTTAGCTAATTTAAGCAAAACATTTTAATAAATTTGATGATTGCACGATTAAATGTATAACTTTTTAAAATTTAATTGGGCTAAATTGATTTTAATTACAAGAAGTTTTTAACTATTTTTCTGCCCAATTTCTCAGTGTTCCCTCACAATGTTAACTAATTGACATTTGTGTTTTGTCTAGTGATGTAGAATTTTATGCACTCTAAGCGAGTACATTTTGTTTCTAGGATACCTCAACCTTTTTTTAAAATTAATCGTTGAAATTATCCACATTGGCCCCAGTGTGCAGCGTTACACATATTAACTACACAGAATTATTACAATAAATTGTTTGTTGTAATAGTTATTGGAAGAAAGTTTTTTGTTTATTATTTAATCGAATGAAATTTTTCGAATAAGTATTATTCGAATAAAAACTTTTAAATAAAAATTTTGTCTAACATTTTCTATGAAAACGAATTGCTGCAGTTAAAATTAATTGATTAAAAATTAATTGAAAAAATATTCTTCGAATAAAAATTGTTCTAATCGAATAAAATTTTTCGAATAACTATTATTCGAAAAATATTCCATTAAAATGTATTGGAATAAAAATTTTGCAAATAAAAATTGATCGCATAATAATAGTTCGAAAAAAAGTTATTTGAATAGAAATTGTGCGAATTAAAAAATTATTTGAATAGAATTTCGTTGAATTCTTTTTGGCATTTTTCAAACCCAAAAATTTCGTTGCTGCTTTTCTTAAAATACTTTTACCCTAAGATATTATAAAAAAATATTTTCCATATCTACATAAAATATCTATTAAGCCACACTAAAAAACATTGTTTGGCTAAAATGTGATGGCACCGGCAACAAACTGATAATAAGGGAAACATTTACAGAAAGAAGATATTCAATCATATTTTGCGTGATGTTTGGCCAGCTTTAGGCAAATCGTTATTTAGTTCTTTAGAATTTAACTAACACACGTTCTTGTTAAACATTTTTTATAGACAAAATTGTTTTTTGCCCATTTATTTTATTTGAGTTTTTTGGAGGGATATTAAGGACATTTATTTGCTTTAGTAGCTATTTGAAAGATAACTGATTACTTGCTATTAAATATTTAATAAAAAGCAAATTCACGCAATCGGAAATAAATATTTACTTTTCTAGGCCAGTGCTTAGTTAATTTGACACAGGGCTCGCCAACTCCTCCTACTTTATTGATAAGGTATTCAAATGGTTAAACTTTATAGACACTTAATAACTTCAATTTCACTTACTTTCGGTTGATTTGAAAGGCAATGGTGTGGAAATACTCGTGCATTACATCGATTTATTAATATGAATTTTTACTTTAACGGAGTGAGTAAAGACAGTATTTCTTTATTTATTTTGCACGAACCACGTTTTAATAATCGTTGAGGATAATTTCAGGTTTATCACACTATGGCAATAGAAAAATATATATATAAAAAAAATATATATAAAAAAAAAATTTAAAAAATTTGTTGCTTTAAATTTGTTATAAAACATGAATGAAAATTTTTGCTGAATATTCCTCTCTTAGTAAAATAATTTTTGAAATGTTATAATCTGTATAATATGCAGACTGAAGATTGCAGATTTGAACCTGAGTCTGAACAAAAAAATTGTTATCATAATAATTCTTATAAGACTTTTACATGTACATATTCATTTGGGGTATTCAGAACGTACGTAATGTCATATAGTCCTAAAATTTTAAACTAGTTAATTTTTTTCTTTTGTACAATCGATGTACTAAAATAATACAATTGCCTTATACTCGTATATTTTCTGGGTCCTTATGAATATGGAAGTCGAATAAGTGATGTTCGTCTGCCTGTACATGAAATCGGTATTCTCAAAAAAATGCTAAAGACTGCGGCCTTGGAATAATTTGTTGTTCTTAAATAGATTGAAAATCAGTAAAATCCCAAATACGGTTCCAGAGCTGGAAAATTTCTTATTAACTTATTTTTGGTATATAAAAGTAACTAACTGAAACTAGTTTTTGTTTTTTTCGTTAATGAAACCTATTATATACTCAAAAAAAATTAAATTGATTATTAAAAATCAAATAAAATCAAAAACACGATTCCAGGGCTGGATAATTGAAACTTTTTTTGGTACGTAAAATCAATCAACTACAAAAAATTTTCTCTTTTTCTTTATATATTAAACATATTTGATGTTTTTGAAAGACTGAATCGTATTAGAAATCAGAAAAGCCAAAAAGATCGCTCCAGAGCTGGGAAATTTAAACTTATTTTTGATATAAAAAAGTAACTAAATAAAACTAATTTTTTTTGGCAATTAAACATATTTTATATTTCAGCAAAGAAAAAAAATGTATATATTTTAGAAAATAAAATGGTATTAAAAAAGATGGTTCCAGGGTTGGACAATTGAAACTTTTTTTTTGTACATAAAATCAATCAACTACAAAAAAGTTTCTCTTTTTCTTTATATATTAAACATATTTGATGTTGTAATAATTTTAACGAACATTTTTATATTGCTATATTAAATTTGAATTAAGATTCTATAGGCTAATTGTTCGAAATTTTAATTTAAATCTCAGAAAGACATGATAAATATTCCAAGGCACAAAGGCAAGTCAACATCAGTTTTTATTCAACTTACACAGCAGAGCAGAACAGCTGTTTTCGAAAGACGCAACCCTTTCATCATCAGTGCTCATGTGTATTGTGTTTGTCACCACTTATTAGGTGGCTTAGTTGAATGTGATAACAGTTCCTATTTACACAAATTTTATTGTGAAAAAGAATACGGGAACTGTATCAACCTGATGTTAACATGTTATTGTTATAATACCCGTGTTACCGTTTGATTATTTTTCTTCATGTCCCATTTTTCTGAATTTTTTGTTCCATCATACCTAAGTCAAACTTTTTTGGTTTGAATTTTATACTTAAGTACATGTGAACGTTTTTCCAATTTTTATTATTGGGTAGCTCAAGCCATAGCTTAAATTTGTATGTAGTAATAATTTTAACGAACATTTTTATATTGCTATATTAAATTTGAATTAAGATTCTATAGGCTAATTGTTCGAAATTTTAATTTAAATCTCAGAAAGACATGATAAATATTCCAAGGCACAAAGGCAAGTCAACATCAGTTTTTATTCAACTTACACAGCAGAGCAGAACAGCTGTTTTCGAAAGACGCAACCCTTTCATCATCAGTGCTCATGTGTATTGTGTTTGTCACCACTTATTAGGTGGCTTAGTTGAATGTGATAACAGTTCCTATTTACACAAATTTTATTGTGAAAAAGAATACGGGAACTGTATCAACCTGATGTTAACATGTTATTGTTATAATACCCGTGTTACCGTTTGATTATTTTTCTTCATGTCCCATTTTTCTGAATTTTTTGTTCCATCATACCTAAGTCAAACTTTTTTGGTTTGAATTTTATACTTAAGTACATGTGAACGTTTTTCCAATTTTTATTATTGGGTAGCTCAAGCCATAGCTTAAATTTGTATGTAGTAATAATTTTAACGAACATTTTTATATTGCTATATTAAATTTGAATTAAGATTCTATAGGCTAATTGTTCGAAATTTTAATTTAAATCTCAGAAAGACATGATAAATATTCCAAGGCACAAAGGCAAGTCAACATCAGTTTTTATTCAACTTACACAGCAGAGCAGAACAGCTGTTTTCGAAAGACGCAACCCTTTCATCATCAGTGCTCATGTGTATTGTGTTTGTCACCACTTATTAGGTGGCTTAGTTGAATGTGATAACAGTTCCTATTTACACAAATTTTATTGTGAAAAAGAATACGGGAACTGTATCAACCTGATGTTAACATGTTATTGTTATAATACCCGTGTTACCGTTTGATTATTTTTCTTCATGTCCCATTTTTCTGAATTTTTTGTTCCATCATACCTAAGTCAAACTTTTTTGGTTTGAATTTTATACTTAAGTACATGTGAACGTTTTTCCAATTTTTATTATTGGGTAGCTCAAGCCATAGCTTAAATTTGTATGTAGTAATAATTTTAACGAACATTTTTATATTGCTATATTAAATTTGAATTAAGATTCTATAGGCTAATTGTTCGAAATTTTAATTTAAATCTCAGAAAGACATGATAAATATTCCAAGGCACAAAGGCAAGTCAACATCAGTTTTTATTCAACTTACACAGCAGAGCAGAACAGCTGTTTTCGAAAGACGCAACCCTTTCATCATCAGTGCTCATGTGTATTGTGTTTGTCACCACTTATTAGGTGGCTTAGTTGAATGTGATAACAGTTCCTATTTACACAAATTTTATTGTGAAAAAGAATACGGGAACTGTATCAACCTGATGTTAACATGTTATTGTTATAATACCCGTGTTACCGTTTGATTATTTTTCTTCATGTCCCATTTTTCTGAATTTTTTGTTCCATCATACCTAAGTCAAACTTTTTTGGTTTGAATTTTATACTTAAGTACATGTGAACGTTTTTCCAATTTTTATTATTGGGTAGCTCAAGCCATAGCTTAAATTTGTATGTAGTAATAATTTTAACGAACATTTTTATATTGCTATATTAAATTTGAATTAAGATTCTATAGGCTAATTGTTCGAAATTTTAATTTAAATCTCAGAAAGACATGATAAATATTCCAAGGCACAAAGGCAAGTCAACATCAGTTTTTATTCAACTTACACAGCAGAGCAGAACAGCTGTTTTCGAAAGACGCAACCCTTTCATCATCAGTGCTCATGTGTATTGTGTTTGTCACCACTTATTAGGTGGCTTAGTTGAATGTGATAACAGTTCCTATTTACACAAATTTTATTGTGAAAAAGAATACGGGAACTGTATCAACCTGATGTTAACATGTTATTGTTATAATACCCGTGTTACCGTTTGATTATTTTTCTTCATGTCCCATTTTTCTGAATTTTTTGTTCCATCATACCTAAGTCAAACTTTTTTGGTTTGAATTTTATACTTAAGTACATGTGAACGTTTTTCCAATTTTTATTATTGGGTAGCTCAAGCCATAGCTTAAATTTGTATGTAGTAATAATTTTAACGAACATTTTTATATTGCTATATTAAATTTGAATTAAGATTCTATAGGCTAATTGTTCGAAATTTTAATTTAAATCTCAGAAAGACATGATAAATATTCCAAGGCACAAAGGCAAGTCAACATCAGTTTTTATTCAACTTACACAGCAGAGCAGAACAGCTGTTTTCGAAAGACGCAACCCTTTCATCATCAGTGCTCATGTGTATTGTGTTTGTCACTGTATCAGGTTGATACAGTTCCCGTATTCTTTTTCACAATAAAATTTGTGTAAATAGGAACTGTTATCACATTCAACTAAGCCACCTAATAAGTGGTGACAAACACAATACACATGAGCACTGATGATGAAAGGGTTGCGTCTTTCGAAAACAGCTGTTCTGCTCTGCTGTGTAAGTTGAATAAAAACTGATGTTGACTTGCCTTTGTGCCTTGGAATATTTATCATGTCTTTCTGAGATTTAAATTAAAATTTCGAACAATTAGCCTATAGAATCTTAATTCAAATTTAATATAGCAATATAAAAATGTTCGTTAAAATTATTACTACATACAAATTTAAGCTATGGCTTGAGCTACCCAATAATAAAAATTGGAAAAACGTTCACATGTACTTAAGTATAAAATTCAAACCAAAAAAGTTTGACTTAGGTATGATGGAACAAAAAATTCAGAAAAATGGGACATGAAGAAAAATAATCAAACGGTAACACGGGTATTATAACAATAACATGTTAACATCAGGTTGATACAGTTCCCGTATTCTTTTTCACAATAAAATTTGTGTAAATAGGAACTGTTATCACATTCAACTAAGCCACCTAATAAGTGGTGACAAACACAATACACATGAGCACTGATGATGAAAGGGTTGCGTCTTTCGAAAACAGCTGTTCTGCTCTGCTGTGTAAGTTGAATAAAAACTGATGTTGACTTGCCTTTGTGCCTTGGAATATTTATCATGTCTTTCTGAGATTTAAATTAAAATTTCGAACAATTAGCCTATAGAATCTTAATTCAAATTTAATATAGCAATATAAAAATGTTCGTTAAAATTATTACTACATACAAATTTAAGCTATGGCTTGAGCTACCCAATAATAAAAATTGGAAAAACGTTCACATGTACTTAAGTATAAAATTCAAACCAAAAAAGTTTGACTTAGGTATGATGGAACAAAAAATTCAGAAAAATGGGACATGAAGAAAAATAATCAAACGGTAACACGGGTATTATAACAATAACATGTTAACATCAGGTTGATACAGTTCCCGTATTCTTTTTCACAATAAAATTTGTGTAAATAGGAACTGTTATCACATTCAACTAAGCCACCTAATAAGTGGTGACAAACACAATACACATGAGCACTGATGATGAAAGGGTTGCGTCTTTCGAAAACAGCTGTTCTGCTCTGCTGTGTAAGTTGAATAAAAACTGATGTTGACTTGCCTTTGTGCCTTGGAATATTTATCATGTCTTTCTGAGATTTAAATTAAAATTTCGAACAATTAGCCTATAGAATCTTAATTCAAATTTAATATAGCAATATAAAAATGTTCGTTAAAATTATTACTACATACAAATTTAAGCTATGGCTTGAGCTACCCAATAATAAAAATTGGAAAAACGTTCACATGTACTTAAGTATAAAATTCAAACCAAAAAAGTTTGACTTAGGTATGATGGAACAAAAAATTCAGAAAAATGGGACATGAAGAAAAATAATCAAACGGTAACACGGGTATTATAACAATAACATGTTAACATCAGGTTGATACAGTTCCCGTATTCTTTTTCACAATAAAATTTGTGTAAATAGGAACTGTTATCACATTCAACTAAGCCACCTAATAAGTGGTGACAAACACAATACACATGAGCACTGATGATGAAAGGGTTGCGTCTTTCGAAAACAGCTGTTCTGCTCTGCTGTGTAAGTTGAATAAAAACTGATGTTGACTTGCCTTTGTGCCTTGGAATATTTATCATGTCTTTCTGAGATTTAAATTAAAATTTCGAACAATTAGCCTATAGAATCTTAATTCAAATTTAATATAGCAATATAAAAATGTTCGTTAAAATTATTACTACATACAAATTTAAGCTATGGCTTGAGCTACCCAATAATAAAAATTGGAAAAACGTTCACATGTACTTAAGTATAAAATTCAAACCAAAAAAGTTTGACTTAGGTATGATGGAACAAAAAATTCAGAAAAATGGGACATGAAGAAAAATAATCAAACGGTAACACGGGTATTATAACAATAACATGTTAACATCAGGTTGATACAGTTCCCGTATTCTTTTTCACAATAAAATTTGTGTAAATAGGAACTGTTATCACATTCAACTAAGCCACCTAATAAGTGGTGACAAACACAATACACATGAGCACTGATGATGAAAGGGTTGCGTCTTTCGAAAACAGCTGTTCTGCTCTGCTGTGTAAGTTGAATAAAAACTGATGTTGACTTGCCTTTGTGCCTTGGAATATTTATCATGTCTTTCTGAGATTTAAATTAAAATTTCGAACAATTAGCCTATAGAATCTTAATTCAAATTTAATATAGCATATTTGATGTTTTTGAAAGACTGAATCGTATTAGAAATCAGAAAGGTCAAAAAGACCGCTACAGAGCTGGGAAATTTAGAGTTATTTTTGATATACAAAAGTAACTAAATAAAACTAATTTTTTTGTTTTGGCAATTGAACATATTTTATATTTTAGAAAATAAATATATATTATTGAAAATCAACACTATTCCTGGGCTGGACAATTGAAACTTTTTTTTGGTACATAAAATCAAGCAACTAGAAAAATTTTTTTCTTTTTCTTTATATATTAAAACATATTTGATGTTTTTGAGAGACTGAATCGTATTAGAAATCAGAAAGGTCAAAGAGTTATTTTTGATATACAAAAGTAACTTAATATAACTAATTTTATTAAGTTACATGGCTGGACAATTGAAACTTTTTTTTTGGTACATAAAATCAAGCAACTACAAAAATTTTTTTCTTTTTCTTTATATATTAAACATATTTGATGTTTTTGAAAGACTGAATCGTATTAGAAATCAGAAAGGTCAAAAAGACCGCTACAGAGCTGGGAAATTTAAACTTATTTTTGATATATAAAAGTAACTAAATAAAACGAATTTTTTTGGCAATTAAACATATTTTATATTTTAGCAAAGAAAAAAAATATTGTATATATTTATATTAAAAAAAATGGTTCCAGGGTTGGAATGATGGTATGCAAATACTCCAGACGTACTTCGGTGAAGGGTATACAAGATTCGGTACAGCCGAATATAGAACTCTTTACTTGTTTTTCGATTCAGATTTATAGAAAATTTAAATTTATGCAAAATGCAAATCAAGACAATTATATTTACGTATATAAAAAAAAGCTATTTAAAATTGATTACAAGAAATTTTGTTTTATGAATTTTTTTTTCTGAATTTCATTTCAAAATATGCTTTCAGCAAGAACAATGCAAAAGTGATTGAAAACATTTGCTTTAAAAAATTAAAATTTTTATAAACTCATCATAAAGTGAAGGGAAGTAAGGAGTGGCACAGCTGAAAGCGATTATAGTGTTTTCCATTTTGCTGTTTTCCAATTAAAGCGAATTTACTTTTAGCTATTTTAATATCCATGAAAATGGAATATTTTTGGGTGGTTATTTATGGACATGTCGCTTATGTGCGAACCAACGTAACTGAAGGTGTTTTTATTAAAACAGAAAAATAAATCATAAGTGTTTCATATTCTTCTTCTTTGTGTCAACAAAACTGTCAAAAGGCTGGGGAACTTTCTTGGGGGAAAAACTCCGGCAATTACTTGCTTTAATACTAAACGAAAAAAAAAAAAATAAATAAATAAATAACTTGTTAGATTTAATTAATTTTGGCTTGTGCTTCAAAAGGTTTATGCTTTAAGCTTTTTAAGGGCTTTAGTAGTAGTTTCCTTTTTTTTTTTGACAGGAAGACAATATTTTTATAATTTTGTTTTGTAATGGCGAAATAGTGTAAAGGATAAAAGGACAACAAAAGTGATAATGTTTACAACACAAGAAGATTTTCACATTTTTGCTTATTTTTAGCACTTAGATTTATACAGATGATAAAACGTCTGATGTTAATTAAATATTATTAATGAATGTTTAGTTGGCCGAAGGATTAAAAGGACATCTAATGAAAGTTTCTTAATTGATTACTGATAGTTTTGTTATAGTTTTGTTCCTATCACAAAAAGTATTGTAATAATTTTGAAATAAATTGAAATAGATTGCTCCTGGCTTCAAAAAAAATAGTAGAAAGATGCATCATACTGTTTTGGTAGGCCAACACTTATTAGCATTATACCTTTTAATACAAGAATACGTGATAGTTTTATCGAATATTTTTTTTTTAATTTTACCACATAAATATATTATTAAATAAAATTATTTATTGCACCAGTAACTTTTACAAATAGTTAAAGCGTTATTATAATCCGTGGGGCAAAATTAATCATGCCCTCGGAAAGTGTTATATATTTGCGAATTGTGTGTCACTTAAAAGCGAGGAATCACTGCATCTAAAAAATAATTTGAGAGTATATTCACTTTGTCATTCCGTATGTAACGCAGCGGAATATCCCTCTAAGACGCCATGAAATATATATATATATTTTTTATTATTGATGAAATCTAAGACGATCTAGCCATATCCGCTCGTGCCTCTGTGGTAATCACGATTCAGTCCAAACGAAAAGAGTTAGATCCTTGAAATTTGTTGCAGATAAATTTTGAAGAATAGCACAGGGCAGTTTGTAAATGGCATGCATGGGACCAGAGAGAAAAAAGTTCCTCTAAGAAGAAATAAACCATCCACTAAAAATCAGCATACGTTTTAAAGTTTTCTTTTTGTAAAGCAAATGATATATTTTTATGTCAAAGAAGGCTATTTTTGAACACCGCCTTCTTTAGTGGGCGTTAAAGTAACATATTATACGGAAAAATAGTGTAAATATTTAACAAATTGTATTTTTTAAGTCTACATTCCGTAAAAATAAAATTTTCTGACACTTATGCTAGAGTTAATGTCGACGCCGTTGACGGCGTTTCAACGCCGAAAAAGTTGAAATAGATTGAACTTTTACGGCGTTGCAACGCGTTGAGATTAACTGCTCTCATACAATTTCATACGATTCAACTTTTTTTTTTGACATTTGACGCCGTCGACGACGTCTACATTAACTCTAGCATTAATAACTCCAAAAATTGCCGTTTTTAGTGTTTTATGGCAAAGATGAGATGTCCCCCCCCCCCGGCCCTTCTCGGAGCGAGCCAGGAAAAAATAAAGTTTTAAAATTGGGCAAGGAAATGTCTTAAAGTTACTCTGACCCAGCAACTTAAACATTTTTAATTTGTTTACTAAATATTTGAAGGGTATTTAATATTCGACCTGGGGACAAATACGGCATTCGACATCGTTCAAAATTTATATATAAAATGTATGGAAATTTCGATCGACAGCGAATGCCGCAATTTGGACCCTGGTCGAATATAACATTCTTACTTGTTTTAACGCGCATTTCTTAAACCTTTCATGCCAAATGGGCAAATATACTGCCGAAGTCACTGAGCGAAAAAAAAAACATGTAACGGATGACGTGCAATCACATGTTGTCGTAAAAAACAGCTAACAGGGCATCACTTAATGACTGGTGATCGTCAGTCGTGTGTGATTTAGGTTAGGTTGAAGAGAGGGGCATAAGCAAGAGCTGTCCCAGTCCGTTTACAAGGATTACACTTAAGCCTCATAGGCATGTGTGTGATAGACTGTAGAATCATCCCCCTGATTGTGTAAGACGTTGGCGTACTCTCCATCGTATTTCGTAGTTTATTAAAGAAAAGTGGTTTTATTTGAACCACTTTTATTCGAACAATTTCTATTCAAATAATTTTTATACGAACAATTTTTATTTGAATAATTTTTATTCCAACAGTTTTTATTTGAACAACTTTTATTCGAACAATTTCTATTTAAATAATTTTTCTTTGAACAATTTTTATTCGATAAATTTTTATTTGAAAAATGTTCTTTATTCTTTAACAACGCCAACGTCTTACACAACGCCAACGCCTTACACAATCAGGCCGCATGTTCCGTCTTAAAAAGGACGAAAACGATTTTAAGTCGAAAATCATTACAAGCGTTCAGGCGCATTTCCATTTAAGCAGTTAAATCAATAAAGAAAATCTTGATTTGTGTGCAATTAAAAATCCGTGTCTGATATACAAACAGCCGTCAAAGCCACTGTATAGTGCGGCGTCCACGTGGGAGATCTGATTAGACTGTAAATTTTCTTAAGGATGTCTTCGAAAATACGGTTGTTGTTACTGGCTAATGCTTAAGGGCCACGACAAATGACTTCTTATTGGAGGAATTTCATAAAGAGGCTGGTTTAAGTAAAACGGCACAATAGCACACCCAGAAGGAGGAGCCATAATGTGTGTTGAGAAGAAAGCATTTCCTGGTAGTGAAAACAACAATTTTGGAGATCTGCAATGGCCAGCAATATCAGCTGATTTAGCTATACCAGACTTCTTTCTGTCGGGCTACTTAAAGTCGGGCGTTCATGCCAATACTTCCAAGACAATTGCAATTCTGCAGCAGAATATTCGACTAGAATAAGAACAGTTATCACCGGAAATATGCCAGAAAAACAAAACACTGGCCGGCAGTCCACTTCTCACTTAAATAAAGATTGCCATCACTCAAAATAATCTTTTTTTAATTTAGTAACATTTATTCAAACACACAAATTGCCTAGTTAATTTTGCAACACCCTGTATTTTTTTTATGTGAACGTATTTAATTGTTAAGCTTTTAAATTATAGCAATTTTTACAAATATTTGAATTACAAAATCTTTTTTCATTATAGAGTTTATCTTTTTTGCATTTCAATTGAATTTGATTAACGGCCAAGAGTGAGACATTTTTATGCAAATGCTGAAATTTAGTTTAATTTATGTGAATTTATTGTTCATAATGCATTTTTGTTTTATGAATAAAAAGACAGAGGGAGAGAGAAACAACCACTAATTTTATATGCTAGATAATTTTTGTTCTAAACAAAAAACAAGTTCTAAAAAAGAAAACAAATTTATAGAACTGGATCGTTTTTACTAAATACTTGAAATCACCCTGCTTCACTTTCTGTCATTTTCATTACAATTAGAATATTAATAGGCGAATTTAAATAAATAGTAAATTGTGAAATATAATTTAAGGCCGCTTGCATTTAAAGTCAAGTTTAATTTTTAACAAAACATGGAAAGCGTCCATCACATGCAGGTAATGACATAAATAAGTACTAATTTCCTATTTATTTCACAAATTTATTCGACTTTTTTTAATATTAATAAATTATATTTATTTAAGCAAGAAGTCAATTTTGTTGTTGTTGGAATAAACAAAGTTTTTTATAAAAAATAATTGTTGTCTTGGTTAAATAAACATAATTTATTAGTACTAATTTCCATTAAAATAATTAGTTAATTAATTAAAATAGTTAATTAATTAATTAAAATAATTAATTAATTAAAATTATTAATTAAAATAATTAAGTTATTAATTAAAATAATTAGTGAATTAATTAAAATAATTAATTAATTAATTAAAATAATTAATTAATTAATTAAAATAATTAATTAATTAAAATTATTAATTAAAATAATTAAGTTATTAATTAAAATAATTAGTGAATTAATTAAAATAATTAATTAATTAATTAAAATAATTAATTAATTAATTTAAATAACTAATTAATTTATTAATTAATTAAAATAATTAATAAATTAAATTAATTAATTAATTAAATTAATTAATTAATTAAATTAATTAATTAATTAAATTATTAATTAATTAAAATAATTAATTAAAATAATTAAATAAAATAACTAATTAATTAATTACTTAATTAAAATAATTAATTAACTAATTAAAAAAATTAATTAATTAAAAAATTAATTAAAAGAATTACTTAATTAAAATAATTAATTAAAATAATTATTTAAAATAATTAATTAATTAATTAAAATAATTAATTAATTAATTAAAATAATTAATTAATTAATTAAAATAATTAAGTAATTGAAATAATTAATTAATTAAAATAATTAATTAATTAAAATAATTAATTAATTAATTACTACCGACCGAAAAACATTATATCACATATAATAAAAATTTATTAACTATTTGAGAATTGTCGTTTAACACTACAATTTTAAATTTTAATTATGCTGATTCTTTTTTCCCCAAATATTAATTATTACTTTTGCTGGGATATCCTACATATTTTTTAATTGAAGGCTTTAGTTTGAAATTATTGGGCTGATTTTTTAATATCATTTAGATTCCGAAATTTATTTAAATAAAACTTTAGTTATTTATTTATAACTGACTTGATTAGTATTTCATTTAGTTTCTACAAACAATTTTTATTTAAATAAAAATTTAATTATTATTGAATTTGTATATTTTTTTCCTTATACGAGTATTTGCTCATAAATAAATTATTGTTTTTAATAAATTGTTTTACGTTTAAAATAATTTTTTTTGTCCGCATAAAATTTTAATTAATTTAGCTGCACTAAACGAACAAACAGTTTAAGGTCTCGTTGTAAACTGATTTTTTGTAACAGAAGGCGCCAAAACAAAACCCCCACTATGGAGATTGTATGGGTATGTGCTTAGCTCAGACACCCCCAAACATTTTGCTATTGTTCTCTTTCGGCAGAGTTCTCTGAGAAAAGTACAAAACAGTGTACAACGCAAAAAAAAAACGGAATAAATAAACATAATGATTCAAAACCAAGTCATACGTTGCGGCCGTTGATACAACAATTCCGTTGGCAATAAAGTTGCACGTTTCGCTCACAGACAATACAATTTCATGGCACAATTCTATTTTAAAAGAACTTTTATTTGTCATCTTTAAGAATTTTTTTTTCGAGAAAATAAACCTCAAATGGAAAAATGTTGTGCGACATGTAAATGGACATGGTGCGGACAGAAATATCAAAACCCTTAAGTGGTTCAGCTCGAGGTTAGGAAAGCTTGTAACCCATGCCAAGTTGATAGTTTTGCTTCGATATAAAAATTTTTTTGAAAGCAGATTTTCCTATGAAAGCGACAAAAGAAACCTGCTGAGTCTTATATTATGCGAAAGTAGACTTAATTCCCACTAAGCACTTTGTGAAAGTTCAAGGTATCTCTTTTGAAAAACCAGAAATTTTTTTTTAAATTTTTTTTTAAATTTTTTAGAAATATTTTTTAAATTTTTGCTTTATCTATCGATTATAAGAAATTATACAGAGGCCTTTGAACGCTTGTACATATATGTGCACTTGTGTTTAAAAATAGAATATAAAATTTTGTTGTTGCTCTTTAAGGAAATTTAAACCACTTTTAAAATTTTTTTTTGTAAAAAATTTAGAAAAATTAATTATATTATGCACAACTACACAAAAATACCTTTTAAAACCTATATGTTTCAATAAAATTTGTGTATGATAAAATATTTAAAAGTGTACCACAAAAAATATGTTGCAGAATTTTTATTGTTTTACAATATTTTGGAGTACTAGCTTTTACTTTTTTTATGTTTCTTGCACTAAATTGAATATTTAAGCCAAATAAAATTACAATAAAGCTGCATTTTTAATATTTTGTGTTTATATGTATTTGAAATATTTATCAGCTTATATTTTGCAATTGGCCCCACTGTGCAGTTTTGGTTGCATTTGTGTGGTTTTTCTAATAGCCACTTGAAAATATGAGTACGTCATTTTATTACTATTATTATTATGACCATTATTATCCTTTCTACCATTTTTAGCTTCATACGCGTGCATTAAGTGTTTTTGTGCACAAGTACCGTTGCTTTGTGGTAAGCAGCATGTTTAGACAAGTGCCAACAGGAATTATGCATGCTTAAAATTATTAAACTAGGAATGTATAATAAACATAAGCAATTTAAGCATAGGATTTATTAAAAAAATAAAACAAAAAGGGTCAAAAGTAATAAAAAAAATGAAATTGCAATTGCAGTTCTCTGATTCAATAGTGTTGAATCTACCTTGAACGCTTTTGGTATAGGAAATTTTATATAAAACATATGATTTTTTAAACATTCGAAAAGCAATGCATTAGAAAGCATAATTATTTTATTTTTATACAGAAATAAATCTGCTTTGATTTAAAGGGAATATAGTCCCACATTCACTATCTTGTTCAAAAATTTTATTGAATTATTGCCTTTGCAAAATAGAGAGAGAGAGTATTTGAGAGCACATTCTATGTAATTTGTTGGTGTAGAGTACAATTATTTGCAAATGCAATAACATTTGTATAAGACAGTGAATTATTGCATTTGCAAATTGAGAGAGTATTTGAGAGTACATTCAATGTATTTTGGTGGTGTAGAGTACAATTATTTTGCAACACTATTTGCAAAAAATTCTAATTTTGTGAAAGTTAATATAATGTATAGATTTTAAAAAAAGTATTTATAATACTAATAAAATAAAATAATAATAATAACAAGACAGTGAATTATTGAATTTGCAAATTGAGAGAGTATTTGAGAGCACATTCAATGTATTTTATTGGTGTAGAGTACAATTATTTTGCAACACTATTTGCACAAGACAGTGAATTATTGCATTTGCAAATTGAGAGAGTATTTGAGAGCACATTCAATGTATTTTATTGGTGTAGAGTACAATTATTTTGCAAATGCAATGATGCAAGATCATTTGCACTATACAGTGAACAGGTCTAATAATGTTATTGCCACAGATTCAAGTCTAAATTACACGTTGACAAGAATTTAATATATTCCATAAAACTGAGAACAGATTTTCTTATATATGTATATTCTGTGTATGTACTTAACTTTTCCATATTTATATGTATATAGAATAGAAATTAATTTTATACCAACAAAAAGAATTTAAAAAAGTCAAACAACAGCGTTGTGAAATTGCTTTTGAACAATGTCCTGTTGCCTTTATTATTTCTTTTTATGTGCGGGGTGTTCTTTCTATAGTTTATGGTAATTTTATGTGCTTTTGTATTATTATAACTTTCTTTTTATCTCCTTTGGGCTGGCCTGTGTGGTTTCTCAGCAAAAATGTTTATGAGTATATTTAGTAAAACAATTTGATAAAATAATTCATAAGGAAATTAAATGAGCAACATTTGAATTAATTTTACATATGAAGGGAAGGTCAAAATTACATTTGCCCAAAGAAATACTTATGGATGTACTCAGGCCATTTTTGACCGCAAATTTATTTATACAGAAATAAAAAAAAGGAAAATATTTTGAAAACTTACGAATGAATGAGTTGGGAAAAACAGCTGGGCTGTGGGAAAAGTGAAAATTTCTAGCAAAATGAATTTTTGTAACTACAAGGTGAACCACTTTAGGGTCTGGTGGCATCTCACTCATTGACGTTATAAAATTTTAGAAATTTTCTATTAAATCAATATAATTTGACACAAATTAAGTAAAGCCAGCGATAGTATTTCCGCTCAGAACTGTTTATATTGTCAAAAAGTAATTACAATTTAATTATAGAAATCATTTATCTCTCACACTAATTGTAGCAACAACTTCCCCAACGCCCTCATGTAATTTTATTTTATTTATTATTTTTTCTTTTACCTATAAACCCACAATTAAACTGTAATATTTCTCCCGAACATTTCATCTACTCCACACACACCTACTGTAATTCATTTCAAGTTCATTTAAAAATAAGTTTAAAGTAATAAAAGTAAAAAAATGTCAAAGGAATATTTGACTTCATTAAAATATTTTCTTATTACAACAAACAATATACACGTACTATATACATATGCATACACATACATATATATATTTTTTAAAATAAAAACTAAAACAGACAAACAACAACAACTACCAGTTGTTGTAAATGAAAAGATAATAACTTGTTACGACGAAATTGCGTGACGAACAGCGTGAGAGTTCAATGATTTTTAAAAGGTTTTATTTATTTTTTTTGTTTAAAACGTAGTATTGTTTGTAAGTAATTAATTAATGATACGAACAAAAAAATATTAAAAATCAATTACATAGTTAAACTGCGGAGTGTAGCAGCTCGTGTATGGAATTTTATTTTATAAACGACTTTGTCAATTGATTTTTCAAATAGTTTTTAGTTCTTAAACTTTGTATTCTTGAATAGAAAATCTCAAAGAATAACTGAGAATTACAAATGTATAAATATTACAAATTAATTAAAAATTTCATAAAATTAATGAAACCAACATGAGAGTCATGTGATATTCATGGCGTTCATTTAATTCAAAGAGAAGTCGATATATATATTTCTCAGTTCAGTTTGAAGCGTTTTACTTTAATTTCCTTTATTTAAAGTTCTAATTTTCCTTAGTTTACTACGTTATAGAGAAGTTCGACTGCAAGTCTATTCAAAGGATTGATTAAGAATGCATAAAAAAGCAAGCAAAAACGTTATATTCGACCAGGTCGAATCTTAAATACCCTACAAATATTTAGTAAATAAAAAGTCTGTTTTTATTGTTATTAAAATTTAAATTATGGTATTTGGCTTAAGTAAACAAGAAACAAATTTATTTTAATACGGCCATTTGCAATGTGTTGGGAGGAGCAGGACTGTGACACCTTTCCGTCAGCATAAAAACTTATGTATTAATATTTTATATCAACGTGCCAAAAAAAGGACTGAGATAAGTTAAAAATGTTTAATCTGCTGGGTCACAATTCTTTTAATACATTTCTGAGGCCAATTATAAAACTCTATACAGGGTCACTCCGAGAGAGGCCGTGGGGGAGATATCTCACCTAAATCGTAAAAACTTAGAAAATAAAATTTCGGGGTAATTAAATGTAGAAAAAATATATATATATATTTTTTTGATAAAATCATTTCGTGAACAAGGGGAGGGGGGGGGGGGGGTGGGGTGTAGGCTTAGGGCAGGGGAAGATCAGAGAACATATTACGTTCGTCGTAAAGGCTTATAAATTAAATTTTTAAGGAATGTAGGCTTAAGTAATGTATAACTTTAACGCCCACTAAAGGGGGCGCGGTTCAAAAATAGGCAATATCGTGTTTTCTACGGACGGACGTATGGGCATTGCTAGATCGCCATAAACTTAGATCACTGATCAAGAATATATATACTACATGGGGTCAAATTCTTTTTGGAGGGTATTAAAACTGTATTTTGTCGGGTTTCCTCTGGCTAGGGGCGTGGGGGAGACATTTTACCTTTGCCATAAAATACTAAAAATACATTTTTGGTATAATTAAGTGTAAAAATTTTTTTTTGATAGGGTCGGAAGAGGTGGCAGCGGGTGAGGAGTGGTGGGGTGGAGGGGGGGGGGTAGGGCAGAGGAGGATCAGCTTCGTCATAAAAGCATAGGAATTTTATTTTTAAGGAATGTAAACTTGAGTAATACAATTTGTTAAATTTTTACACTATTTTTGCATATAATACCGCCCACTAAAGGAGGCGGGGTCCAAAAATTAATTTTTTTTTTACATAAATATGTATAATTTGCTTAGAAAAATTACAAACAAAACTTTAAAAATTATATTGTTTTTTAGAGATTGGTTTAGTCTTCTTAGGGGAACTTTTTTCCTTCTGGCCCATTTCCCTTCAGCCCATTTACGAACTTGACCTTCAAAATGAATTCATACCAAACTTCAAGGTTCAGCCTCTATTCGTTTGGACTGGATCGTGATTTCTACAGACAGACGGACTTGGCTCGATCGTCTTAGATTTTATCACTGATCAAGAATATATATATACTTTATGGGGTCTCACAGGGATATTTCGCACAAAGTGAATTCTCTTTGAGGGCATTAAAAGCAGACTCAATCATTATCTTGTCATAATTATTATGATTATGCATAAACGATAAATAAAAATATCACATGCAGAGTTGTATTCTGGACCGTTAACCAACAAAATAAAGGAGTTAATAAATTTTATTTAGTTATCTATAACCATGTTTCACTGTAAACTGTTGTAAATTTAACTTGCTTTCAAGATATATACTACGACGTATTTGTAGCAATTAATTATTTTAATAACAATTCACTTTCAAAAGACTTTATGTACTCCTTCACTAACCTTTTCTTTGACCTCTTGTCAAACAATGTGTCCTGCTAACAATTCTAGTAATCGGTTTCAATACTAGTACAAACGATGTTTTTTATAATTGAATGTAAATAACAGAAAAGGTCTTCATATCAAGTGATTGGCAGGCAGCAGCGTGAATAAAGATGTAAATTAAATGAGCATAGTTTTGACGAGTTTCGTGATAAAATATATTTATATTTCCCACATAGAGAAAGTCTTGGAGTTAAAACTGCACTGGCTCCCAAAAGCTTTTGTTATTTGTGCAGCCAAGTAAATATTTCTCTAAACAAAAGAATGATACAAAAAGCTTGCAGTTGGTCATGATCGTGACTGGAAAATTAGTCACGCTTTCATATCTATTATAGACATAATAAATTTAGTCTTGGTATGAAGTGTCATTGTTATCGGTTGGCCATTAAAAAATCGATAATAATAAATGACTTTGAAAGAAATAAAATGTCTTAAAGTTAAATTACGTTTATTATGAATTATTGATAAATGTTTTGTTGAAAAACACAAGTGTAAATGACGAAAAATTAAAAATGAAAATTTAATTAGAGAAACCCTGTTTATTCGTAGAAGAATAAGGTAATTGTTTTTTTTAGTTATATTGTGAAAAGAACTCCAAGCACTCGAAAGGATTTTCTTTCGAATTAAATTACGTAGTAGCCTCGCCAAGACCACAGTGAGCATATAGAAGTTTGTTTTAAGGCTATCTTATAGTATCAGGAAATAATTAATTACAGTTTATGCACAAACTTTTAAAAACCAAGTGAGAATTGCAGAAGAAAAGTGTATTTTAAAGCGCAATAATTAAAGCAAACATTTAATAAATTAAGTGAAACAATATCTTATATAAATTAAATTGATTGCTTTGATTATTTTATATATAAATATGCCACACATTTTTTTGTGGTACTCTTTTAATAGTGTTGTTGTTTATTTATATAAATGAATTTATTTATTTATTTTTTTTTTTTTTTTTTATTTTATTATGAAGCATATATTTTTGGAAAGGTATTTTTATGCAGATATGCACAAAATAAACATTTGTAAATTCTCAGCATGAAGTTGGTAAAAAAAATTATTATTAAATTTATAAGTTATAAAATATATTTTTAATATCTACATGGGGCGGTTTTAGAAACTTATTTTAACAAAAATTATTAAAAAAAATTCTGAAGTCTCAGAATAAAAATGGTAAAAATGATTATTATATTTATAAGTTATGAAATATATTTTTAATATCTACATGGGGCGGTTTTTGAAACTTATTTTAACAAAAATTATTAAAAAAAATTCTGAATTCTCAGAATAAAAATGGTAAAAATGATTATTATATTTATAAGTTATAAAATATATTTTTAATATCTACATGGGCGGTTTTTGGAACTTATTTTAGCAAAAATTAAAAAAAAGACAGGGCATCTCTGTTAAGAGTCAAGAAGTGTCCGTAAGAAATATTGCAATAATTAAAAAGATTGCGGTTCAGATTAATAAAATAAAATTAATATTAAATTGGTTCCTTAATAATTTTCTTGAAAAGATAATATGCAATTGAGGATTCTTTCTTAATGTTGTATAATAAACAGCCAAAAAAAGAGCTTCTTATGTTCTGGCGTGCAGTTCGAAATTAATTTACATTAAGTTTTAAGTTATTCCTGGGAGTAGAATAACATTTGAGTTCGATTCCTTTCGAATACAATTTTTTAAATTTTAGCTTAATAAAAATTATTTGGTAAGAAAAACATTAAGTGCCAGTATCAGAACTAAAACGTTTTATTGACTATTACATTTAATTTCTTTTTACATAGAAGGAATAGCTAGTTCTTTGATAGGCCCATTTAAGACTAATGGAAAATAATGTACTGAAGACATACAAATGCAAACATGCCTTATTAAAAACAATAAATAGAAAACCCTTAAGTAATTGTTATTTAATTGCCTTTTTGTAATAATATAAACAGTCAGTAAAAATATTTGTGAAACCCAGCCTGGATTTGAATATTTTTTTAATGCATATTCACATTAACATCTGTTCCCTATGTTTTGCCTATGTAATATAACCAAAAATTGTGAATACCGTAGAGAAATATCAAAAATCCCCTCGATTTTACATTTCATGGCTATTGTTTTAGTCCGCAAGCAGATTTAAAATTTTTAATAAAAAAAAACATTTTATTTAACAAATATTTTCAGTTTAGATTCAAAGAAGAGAAAATGAGGTGTGTTTTTTTGATCTCCATAATTCCCAAAGAATGTTTTCAAAATCCCAAAATTGGGATTTTTCAGTATTTTCACTATATTTTTCTTATTTTCAGCCAGACGAAGCTAATTTTTTTTGAAATATTTAATAATGCCTTAGATCTTATGGTAAAATGAAAGTTTTTAATGTAAATAGTGCTGCTTAATTTTTCTCAAATTATTTTAATGTTGTTTTCTTTTCTAAAAAAAAATGCTACATTTTTTGCACTTTTCAATGGAAAATGGTAACATTATGGCATTTGAAAATAGTGAATTTATTGGAAATAGATCTACCATCCCTTATGAATATGTGTTTTACTTTAAAATTGTGCCTAATTGTGTTTTTTTAGAATGAAAAGTGACAAAATGTTACATATTTTCCAGAAAAGAAATCGCCATAAGAGTTTTTTAAATATCCGTAATTTGGGAAATAGAGTCAGCACGATTAAAGTTCATATAATTTTTTAAAAATAATTCCCAAAATTTATAAATTTAACTGCAACGCGATTTGACTTTAATTACATGATAGATATATAAATGAGAAAATTTTTAATAGCCCAAAATTGGCATTTTCAGTTGAACTTACCCAATATGGCACGCAAATGTCCTTCAAGTGTTTGCAATATGGTTTGCTTGATTTCGCTAACACTCTTGCCCAAAAACTGTTCACTGGCCGTGCCCAGAAGTTCGTCAGCCTGATGATGAAAATAATAAACATTCATCATCTGTTTATTAAGATGACCCATTGATTTAGTTTTTTTTTGATTTTGAATTTTTTGGTTGTTTCATTTTTTTTTTATTATTGAAGTTATACAAGATGATGATGCAGAGTTGTTATTTTTTTTTTAAATTTAATTATTTGTGTATGTAGCAAATGAAGATGATGAGAGAGTCAACACGTTAAATAAGTAATTTACGAACGAACGAACGAACGATGTTACGAATCCACCAAAAAGTTAAAAACGGAAATGAAATCAAACGAAATGAGTTTGTTAAAAAAGGAAAAAAAGAAGGAATAACAATGTTAATATAGAATATTTAAAATAGTACATTTATGTTATAAATTTTTATATATCAGATACATACATATATACATATATATCACATGATATTGATATGAATGTCATAATAATATCAATAATTTATCACATGATAATTAGATAGTGTTATAAAAGTGAATTTATTTATGGCCTTAAGAATAATCCCAGAAAGTATGCTATATAAATTAATTTAAAAAAATAGAAATTTAATTAGCTATATGCATAAGCAACTGCTAAAGTTGCCGGAAGTTTAAAGTAGGCTTTAATATCAAGAATTGTTTATGTTTATAGCTGCAAGGTTTTCTTTCTTGTGATTATCCTTAATAATTCCAAGTTATTTACAAGAAATTTTTTTTTTGTTTTCTTTTTCCATATAAAGCTGATTCATTTAATACTTAATATTAATTGTTAATTTAGTTAAATTAAAATAGAATTTCCTTTTGAGCATACCTTGTTGTCAAAATTAAAATATAATTAAATGCTTTCCTTTTCAAATAAAATACATCAAAACTAAAGCAAAAGTTTTTCCAATTTTAAGTTTTCGTCAACCAAAAAATATAGTTAATCAAAACTAAATCAAAAGTTCAAGAAAATTAAAATGTTTGTATTTTTTTTTTGTTAAGAAAAATCATACCTCTTGAGTATCATAAGACTTTGCATACGAGTTTGACTAAAGAAAATAAGAAAATAAAAGAAAAGAAAATCAAATCAATAATTAATATTAACTAAAATGTTTAAAATAAGCTAAAATTTCATAGTGATATACCAACTAGTTGCTACATATTGATTAAGAAATAACAAAATATTTTAAATAATAAGCACAAGTGCTTCTAAAATATACACCATTTCTGTCAGTGATATGAAAATGTCAAAGATAATTATTAAGTGTAGGAAAACAAGCGGAAAAAGAGAGGCCCTAAGGCCATAATTTTTAAAATAGAATATAAATCACATTCTGCTGGGTTGTTAATTATTAAAATAATATTGGAAATAAATAAGTAAAATTTAATAAAACATATTAAATAAATTTACTAATTATTTAACTGCATTCACGGAATTTTTCTTTGCTAAAATTTTGAATTTTTGAAAAATATTTCTCTGTGTAGCTGCTCATGACTTATTGATATAAATTTAATTAATAATATAATTAAAAAATAAATGATTGTTTGAAATCAGCACATCAAATTATTGCCATTTAAAGCAGTTCAAAAGTTAAATTAGATTTTTAAATTCTGCCGGTTATTTTTTCTTTTATATGAAATAAAAACAGATTTCCTGTCTTACACTCTGTTTGTTAACCGCAGTAAAAATTTTAATTTTAATCTATAAAAATGTTGTCCAAAAAAGACTGGATTCTTTGATGGCTCTGCCAGTACAGCTACTACAGTTAGGTTTATAAAAACTAGTGTATACTGTTAGGAGCACAAAAATAATAAAGTACAGTGATTTAAAGGTTACAACAATTTGTACGAGTATTATAACGTGTCAACAAAAAAATATATATAGATATATAAGTAAAAAATATAAAAAAATGCTTAAAAAATATTCAAAAGTACTTTGAAAATCAAACCTTTGAACCCCCAATATATTTAAATGATTAACTTTTAATAAATTCTGGCAACTCTTAGCCCTAACTAAAATCTTTAGTGTTGCCACTTTTTAACCCTAGAACGTCAGCCTTATTTTACATACACTAACGTCATCATTCGTCATTTTGACTACGGCATACTTCAAGAGACTATAAAACACTTCGTGAGCAAAAATGGATTGGTATCCATTTGATTTAGATTTATCTATCTGCTAATAGATGATTTTAGATTTCTAATGTACTAATAGACACTTTTTAATAAATACTTAAAGAAATTAATTTATTTATTTTTTAATTTTTAATAAAAACTTAACACATTTCATAGCCTTCCTTCAATTGGTTTTAATTTGAAAATAAAATATTCCGTCGTCATTTTAATGAAGGATGACGTTCTAGGGTTAAAGCTCCACCTTTAGCTTAAAAAAGATGGCCAAACATTTTAGCTTCATATATAAAATGATTTCATAAAATTAAGTAATTGGCAAAAGCATTATGAAATTAACAGCAATTTAATGGATTTCGCATATAACGTAAAATGTGTACTATTGTGTACACTGGTAGAGCAAGGGTTAATAGCAATACGTAATAATTGACTTAAGCGTTCAATACATGTAACAAATTTAAATAAAATTATAATAAATTATTAAAAAAAATTACCTTACCCTAACATTATTGTAAAATAATAAGGCAATATTTTATATTAACCCTTGAGCTACCGACTTGCTTTTTCAACTAAATGGAAGTTTATTTTCAACTAAAATGGAAGTTGTTCATATAAATGGAAGCTTTTTTCAACTAAAATAGAAGTTTTTCATATAAATTGTGCTGTATTTATGGTAAATGTATGATATTCATAAAAAAAATGTATTGAACGTTACGTTGAAAATAAATTCGAGATATATCGGCGAAAGAAGAAAAAACCAGGCGTGTGGCCTGGTTTTAAACAGATTTTTTATGATTATGTGAATATATACAGGACGTTAAATAAGTTATATTTGATAAAAAGAAAACGAAGAGCTTTTGTGAAAGAAAAGTAACGTTCAATACACAACAATAAATTTTTATTTGCTTTGAAACTAAGGATCCATTTAAAATTGTCAAAACTACACAATACAGATTTTATGCTCTTATTTGAAGATAAAAAATTAAAAATAAAATCAAAATGACAAACAGACGCACTGAGTTTGGGTTGAATTTGCAGTATTAAAAAAATAACAAATAAAAATTGAAACATTTTTAACAATAAAAACTATAAAAAATCCAGAAATAAATAGTTTTTCTTTTTTACAAAGAACTTACATTTGTTTTAGCAAATTCTCTGGATTTTAAGAACTATAATAAACAAATTATTATAAAATATAAAAAAACAAGAAAAAAATTTATATAAAATAAGTATCATACATATTTAATTTAATTCATTTCAATATTGAAATAAATTTTGCAAAATAAGCAAAATGGCATGCAATTTTTAGATAAAAGTTTGTCTTTTTTAAGAAATTTTAATACAATCAGCTGCCCAATTCACAAGTCCTGTTAGATCGTTGCCAAGTGGAATTTGCAAAGACAATTGCAAATAGAGTTTCTCATAACAAAAACAAATTATTTTTAAAAGAAATTTTAAACAAAATGCTTATGAATTGAGCAAATATTTTGTTTATATTAATCCGGCTTGATATAAATTAGCAAAATATTAAGAGGCCTAATTTATAAAATTTTCTTTTGCCTGACAGGTTAGTAAAAGAAATTTTCATATAAAAATTTATTTTATAACTCTCTTATTCATAAAAATTATGAGAGTCTAATAACAGCGTAATAAAGCAAAATTTCATATGAAATTTGCTCTATTACACTCTAATAAGCCTCTCATAATTTTTATGAATAAGGCGGTGGTAAGCTTTTTATGAATAAACAAAAAATTTTTTTTTTATAAATTAGGCTATTAACCTTTAATTTTCTTATATTCGCAATTAATAAAAAAACTTTTTTGAATTGACAATTTATTCAAATTCCCTGCAATGCAGAAGGAAAATAATTGAAATGAGTTAAGGTTTAAAAATTTTAATTTTAAGCTTGATTTATATAAACAAAATAAATTTAAAAAAAATCGAAAAAACATAGTGATATTATTTTAAAATAATTAATAAATAATTTATAGAAATTTTACATATTAAAGAGAGAGTTTAATTTAAAGTTGTTTAATATAATTTTTTAAGAATAGCTTACTTTTAAAAGTGTTCCAGATACCAACCTTCATTATTTTACACTGTGCCACACCGGTAACGGTCAGCGGAACACCCTGGGCTGTTTCCACATTTTCACACATGGGATTTAGGGTCATGACATTAAGCGAAAGGCGTTGAACATCTGTCACCAGCCACCAGGCCCAAGCCCAGCCACCCACAATAGTACGTTTTTTGGTTGAGCCACAGCACCCACCTACAAAGAAATATTTATTCGAATTAATTGTAATGTTATGAAATATACGAGGAAAAAACAATAGCCCCTATTATGAATGACGACATCGACGCCGTATCAAGACGTCAGCAAAAAATTTTCGCTTGTCCACTCTTTTTCGACAGCAACTGACTACTATTGACATGTACTATGGATATTCAGCCCTATTGTGTTTGTCGTTTTACTCCCTCAAATGCGACAAATTGTAATAGCTTAAAGAAAATAAAGCTAACATTTTCTTTAATCTATTACAAAATACTTACTCCCTCAAATGCGACAAATAGTAATAGCTTAATGAAAAAAAATCTAACATTTTCTTTAATCTATTACAAAATATCGAATCTGAAGGCGAAAAACGCCAAACACAATAAGGACGATTATGTGCCCTAGAAAATGCTAAGAAATTGTCAAGAGTAATTAATTGTTATCGACAACTTGCAGACAACTGATAATTTTTTACTGTCGAGTGGATGTGACGACGACGTCCCCATTCATAATAGGGGTGAATAAGTCATTGAAAATTCTTATAACATTAAGCAAATTGTTTCAGGTCATTTACAACCTTAAGCAGTCGTGAGGGTTAATGGACGATCGGAAACTAAACTAGTGGAATAGGCCTGTCCTACAATAAGTTCTGTTGTGTCAAAAATGAATCTAGTATTAAATAAGCAGGCAGCACTTAATAGATCTGTACTCTGAAAGGGTTTCAATTTGTTTGGATTAAATATTGGCCTCTTTTAGCCTTAAACTTGCTTTAGCCTGTAACAGACAGATTGTTGTATTTGAATAATCTTCATATTTCTATTTTAGTAAAACAATTTATTTCAATTTAACTAACAAACTGACAGTGAGTGAGTGATCTTTGTGTGTTCAGTGTTGCATGTTCTATGTTACACAAATGTCACTTTCAGCATAACTTTACGACAATATTAAAACCAAGATGTCACAACATGAGCATTTTAATCTGCTGTCACTTGATTTTCAACTTTTAAAGAGAAAGTTGTAAAATGATGGCAAGAGAATTTTTTGTCTATGACAGACAGCAATTGTTGAAATTTTTATGGTTGCTCGATTTCAAAACTATTTTCTGTTAAAAGTATTTAAGAGTGCGAAATACTTGCTGAGAATTGAAACAAATACTCTTTTGTTTAATGTGACACACCAATTGGTTTACGTGAGTGTTAGCACGATTTAATCAAATGATTCCCTTAAAATGAAATGTTTTGTAGAAACTTAAATAACAATAGACAAATATTGACATTTATAGGAAATTATTTCGTATTTTAATTTATAAAAAATAAATGAATAATGTAAATTGTTAAGTTTTTATCGGGCTTAAGTTCGAATCTTGCATGACTGCAAATTATTTTTTGTTATTTTTTTATTATTAATAAATGAATTTGTTTAAATTCTATTTATTATTTTTATATTAAGATTGGAAAATTAAGAATATTTTTAATAATCATCAAACCAGCAGAACGGATCAGTACTGATTTCGAGGCCGCTACGCCATCTCATCAGCGTTCTTTGTTCAATTTTTCCACTGTTTCAAGTGGTGCTAGTTAGTAGGAATATCAACTATTTAACCAATATTTTAACGAAAATTGAATATGAGAAGTTATCACATTCATATTATTAAGTTATTACATTTTGGTTAGTACGAAATTCCCCAACCCTGACGATTAATATTCCAAATATTCCAAATGAATAATAAGAGGTTTATAAAAGAGATTTTTGCATGAACGTTTTTTTTTCTCACCCGATTATAAATCAGATTTTTTTTTTATAAATGAAATTTATTTGTTGGTGGTTAAGCAATGTCTATATGCATTTCATTGGTGCTTTACCAAATCGTCAGTAGACTTTAACCACAGTTTTGAAAAGTTAAAAACCTCTTATCTTATGCATATACTTCCTAAAACCATCTGAGAATTCACAACTTATAAATTACAAATTATTTTCAAAAATAACAACATAACATAACAAATCCGCAATTTTTTCTACAGAAAACGAGAAACGAAAAATTTTACTTCTTATGGCAACACTTTTCAAAACATGATAAATATTCCAAAGCACAAAAGAAAGTCAACACTAGTTTCTTAGTTACTCAACTTATACAGCAGAGCAGAACAGCTGTTTTCGAAAGCCGCAACGCTTTCATCATCATATTAGGTGGCCTAGTTGAATACGAGTATGATAACAGTTCTTATTTAAAAAAATTTTATTAGGAAATTGCATAATTTTTATTATTCAAGTCTTTCTGAATTTAAAACAAAAAATTTCGAACAATTGGCCTATAAATCTTAATTCAATTTAATATAGCAATATAAATGTTCGTTAACAAAAATATTTACCACATAAAAATATTTTAATTCTGTATTATTGTAGTTAATGGAATTGCATTCTTAATTAAATGAATTGTTTTAACAAGTAAGAATTTTGAAGAACGGAAGAGACATCATGTAACTAATAATATTTTATAATAGCCTCCACATCCATCAACATCAGGGGTTGATATATTTAAAGTACACTTTAAACCGAAATGTAAAATCTGTTTTTAACATTAAAACCATAAACATATGATTTTGTGTTCACACTGCAAGTTTAATATATTCAAACTTCATGATACAGTTTGTCCAATGAATTTGTTCATAATAAATTAAATCTCTCATAAAAAATTAGCTGTATTTGTTGTTGTACTATTTTCTAACCTTTACAACATCTGTTTATATGAAAAACTAAGAATTTTTGCAATGCACTCTAAAATAGAAATTATTTTATGTAGAAACTTAAAAAGCTTTAATATCGAAATTTAAAACCTGGTTTTAAAACCATGAAATTGAATGAATTATTTTATATTTTTGTAAATTAATATTTTACTTTCATGAGTGCTTGGAAATAAAATTACATATTTCATAAAAAAAAAGTCTGCAAATTCTCAAAAAAATATGCGGATGTGTTGGAATTTCCGTTGCACTCCTCTAACGTTATCAGCTGTTTCCAATATTTAACTTGGCAGCACTGAAATTAGCACAGCCAAAAACAAGGGTTTTTTTTGCTTAAATGCAAGCGATTAAATTTTTTCAGAAATTTCCTCATCTTTGGAACTTCTTTCAATATGAATTTATTCGAAGTCAAATTAAAAAAAAATATTGTAAAAAAAAATTATAATTATTTTTTTCTTAAACACATGCGATTTAAGGTTTTTCGGAAATTACTTAACCTTCAAAACTCCTTTGAATATGAATTTATTAGAAATAAACACGTTTTTGGTTAAAATTGCGTTACAACAAAAAACATATGATTTTTGAAAAGGGGAACGTACCCCTTTCCAAAAAAATATTAAAATTCTTTTTTTGTTTTAATGCTTGCAATTTAAGATTTTTCCGAAACTTCTTTGCCTATGAAACTTCATTCAATATAAATTTATTAGAAATAAACACGTTTTGGGTAAAATTGCGTTACAACAAAAAAATTGATTTTTGAAAAGTGATACCCCTTTCCAAAATAAATATAAAATTTTTTTGTTTGTTTCAATTTAAGATTTTCCAGAAGCTTCTTTGCCTTTGAAACTCATTAAAATATGAATTTATTAGAAATAAACACACACATAAATTTTTAAGTTGGTTTTAACAAAAAAACATTTTTTGTGCTAAAACCTTGTTTTAACAGTTGGCTTTAGCGTTAGAATCAACATTGATTAATAGAAGAAATTTCTATTAAAACATACTGTATGAGCCAACGATATTTTAATATCTGATATATACAAATTTTGAATATATAAAATATTATACACACATTTTTTAAAAATACGAGTATTTCTACAAAAAAAGAGTATTTCTGCATTACATTTTTACTGAATTGCGGAGAGAGTTTAATGCAACAAAAGAAAGCAACTCTTTTTCTTGGCTCTTTTTTCTTTAAAGTGGTCAAACCAAAGTTAAAGCATTCAAGCCAAATATGAAGTTTAAATTACAATCAGTTGCTACCAAGAAATACAAGAGAAAAGAAGTTAAAACGGCGGATAAATAGCTTAAGCAATTTTTTGAGGAATTTTTAGGTTTTATTTTCCAAACAGTAGAAAATAAAAAATAAAAATAAAAAGAAAGTGAATGATATTTTAACGTACATTTCGTAAAGTTTATGGAAAAGAATTTGTTAATGAGGTTTACTTAATATTTTGCCAGTTATTACAATTACAAATTACACAGCGAGTATTATTAAGTAAGTGCTAAAATATATAAAATATATAGAAAAAAAAACAGATAAAGATGAAAAGAAAGCAACAAATAGAAAAGCTTAACAGTAATAACTGAAGGCGGTAAAGTGGCGCATGCGCAATTCTAGCTCAATGCCCACATTAAATGTTTTAAGCTGCAAAAATTTCTTAGAAATGATACAAGAAAAAAAAAATTAATGTTCATATTTTATAACACAGAGATTTGCATAACTTTTATAAAAAATTATAAAATTAATGGAGTGATAAAGAAAGATATTGATGAGCATAAATAACAACTGAAATGAAATCAGTGAAATGAAAAGTGAATCATTAATAAAAAAACAAGTAAATAATAAATATCCACACATACAAATGTATGTACATATGTACATTCGTTTGTATATACATATATTTTTCCTCCAACAAATCAAAATATCTAAACAACCAGTTTGTTGAACTTAATTTTTTTAATTTTGAAAATTTGAATAAGCACAAGAAATAATTTCATATTTAAGGAAAAAGAAATTCAAGAACTTGATAACCAACCATTAACATAAATTTAAACATATACATTAGGGTGGCTCCGTAAATTAAAAAAAAATCAATATCTTAAAATTATTAGTCGCTCGAAGCGAAATACTCAGTTATGAGGATAAATTTAATTTGAAATTCTAGCATGTTCTTTAACCCTCAATAACGAGAAAAGAAATATTGAATTTATTGCCGCGAATAAGTGAGTTACTTGCAAATAATTAAATTTAATTAAACAATAATTTAATTATTTATGAAGCCCTAAAATCGTTATTCAGGCTCAAGCTCAAATCCGCGAGGTTAAAAATTATTTTTTTCATCACAACACACTTTTTTCTCATATGAAAATTTCACAAACTGGAAGACAAAGTTACGTGATTTTTTTGCGCTGATGTATTTTTAATTCTAAAGAATATCACTGCCTAGGCGGAGAATAGTGTCAAGAGGCGAAAATAAAAGAAAACTTAAAAACACTTGCTACGATTTTTAAAGGGGAACTCAAATCGTGACGCACGCTACAGATTTTAATTCGAGCGAAAATATGAGAAAACTATATACCATTCCAAAGAAAAATATAATTTTCGGGTAGAACTGAAATTGTGACGCACGCTACAGATGTTAATATTCAATATAGTGACAAAAGGCGAAAATATTAGAACACTATGTGTACATATTTAACATTGCATAGGCTCTTAATAAAATGTTCGTGGACAACTGAAATCGTGACGCACGCAACACATGTTAATATGCAAAATAGTGACTAAAGGCAAAAATATTAGACATCTATATAAATATAGGTCCTTAATGCAATTTTCGGGGAAAACTGAATTAGTGACGCACGCTACATACATACGTACATATGTGTGTATGTTAATATGAAAAATAGTGGGAAAAGGCGAAAATATTAAAAAACTATATAAATATAGGCCTTTAATGCAATTTTCGGGGAAAACTGAATTAGTGACGCACGCTACATACATACATATGTGTGTATGTTAATATGAAAAATAGTGGGAAAAGGCGAAAATATTAAAAAACTATATAAATATAGGCCCTTAATGCAATTTTTGGGGAGAACTGAAATAGTGACGCACGCTACATATTTAATATGCAATATAGTTACAAAAAGCGAAAATATTAGCAAACTATATAAATAAAAGTTCTTAATACAATTTTCGAGGAAAGCAGAAATCGTGACGCACGCTACATATGTATGTATGTTAATATGCAAAATAGTGGCAAAAGGCGAAAGTGCGAGAAAACTATATAAATAAAGGTCATTAATGCAATTTTCGGGAAAAACTGAAATCGTGACGCACGCTACAGAAATTAAGCTGGAATATTATTGTTGACTTTTCAATCTGCAAATTTAATTTTTATTTGCTGAAAAGCATAATATAAAATTGATTTAATATTTAAAACATTTCATGCTATTCAAAATATACTTGAACTTTCCTAAATTATTTCAATCTCTGCAAAATGGCAAACAAAATGTTATGCTTTTCAAACCGTAAGCGTTTGGCTTATTGGAATAAACAGAATGGAATATATGGAATGCGATAAAACCGTCAGAAAATGCAGCATGAAAAAAATAAGTTAATGACAACTATGGGTTTGATACAATTCTCTTTTGTAAATTTTCTAATAAAATTTGTATAAATAAAAACAGTTATTACATTCAAACGAAACTAAACAATAAGTGGTTAAAAATAAAGAAAAACAAACATGATGGAGTACCGATGATGAAAGTGTAACGACTTTCGAAAACAGTTGTTGTACCCTGCTGTGTAATTAATATTGATGTTGACTTTCCCCAGTGCCTTGAGACATTTGTATTATCTTTCTGAATTAAAAACACATTTTCGCTTAATCTTAATTGAATTTCATAATATCAAATTCATGAGAATTGAATGAAACGCCGAATAATAGGAGCATCTAATATATGAAAATTTCTTAAATAAAATTAAAACTAGGATCTGGTAAAAAAATTTTATATTGATGATTATCGAAATAATTTTTTTTAAGTGTATAAAATTATATATGCATCTAGTCTAATATGCCATTAAAAAAAAATTAAGTTAATTAATTTCTAAACATTTTTTTTCTAAAATTTCTTTTGAAATTTATTTGCATTGAATTAAAATTTTATTGGCTTTAGTTACCTATTTAAACATGATTTTATGGCTTCTTAATAATTATGTTAAACAACTTATTCTCTCTTGCTTTCAAATGTTAACACAAAGTTCTGAATTTTATTACCTCTCATAAATGTTTGTTTTGGCTGGCAAAAGAAAAATAAAACGGAATTCTTGCTTTCGACCTAGAAAACAAGGAAAAAAAATATCGTAAAAATGAAAGTTTTTTTCTCCTTTGTTTAACTAAAGCAGTAAATAAATAAGTTCTAACGATTTTTTCAGTTTTTTTTTCTTCAAAAGTGTAAATTGTTTCATACCTTGAACTTGACTTTTATTTCAAATGCCATCTGATTTGTTTGGCATTTTGATTTTCTTGTTTGATTATCAACATAAACTTGATTTTTATTGTTGCTGTTTTTCTTTGTGGATGGAATTTTTTTTTGTAACCAACAACAACAAATATAGTCAGCCAACATTTTCTGGTATTTTCCAGTGATTTTATTACAAACGTGACCATCATCATCGTTAGCATTACAGCATCCCAAGTCAAGCATACCGTGTGTTGTATATGGCAGAAAGAGCTGTGACAATGGCAACACATGAATGTAATTTTTTATGAACATATACATAGTCTGATAAGTATGAAATTATAAAACTAGCGAGTAAGTTTCGTAGAAATAAGATATTTATTATATTGTAAAAGTAAAGTTTCAGTCTGCTTGTGAATTCGAAATAAAGAGGTTGAAACAAGAAAAAGAAGCGTTTTATTTTATCTGGAGGAAAAAATTACAACAGGTTATGGGCCCAGAATAACGTGGCATGGTGTTTGCATAGTTTTTTGTGTGTAGAAAGGAAAGTTACAAAAAAAAAAAAGAAGTATAAAGTCAAATATTTAAGATGAATTCGATGTTTAATATTGACAAGCTATGTGAAACTAATTATGACATATGGAGTCTCCAGATAAAAGCAATTTTGCTTCATCAGGATTTGTGGGATATCACTTTCAAGAAAGAAGCAGATAGTAACGACCCAGGTTCGAAGAAAAAGGATGAGAAGGCACTGTCCACAATTATATTGACAATAACTCCAATACAGCTTACGTATATCAAGAACTGCAAGACAGCGAATGAAGCATGGACTTTGCTGAACACTATACATCGGCCAAAAGGACCAGTGAGAAAAGTAAGTCTTTTCAAACAACTAATTGGAATGCACATGTGTGAGGGTGAGTGCATTCAGGAGTATATTTGTAAGTTCACGTCAGTCGTGGAAAAAATAACCGAAATTGGAATTGAGCTGCAAGAAGATTTTTTAGTTATTATGATAATGGCAAGTTTGCCAAAATCATTTGAAAACTTTGTTGTGGCGTTAGAAACTCGTGATGAGTTACCTACATTGAGTGCATTGAAAGTTAAGCTGATTGAAGAAGGAGAACGAAGAAAGACCACAGAATCCAACAATAACAACGAAGATCATGTTCAAGTATTTATGACGCAGTTAAAAAAAGATGACAAATACACACACACACAGAAAAACTCAAATAATAAAAAAACCAAAAAATACTTCGGTTTTTCAAATAATAACAACAACAATGTTAAATGCTATAATTGTCAGCGTCGCGGTCATTATGCTTCCCAATGCAAAAACCAACGAGTAGATAAAAAAGATGAGCAAAGGCAAAATAATGATTTTGCATATTCAGTTTTGGCAGCTGCAGACAATAAAACGTTAAACCGCCATGTCTGGTGCTTGGACAGCGGAGCTTCTTCACATTTATGCTGCGACCGAGATTTGTTTGAAACATTTGAAGAGAGCGAAGAGTTTATTTCTCTTGCCGGCCAAAGCAAGATCAGAGCAGAAGGGAGAGGAACTGTAAGAATAAACAAATGTAAAATTAAGCTGAACAATGTGTTGTATGTGCCTGAGCTGCAGTGTAATTTTATTTCTGTTGGAAAAGTAGCAGCAATTGACGTTGTGAAATTTAACGCTAGCAGCGCGACAATTTTAAGGGATGGTAAAGCAATATTGACTGCGAGAAGAGTTGGTGATTTATTTTTGTATGCAGAGAGAGTAGAAAATTTATTTTTTGCTGGTATGTCAACAGAAGCTGTAAAATGGCATATGCGTTATGGACATCTAAATATTGCAAGTCTGCGTCAATTAGCAGAGAAAAATATGGTTGAAGGTATGAAAATAGAATTTCCTAAAGAGTTGACTTGTTCTATATGCATGAAGAGTAAAATTACGGTCAAGCCATTTATGAGCTCAGAGACTAGAGCTACAGAATTGCTAGAATTGATTCACACAGATGTATGCGGTCCTATTAATACTACGTCACTTGGTGGTGCTCGCTACATATTGACGTTCATAGATGATAAATCCCGTTTTGTGTTTGTATATTTTTTGAAAAAGAAAGAGCAAACATTTGAAAAATTTAAGGCGTTCAAAACTATGGTTGAGCGTCAAACAACCAAGAAAATAAAGGTTCTGCGTTCTGATAACGGAACAGAGTTTAGAAATAAAATTTTTGATGCGTATTTAAATGAACATGGTATAGTCAGACAATTGTCTGTACCGTACACACCACAGCAGAATGGCGTAGCAGAGAGGTTCAACAGAACGTTGGTTGAAATGGCGAGAACAATGTTAGTAGCAGCAAAACTAGATGAATTTTTATGGGCAGAGGCAATAAATACTGCAGCATATTTGAGGAACAGAGCACCAACTAGAGCACTTAAAAACGTCACCCCGTATGAAGTGTGGAATGGTCGCAAGCCAAATGTAAAACACTTAAAAATATTTGGCTCTTTGGCAATTGCTTTAAATAAAAAACGCAACAACAAATTTAAAGCAAAAGGAAAAGAATTTATTGTCGTCGGTTACTCAACAACTTCAAAAGCGTATCGTCTGTATGATAAAGAAGCAAAGCAAGTAATTATAAGCCGTGATGTTTCTTTCATCGAAAAAATTAACAATGAGTTAGTCTACATACCATGGGTTGAAAAAAATGTACCTCAATTAGTTGCCGCAAATGAAGAAGTGTTAGAAGATATTGCAGAGGAGCAAGGCGTCATTGAAGAATTAGAAGATATTGCAGAGGTGCAATACGTCAGTGAAGAGCAGAAAATAGCACCAGGAAGACCTCGAATTGTGCGTACTGGACAGCCAGGTAGACCCAAGAAGCAGTACAATGTGGTAAATTTAATGCAACAGGTAAATAATAATATAAAGGTGCCAGATACAGTAGATGAGGCTTTGAATAATGAATATAGTAATTATTGGTGGGATGCCATGCAGGAGGAGTATAGGTCTTTAGTAAAGAATAGAACGTGGGAATTAGTTGATTTGCCACAGGGACAGAAACCTATAGGTTGCAAGTGGGTATTTGCGATTAAGAGGAACAAGGATGGCAATATTGATAGGTTCAAGGCCAGGCTTGTGGCAAAAGGGTATGGTCAGACATATGGGATTAATTATACAGAAACTTTTTCGCCTGTGGTACGGTATGAAACCATTAGGATGGTTATAGCCTTGGCGGCGGAATATAGTTTGCATTTGCATCAAATGGACGTTTCGACGGCATATTTAAATAGTGAGCTTGATACTGATGTGTTTATGCATCAACCTGAGTATTTTGTAGATGATAGTAACCCGTTGAAGATATTGAAATTGAGAAAGGCATTATATGGCCTGAAACAATCAGGCAGGCAGTGGAATAGAACAATAGATAAGATTTTGCTTGGAATGAGTTTTAGGTCATGTAGTAGTGAGCCATGTTTATATGTGAGGAATGATGGCGGAAAAATAAACCTAATAGCTGTTTACGTGGATGACTTGCTGCTTGCGTCATCTGATATGGATGATTTAAATCGGATAAAGAAGGAAATAGCAGATAAAGTTGATGTAGTTGATAAAGGTGCAGCTAAGAAATTTTTAAGTTTTGAAATAGATAGAGAAGATTCTACGGGTAATATATTAGTTCATCAAACACAGTATATAGAAAATTTGTTAAGGGCATATGGGATGGAGGAATGTAGACCAGTCTCTACTCCATTGGAACCGGGATATCAGGTTACGTGCAGGGAAGATTCGTGTCAGAAGATTTGTCCTAAGGAATATCAATCATTGATTGGTTCATTGATGTATTTAGCCGTATGTTCTCGTCCGGATATTGTGCATTCTGTGTCAAAATTGTCACAGAAGAATACTGATCCGCATGTGGAACACATGACGGCCGCTAAGAGAATTCTGAAGTACATTAGTAAGACAAAACGTATAGGATTGAGGTATTATAGGACAGGGAAACCATTGGCATGTTTTGTGGATGCAGATTGGGGTGGTGATACGGATAGTAGAAAATCCTATACAGGATATAGTTTTATTTTAGCAGGTTGTATATTTTCTTGGGAAGCTAAGAAACAGACAACTGTAGCCTTGAGTAGCACTGAGGCAGAATACATAGCACTATCTTCCGCAGCTAAGGAGGCAGTTTATTTAAGAAAAATATTAAGTGAGATTGGATTACACTGTACAGAGAAGGTAGAAATAAATGGTGATAATTTAGGAGCACTACATTTAGTAAAGAATCCCATATATCATAATAGAACTAAGCATATAGATATAAGGTATCATTATGTAAGAGATGTATATGAGAATGGATTGATTGATTTAAGGTATTGTTGCAGTAATGAAAACATTGCAGATATATTTACAAAAAATTTACCCAAGGTGTCTCATGAGAGATTAATTGGACTTATGGGTCTTGCATATGTAAAGGCATGAAATTTTTGATTATTTTATTTTATATTGTTTTTTTTGAGAATGGAAATACATAGGAGTTTTTATGGATTTAGTTTTTTTTGTTTTGCAATCGATGCTAGGCATATGTTTTATTATTATGAATTGATTGTTTTTGTATGGGATGTATATAATTGAATTATTAATAATAGAAGAAGAAAATTACACATGTATTGAGGAGGAGTGTTGTATATGGCAGAAAGAGCTGTGACAATGGCAACACATGAATGTAATTTTTTATGAACATATACATAGTCTGATAAGTATGAAATTATAAAACTAGCGAGTAAGTTTCGTAGAAATAAGATATTTATTATATTGTAAAAGTAAAGTTTCAGTCTGCTTGTGAATTCGAAATAAAGAGGTTGAAACAAGAAAAAGAAGCGTTTTATTTTATCTGGAGGAAAAAATTACAACACCGTGAAATGAATTTGATAAAAGAAAAACTTGTTTTCCCTTGCTACTTGTTGTTCAAAATATGCCATAAAATAACATCTGAGCGACGGTCTATCGTTATAAGAGTTCATAATTTGCCACACATTCTTTCTTTATTATTTCTAGATAAAATAACTTTTTTTTTTGTTTGTAATGAGCAAATAAAATAGTTGCACTGCCGTAATGTGTTTAAATTTGAGTGTTTCACTGATTTTAAAAACACTGCATTATTTATTTTATTTTAGAAGGCAGTCAGTGCAAATTGGTTTATAAAAAAAGTTAACAGAAGTTCTTTGTAAAATTCGTACAACTTGACCACACTGTTTGTTGTATCTACAGACGAGTTCAATATTCAATCATAAAAATTAAATTTTTAAAAGCAAAAGCTGTGATCATTTTGAATTGTTTTCAATTTGAAAAAGTTTTTAGTGCGCAAATGGAATAGGCGGGGGGAAAAAAGCCAAATACGATTCATACTATTCATGGAAAAAATAATCGTATACAAGTATTTTTTTTTGGCTGTGCATATATGAAATAATGTTAACGTCTTTAAATAATTTAATCACTGAGCAAATATATACATACGTACAGACAATCACACACACGCATGCGCAGTTTTTGGCAACACAAAAGTTTGGCTTTTATAACTTTTAGGCTAAGACGTGTCTTATTTCTAATCATAGCAAAAAACTGACAAAAACCTGCCTGCCGAATTACACACAAAAACAAAAAAAAAAACAAACAAAAATGGGTTGTTGCTTGGTGTTGCTTGGTGTTTGACGGTGTGGTTTTGGTATTAAAAAATTTGTGAATAATATCAAAAAGAAATCTCCAACCGTAAAAGTATGAAAATGTGTGAATGTGTCAATGTGGTGACTCCGTAAAATTATGTATGCATTCATTTAAACGTACGTACGATGCCGGTTGCACGTAATTTTATAAAATATTTCCTTCGATACGTATCAATTTTGTACAAACTTTTGACTTAAAAAAAAAGAAAAGAAATAGATCAATCAGACCTTAAAAAAATATATATTTATAAGCCATGTTTTTGTTTAATAATAAATTATAGGTTGGGTAACTTTAAATAACAGTGATGTACACAGGAAATGATATTTGATCATCAGTATAAAACCATTTCATAAACTTACAATAATTGGGTAACGATATATTGAAAAGGTAACTTGAATGCTATTTTTTTAAAATAAAGTAAAATAATTCATCTTATATTTGAGCCCAGAATTCATGAAACGTATCATAAAAGGCATTTGTTTTGCATAACAGCAATTGTTTAGCACTAGAGGTGTAAATTATTGAAAAATATTTTTGTTGTTGTTTTTAATTAATTTATTTCTTATTTCTTTGCAGTCCAAGTTTGGCCATGATTTATTTAAGACAATAGACCTCCAAACTGTACAAATTTCCCTTTCATTCAACCTACAACAAGTGCAAGTTTAAAATCCTCCCACCACCACCACTACTTATACCACCACCACCTCCACCACCTCCACCTCTACCATTATGAGTGCTATAGCTAGTGCTGCGGGTGTTATAGGTGGTGCTGTTACTGCCGCTACTAGCAACAGCTGGTTTGTGCCCATGCTAGTGGCAGCCATTGCCTACTTTCAATATGAAGAAATTATGGATCCGGAAACTAAGCCCAACGACACGCCCGGCGATGAAATAAGAGATCATTATGATTTTATTATAATAGGAGCTGGTTCGGCGGGTGCAGTGGTGGCCAATCGTTTGACAGAGGTGGAAAATTGGAATGTTTTATTATTGGAGGCGGGTGGAGATGAGACTGAGATTTCGGATGTTCCATTAATGGCGGGCTATTTGCAATTAAGCAAAATGGATTGGAAATATAAAACGGAGCCTTCGGGTAATTCATGTTTGGGTAAGTGGGAGAAAAGAACACAAAAGCAACAATTTTTTTACAAAATTTTTAGGGCATTTTAGACACGAATTATAGTAAATTTTATGGGAAAACATTTTTTTTAAATTCATTACGGTTCGAGAGATGAAGTGCTAAGCAGATTGCTACAGTGGAAAAAAAAATGGAAATAATTCGGCTGTTTTCAAACGGGTAATGCGATTGTGATAAACTTTTATAAAATATTTAAAAAGCTGTTGCTGAGCTTAAGTTTAAATTTTATATATTCAAAGGGGCAGAGCAACGTGACCCTAGAGTGGATTAAATTAGGGTTATGAATAGTTCAAGCTAATGCCATGCTGATAGTTTTGATTTTATAAAAAAAAATTTTCAGATAGAAATATTAAAAATAAATCAGCTTTATCTTTGGCCCACTATTTTGCTCATTGGGAGGTAAAATTATTTCCAATTTGTTTACAATTTTTTTTGTAGATTAAAAATAAAATTTTGCAACAAAAAAAATAAAAAAAAAAAACATATGAAGCTGTAGTTATTTACAGTTTTAGTTTAAATTTAAAAAGGCAAAATGTCCCCTTTTTATGCAAAAAAAATTAAATAATAACTTCCTAAATTAAAAAAAAATATATTGTATATATACATATATACATATGTATATATTAAAATATACCTGGCCCATATTTATAATTTAAAAGGCAATAAAAAATATGTTTTTTATTATAAAACTTTCGGTTTTCAAGCAACTAAATCGTTTCATATATGAAATTTTAGTCCTGTATTTTCGAACTGCAAGACTGCAATCAAAAAATGTTGCAATTATTAAGGCATAATGTGCTCTTAAATCATTCCAATAAAATTATCTACGTCTGAGGAAAAATTCCGCAAAAATTCTGAAAATCCCAATATTGGGATTTTGATAAATTTCTTTAGGAATTGTGGGGAAAAAATTTCATTACTTTTTGTATTGCGTTACTATGCTTTTAAATATTTCCAATAAAATTATGAATGTCTGAGAGAAAATTCCGCTAAAATTCTGAAAATCCCAATATTGGAATTTTGACAAATTTCGTTAGGAATTGTGGGGAAAAAAATGTCATTACTTTTTGTATTGCATTAAATATTTCCAATAAAACTATGAATGTCTGAGGGAAAATTCCGCTAAAATTCTGAAAATTCCAATATTAGGATTTTCACAAATTCCTTTGGGAATTGTGGGAAAAAAAATTTCACTAGTTTTTGGTTCATTACATTAAGTAATATAGGTTATATATCAAAACACATAAAAACAAAATGGATGCTATACTTTTTGATTAAACGCATTTAATCCTTCAAATTTCTAAACAAAATATTTTCTTCCTTTTTCCAGCTATGAATGGCGGTCGTTGTAATTGGCCCCGTGGCAAAGTTCTGGGCGGTTCTAGTGTGCTCAACTATATGTTATATTTGCGTGGCAGTAAACATGATTATGATGGTTGGGAGGCACAAGGCAATCCTGGCTGGGGTTACCGTGATGCTTTGTATTATTTCAAAAAATCAGAGGACAATACCAATCCCTATTTGGCCAGCACTCCGTACCATTCCATGGGTGGTTATCTAACTGTAGGGGAGGCTCCCTACCATACCCCTCTAGCTGCCAGTTTTGTGGAGGCTGGTGTTGAAATGGGTTATGAAAATCGTGATTTGAATGGTGAAAAACAAGCCGGCTTTATGATAGCCCAGGGCACAACAAGACGTGGCAGTCGTTGCAGCACAGCCAAGGCCTTTTTAAGGCCAGCTCGCTTAAGAGCTAATCTTCATATATCCATGAATTCCCATGTGACGCGCATAATGATTGATCCTGTAAGCAAATTGGCTTTTGGCGTGGAGTTTGTTAAAGATCAAAAGTTGTATCATGTCAGATCTAAAAAGGAAGTAATATTGTCAGGAGGTTCGGTTAATTCTCCACAATTGTTAATGTTGTCGGGCATAGGAGCCCGCAAGGAGCTGGCTAAGCATCGCATACCTGTTATTAAGGAGTTAAATGTGGGCGAAAATATGCAAGATCATATTGGTTTGGGTGGCTTAACATTTTTGGTTAACCAGCCGGTGTCCATAGTGGAAAATAGATTCCATTCCATGTCCACGGTATTGGAGTATGCGGTATTAGGCCAAGGACCCTTGACTATTCTGGGCGGCGTAGAAGGCTTGGCCTTTGTCAATACCAAATATGCCAATAAAAGTATAGATTGGCCGGATATAGAATTTCATTTCGTTTCGGGTTCAACGAATTCGGATGGTGGCAATCAGTTGAGAAAAGCTCATGGCCTAACGGATGCCTTTTATAGGGCGGTTTTTGAAAAAATTAACAATCACGATGTGTGGAGCATAATACCCATGTTGTTGAGACCGCGTAGCAAAGGTTTCATTAAATTAAGATCGGGTAATCCTTTTGACTATCCCTATATTATACCCAACTATTTGTCGGATGATTTCGATATGAAAACCCTAGTGGAGGGTGTTAAAATAGCCGTGGCTCTGTCACGTACTCAAGCCATGCAAAGGTTTGGTTCTCGACTATCGGCCATTAAATGGCCTGGCTGCCTACACCTACAAATGTTTACCGACAACTATTGGGAGTGTATGATCAGACAATATACGGTAACCATTTATCATCCTGTAGGCACTTGTAAAATGGGACCTTATTGGGATCCCGAAGCTGTAGTTGATCCTCAACTGCGTGTGTATGGCATACGTGGTTTACGAGTTATCGATGCCAGTATTATGCCCACTTTGGTGAGTGCCAACACTAATGCGCCTGTCATTATGATTGCTGAGAAAGGCTCCGATATGATTAAAGAATTTTGGATAAAGAATACCGTCGTCTAGTTAGATTGAGTATTAAATAAGTCATTAAATTATATTTAGTTGTACTATATATATATGTATATATATATATATATATATATATATATATATATATATATATATATATATATATATATATATATATATATATATATATATATATATTTTTATATATATATATATATATTTTTAGCAATACATGAAACCAAATTAATTTCTTATAAGATTTATTTTTATTCTCGATATAGTTTTTATTGTAATATTTATCTGTATTTTAATTTATACAATTAAAGTTACTTATTAAGGCGCATTAGAATACTAGATATTTAAAAATAAAACTAATAATTAATTAAAGTGAATTAATTGAATTACACTGTACAACAAATTTAAAATATTTTGTAAAGAACAAAAATCAAACGTCTGATTCTGATAGCGAAAAATAATGAAAAATCAAATAAAAATCGGCGTTACAATTCCCCCTTTTTGCATACTGTTAAAGTGAAGTTCTAGAAAAAAAATCTTCTTAGCCCCATAATTTAGATATAAGGGCTTAAAGAATTTTTTTTTTTGAAACGCTACTGGATTATAATGCTTCCTTGACCCTTTCTTGTCGTTGTCATGAATACGAAAAAAAAATTACAAAACGACGTTATATTCATATCTCTTATAAAGGGGATCATAATCACTTATTGTAAACATTTAATTGTTCTGCTGCACAGTGTTATTAGAAAGGAAATTTGATTGTAGTATTGATTTACTCACTAGAAAAGCTATTGGTTTTGCTGATATTGCAAAAATCACAACGGCATTGAAAATTGCTTGATATGAAAATATTAGTTTAAGTTCATTAACCTGACAAACACATACCTGTGAAACCTAATTTCTAAGGAAAACAACAAGTACCCTACATTATAGATAAATAGGTATAACGTTCTTGAATGCATTAGAAAAACAAATACTAAAAAATTATAAAACTATCCCATAATAATTGCCACTAGACACAGCAAACCATTTCCCACTGCGGAAGTTTTGTTTTATAAATTTGTCACATTCACCCAAGATTTTAATATTCATGATATAAGTCACGTTGTTCTAAGATTTTTTTATATAACGCATTTAATATAGAATTTTCGAATGTAGTTGATCGTTAAATTTATGTGCTAGTATATTTGTTTACTAAAAGTTATATGCACAATTAAAAATTATATCACAACTCGATTTAAATGAGAATGATAACAAAGACCTTCACACGTTGTAGTGACACAGACAAAAGAGTCTAAGTTGGGAATCGAAAATTTATCCATCATACGGATAGGCTAGAAATACTATTCACTACACTAGCGAGATACTAAATATATATTTAGTAACTCAATCTAAAAAATTGTATATAATGTTCGAAATGTTTTAAATACCTAAAGAATTGAAATACTGAGATTTTTACATAAAAAACGTCTTCATTTTTATCTTAGAATTCAAAAAGAGAGTTATTTTCACATTTCGAAAATTCGAAATTATGTTCGAATTTTCGAACATCATTTAAAAATTCATTTTTGAAAATATATAAAGCTTTCCTATATTATCACATTATATACATTCGAAAATTCGAAATAAATATATTTATTTCCACATCTGTACAATTAAGAAACTAGTTTTCTACCATTAAGTTCGAAATTAGGAAAGAGAACACTGCAGATGGTACTTAACCGAAATTGGTGTGTTTATTAGCCAAATTTAACATAGTGTTTGGAAAAATTATTTAAGTTAAGAAAAAACTTTCTAAGAAAACGATTGTTCTATAAAAGTTAAAAAAAAATCTTTTTCCACATTTAACTCCGAAACTTTGAACATGCCTAAGCGTTTAATTTTTGGCAGGAAAAATAAATAGAAGTTTGCAACATTAGTTATTCACCTTGCAAAATTAAGTACTCACCTAAATTCGATATTATATTCGATGGTAGTTTTACAAAATAAAAGTATGTGTTGTGTATTCGCGTAAAATATGTATTATTTGAGGTGCGTTGAACATTGAAATAAACGTTTTTTTATACATAGAAAATTCGAAATTAATTTCGAAATTTCGAATATATTTTAAAACAAGTTTTCGAGAAAATTTTTTTACTAAAACTTAAAATCTTACTTGGATTTCCAAAATTCGAAATTTCTTCCGAAATTTCGGACATACATATTTCAAATTAATTTTACTTTTGCAATTTTTTACAGAAAAAGTTTTTAGACATCTCGAATTTATGGTTTACATATGCTTCTCTTAGTTTTAGTGCTTATTGTATGATAACTAAACTTAAATACACATATTTTCTCATATTCGAAGTTATTTTCGAATGTACTTCAGTGATTGAAATTATTCAATTTTCGCCCCCTGTTTTTTTTAAAGCCTATTATACTCTAAAGTAAATTTTTTTTCAGAATTTTAATATTCGAAATTAATTTCGAATTTTCGAACATTACGATAATATATGTTTTTTTTAATTTTCTCAATAAAAATCAGTTCAACGATTGAATTGTGGTATTTTATTGCGCTGTTAGTGGTTTTCTTTCAAGAATCACTAAGTGAGTGCATATTAAAATAAAACTCGTCTTAGAAATTTTAATAGAACCACAACTAAAGATCAAAATGTGTTTAAGTTTTCTAAAACCGGTTTTTCTTTTATTTTTTTTTACGCACAGATAGAAGGGTGACCAATATTCGCTGCATTTGGTTAATTCGCCTAACACGCGTTTACCAAGATATCGAAATCTAATAAATATTTCATTTTAGTTGTTTTTATTCTTATTTATTGCAATTTGGGAAATTATCTGGGGAATACTAAATATTGAGTATGAAACTTTATCTGAAAACAATATTAAATTATTCAATATTTTCTGAGAGCATAATCTACGTGACAAATTTTTTTAATGATAAACGCCACCTTTGCAATTTTATTTTGAATGCACATCGCATTATATTAGTTTATTTTATTAGTTAAAGATTAAATAGAATTGAGTACAAGAAGTATGAAAATAATGAATAAAAAGAAATAATAAAAAATTTTAGCTAAAGAGAACTTAGTTGGTTGTGGAGTACTTTGAAGAGAATACAATAGAAAGTAGTGCATAAATAAATATTTTTGGAGGAGAGAGAAATGCATATTTACCATATTTTAGGAACAGACCTCGTACATAGTTGATGTTAAATGAAATTTTTTATTTATTTATTTTTTGCTAAATTTATTTTTATTGTTTTCATTAAGGAGTTTTCCTTATCCTGCTAAAATTCTGTTAAAAGGGAAAATACCTATTTCCGGTAGAAAATTTATTAATGCCCAAAAAAAATTGTATGGAAAATTTACCCACAACAAAAATATCATATGCAATTGAGACAACCTATTGAAAATAAATGAATAATTTGATTAATAAAAGCAATGCAATATAATCAAGTACCTTTAAACATTAACTGATAGTTTGCTATTAACCCTTTTACTGCCAAATTCTTTATGGCGAATAAACAAAATCAGCACAAATAAAATTAGAAATTTAGGGAATAAATATTTAGTTTGATTTCGAATTACGTAATTAATATAACAATAACTTTTTTTGAATGCATAGCTTTATCTCAAGAGTTAGCAATCGAAATGCAGTTTTCCCTTAAGATACACCGTTTAATGAATAGCAGCACTAACAGATTTCTTATCACCTCAAATTAGTTCAATGTTAGACATTCTATATAAATTGCAAAGTTTTGCTAAAAAAAAATCAGTAGTATTCTAAACTTAAACTTGATTAGAACGAAATAAAAAAAGTGCTTGCAAAAAATATTGATTAACTATTACAAGTTCAAATACAGATTGTAAATAATCAATATATATATATTTTTTGTAATCTGGACGTACGTCACTTTTTTTGCCAAAGTAATTTCATATTAATTTTGTGTGAAAAAAATCCAGAGTGAAATAATTGTAAAAATAATAAAGAAATAAAAATAAAATAAACTTGATGTGTTGACATAAAAGCATTGAATGATGAAAGTTATTAATTAATTCAGGGTTGAGTTCGTCAATTGATTTCTTTTTATTACAAAAAAAAAAATACTATTAATATTAATTTCTTAAATTTTTTATTCTTTTGGCGCCATAAAGTGAAATTTTACCTAATTTTATTTTTCCGAGATGTTAAGTAAAATAAAAAATTATCAGACATTTAGGGATGGTTTAAGTGAAATGTTTTGAGAAAATTTATTAGAAAATATATTTTGAAAAATTACGCACACGAATTCTCCCTTTATAACATTTTTATGTTAATTAACTGTTTGTTGTGGCAATAATAAAAAAAAAACTTATAACAAGATAAAACATGTTCGATTTTAAAAAATTCACCATAAATTCTAAACTAAAAATAATCCGCTACAACTTTGCAATTATAAAAGAAAATATCTTTTAAATAACACAAGCTGTGGTCCACTAAAATCGATTCATTAGTTTTCACTTAATTTACAATTAAGCGTGAGATTTAAAAATAAATATTTCCTTAAAAAACCCTTATTTTTGAATGTGGAGTGGTTCTGGTGCGTGCTACTGCTGCTGCTGTATGGCAATTTTCGTCTATAGAGATCAGTGTTGCCATTGCGGTTATTTTTAATCAAAATTGTCTGGTGTTATTTTCTAGTGTTATGGAAGTGAAATTTTTTTCACTTTTGTTTACTTTTACGGTTTTTTTTAAATACGAAATAAACATTTTTTTTAAATCGTGCAGAAGCCTTTACTCAAAATTTTTTAAAACAAAGATACATACATTGTTTTAAGCTTCCATTCGATTTGAATTTTTTTTTAAATTTGGAAAATAGTGTGAAGGCTGCGATAACTCCGTAACTTTATTAATTTCCTTCGCAGTGACAATAAATGCATCACTGCTGCCGCCAACCATCAGCTATTAACAGTCTCCGTTAAAATTTGAGCGAGCTGCCTCATTTAGTTCCGGAATTTTTACAAAACCAATTGAAAGTTTTGAATTTTTTTACATAAAAAAAACAATCCCTGAAACCATGGAATAACCTGATAAATAAATGGGAACTTTGCACTCTGGCAAATTTCAAGCGTTAAACTCTGCACCACAATTTTTTGGTTATAATTCGAAACTTAGAATTTTGATAAACAATTTTAAAATTCTTATTCTTTTTTTTCCCATTTTGCTTTATTTCTGCCTCACTTTTGGTTGTGGCAACACGGCTTGAGATTGTTTACTTAATTATGAATTGACTAAAATCTTATGCATTAATTTGTTTCGCTGGTGTGTCGAATCATTTGAAATTTTTAATGATTTTTGATTTTGACTTTTTGAAATCAAAAATATTTGATTTGTTAGCAATACTTCGAATGACAGTATAAGCCATTTTATTGTGTCACTTATTTATCATGAGTTTTAAATGATCGTTTTTCCATAATTTTTCGAACAAAAGTGTACGTTTAACTATTTAAGTTGGCTAATTGCATCAAAAATTCAATTCTCAATATTAAAAATTTAAATTTCAAAAATTGTTTTTGTTTTAAGTATTATTTATGCGATCGAACGATAGCTTTTGACATCGGCGAACAGGCGGAAAAGTTCTTCTAAATTGTATTCATTTAATTGCCTTAGATCTATTTGACAATAAAACTGCAATTGCAATGCCATCATTTTTGTGATGATTTATTTTTTGTATTTTACCTTTTTTCTATTTAATTTTTAAAATAAAGCTTTTAAAATGATTCAATAACAGTGTTTTTCCAATTATTTTTTTTTACATGCCTACATATTCGTTTAATTACCTAAGTGGGGTATTTAAGCGTATTATTTCATATGCTTTACTCGCATAATTACCCACATATGTTATCATTTTTGGCAAGATGAATGTCACGTTACGGACCTTGGTCCAACAAAATCTTGTGGTTTCGGCAAAAAAAAAAGTTTTTTTTTTGGGAAAAATCACTATTTTAGATGCCGAAACCGGTATGTTTACAAGCCAAATCCGACATGGAGATGTCATATGCTTTTATCCAATTTAAAAAAAACCCCTTCGAAATGTATACACAACAATCTAATATTTTTATCGTACATAACTTAAAATGTTATGGGCAACGTTCAGTACGTATTTTGATCATAAGCCAGGAACGATTTACAAAGTCGACAATGAACAAAATATTTAAATAATTTAAAAAAACGTCTTCGAAATGTATATACAACAATGAAATATTTTTATATTAATTTAGAATGTTACGGGTAACGTTCAATACATATTTTGAACATAAGCCAGGAACGATGTACAAAGTCGACAATGAACAAGATATTTAAATAATTAAAAAAAAACGTCTTCGAAATGTATATACAACAATCAAATATTTTTATATTAATTTAAAATGTCACGGGTAACGTTCAGTACATATTTTGAATATAAGCCAGGAACGATATACAAAGTCGACAATGAACAAGATATTTAAATAATTTAAAAAAAAAACGCCAATCATAACCATAAAAAAAACAACAATCAAATATTTTTATATTAATCTAAAATGTCACGGGTAACGTTCAGTACATATTTTGAATATAAGCCAGGAACGATATACAAAGTCGACAATGAACAAGACGTGATGTTCATTGTCGACTTTGTAAATCGTTCTTGGCTTATGTTCAAAATATGTACTGAACGTTACCCGTAACATTTTAAATTAATATAAAAATATTTGATTGTTGGAAAAAAGGTAATGAAATCATATAAAAAATATAATTTTTAAAATGGAGAGTAACATGTGAAAGTACTCACGTGTATCTGATTTTAATAATTTAATGTGTGTTTGTTCTAGACTCTTTTTCATAATAATAAAATTTAATTGATTTTATTATAAATATATTTAAAATAACTCTTGATTTAAGTATTTTTTCACCTAATCCATTAAATAATTACAAACAAATAAATTAAATAAATATTCTGGGCATAATTAGCTCAGCCAAAATACCAGTATTTTTGTGTAAATAATACAAGGAAAATATTTGAAAGAATACGTTTAAACTGTAAGTTGACTGTATTATTTCTACAATCTATTTACATGCTAGCAAATAATATTTTCACACAAAATTAAGCTCAACGATTTTAAAACATTTTATAACACAAGCTTTTGCAATTACAAGCAATTCCTAAAGAGTATTTTATCTTACTGCCACCGCTGTTATTGAGTTTAACACCATACAGCAAACTGTATCCAACAGCCGCATAACAGAAAGCTTGCCTTCTCTAAAAGACTTAATTGCATAATAACAAAAAAAAAAAGAAAAAGCTTTTGTTGTTTACTACAGTGGTTAAAGCAATTTGAAAGTGTCAACAAAAACATAGATCTGAAATTTCTGGAGTACAATAACCTTAACAGATAAACAAACTGATTAGAAAAAAAATAGCTTTTAATGGTATTTTATTAACAAACAAAAAAAAAAACAGTCTACCAAATTTAAATAACATCTTAATAATTTTTGGTTAAACACTTTTTGGCAACAAGATTTTAATTACGTGTCAAGGCTTAATTTAACATCGACTTGTTGCCAAGTCGTCTTGTCTAAAAAAGTAACATCATTAAATAAGAATAAAAGAAAATAAACAATATAATTTTATTGTCATGGTTGTTGTTTTTTTTCTCGTTGTTGTTGTTAAAATATATTCCATTTTATGAAATTTGTTAATTTTTCAGTATAAACTCTAGAAAGTTTGTTTAACAAACGCCAGTCAGTACAACATTTCAAAATGATAGGGTTGGATGGTGAGTTATGACTTTTTTAAATTGACTGCCAGCCGCATTGAAATATTATTTATTATTTTAGTTTTATATCTACAGCTGCCGTTGCTGCGGTTGTTGTTGTTATTGTTGCTTAACATCCAATTGGCTGAATTGTATGTGCTGAAGGGTTTTAGCACCACCAGCAATGATTCAGCAACTGCCAAGCTGGAATTTGTGGATAATTTAATGCAGGATCTAGTCAATACGCTGACAAGAAAGAAATACGAATTGGAAGATGCCGCCAAGTGGCCTCGGGATTTTGCCAGTGAATATAGCCAAAATGGTGCCATGCTATTTGATTATATAGTGGTGGGAGCCGGTACAGCTGGCTCTGTATTGGCCAGCCGTTTAAGTGAGGATGTGAATGCAAAAGTATTAGTTTTAGAGGCGGGCGCTAATCCACCCATACAATCGGAAGTAAGTTGAAGATGTTCTTTGTTAATAGGGAAAAATTATTTTAATTTCCCTCTTCCTGCTTACAGATTCACTCGCTGTCCCTGCAACTATTGAATACCCATTACACCTGGAATGATTATGCCGAGCCTAGTGCGTCCTGCTGCCAAGCTATGAAAAATGAACGTTGTTATTGGCCTAGAGGGCGCATGATTGGCGGTACTGGCGGTGTAAATGGCAATATTTTCCTAACCGGCTACAATGAAGATTTCGATGAATGGCAACAGCAGGGTAATAATGGCTGGTCTTGGAATGATGTGTATCCTTTCTATGAAAGGGCTACCATGGAATTGGGCAATGAAACCTGGCCTGTGGGCTCATTAACTTTAAATTATTTCCAACGTTTGGAAAGCTATCAGACCCTTAAAGAGCTCATGATAAATGCCACCAATGAAGTGGAAACGTTAACGCAAACAAAAAGTCCCGGCTATATGCCCAATATACTGGGAACAGTGGATCGTGGTAAACGCATGGCCACGGGCAAAACTTATTTGGCCAAAGTTTCACCGAACCGGCCCAATTTGAAAGTTATAAAAAACAGTGTAGCCACAAAAATCATCTTTCAAAATGGCAACAAGGCCACAGGAGTGGAATTTCTTTTGAATAACCGGCAAAAATTAAGAGCACGAGCTAGAAGAGAAATCATCATAAGTGCTGGTACATTTAACACTCCCAAACTCTTAATGCTATCGGGTGTGGGACCACGTGACCATTTGAAAAGCTTAAATATTCCGGTGGTAAAAGATCTGGCGGTAGGTAGCAATTTCCAGGATCATGGCATGATGCCTTTGATATTGAAATTTAACCAAAACACGCCCAATGTCACAGATGAAATTTCTATAAATTCTCTATATGAATATTTAGTGTATCAACAGGGGCCCTTGGCCAGCAGTTCCACGCTAATCGGTTTAATTAAAACTCACAAAGAAACCGCCCATAATAAATCGGATATTATGGTGGTGACACACTTTAGCAAGCCCACCAAATCATCAAATGTCTTTGACTTTTTACAATTCAAAGAGGCTTTAGTAGAGAAATTTATGCAGCAATTAGAAAATCAAACGATTTTGGAAATCCAAGGTCTGATAATCAAACCAAAGTCTAGAGGCTGCATACGCTTAAATTCACGAGATCCTCTAGCAGGTCCAGCCATACAAAATAATTTTGCTGCCGATATTGAAGATCGGCAAACTCTCTTACGTTTCATACGTTTCGTACAGCAGCTGCAAAGAACGGATACTTTTCAGTACTATGGCCTGGAATTGATAACTATAGCTTTGCCGGAATGCGATAGCTTCGTTTACGATTCAGATCCTTATTGGTTGTGTTACATAAAGTACTTTTATATAAGTGCTTGGCATGCAGCCGGTACTTGCCGCATGGGCCCCGCTAACGATACCTCAGCGGTGCTGGATCACCAACTAAGAGTCCATGGCCTTAGGAGCCTGCGGGTAGTAGATGCCAGTATTATGCCCAATATTACCAGTGGCAACACAAACGGTCCCACCATCATGATTGCCGAAAAAGCTGCGCAACTAATTAAAAACGATTGGCTGAATAATATATAGAAGCCAAATAGAAGAATGTTTGGTCAGGACTTTGTGCCGCATTAATGTGCAATAATTGCATTTGAAGAAAAAAAAAGTATTTTAAATGAATTTAATAAACTTTAGTTGAAATAAAGTTTCTAGGAGTATTAAGGCTTGTGTTTTTGTCTTTTCTTTTTTTTTAAGTCACTTTAATATGCGCAAAGTAATTGTGGAAGAAACTAATAGAAAGGCGAATGGATGGTTATAAAAAATCAACAAAAAACAATCAACATGAAAATGTGAATACTCCTAAAACAAAAAAAGAAAAAAATTCTATGTTCTCATCTTTCCCCTCAATACTATGCCCTCTTTTCCAGTTCCGGTGCAATGCATTGCATATATAGAGGTCATCCCCTAAGCGCTGGTCCTACTCCTCAAAAAAAAAATAAATAAATAAATAAAAATAAAAATTCATTTTTCACGTTTTGGCTTATTTTTTTCTTTCCCTTCATTCGAATTAAAATTGAAGTTCTTGTATATTCCTCGAATTACTGCCTGTGCCACTATGTCGTCACTCGATATCGTTGTATAGCACAATTATATTTAAAACAAATTCTAAAATTTTGTTTTTGTTTTAAATGTATTTATTCGACAGAACGTTAACGAGTGACATCGTGGCACAGGCAATAACAATAGAATTTTAGCACAAAACTGTTTTGTAGCCCAGTTCAATAGGTTAAATTTCCCTCCTTTTAGGAAAGCATAAAAAATATCCCTACAGCCAAGTGTTAAACCATTACCATGTAGATTACAACTAAAAAAAAGCAACAATTTTCAAAATGGAGGAGAGTCTAGCCTGCCCACGCGTAAAGTGTTGAAATAGCAAATTATACATTTTTCTTTGGTACCCCCCACCCTCCCCTTTAACAGAATTACAAAAAAAATTTTTAATTTTTTAAAAGTTTTGATTTTCTTTTTTGAAGCGTGACGAAAGATTAGTTTTCATAACATAGTTTTATTATTATTTTTTTTTTTGTAATAAATTCTTAAAAGATCAGAATTGACTTTGTAGTACAACTTACCGGATAATGACAGGCTAAGGGCATTATTTATGTACAGAAAAATTTCAGTTACCTGAAATATAAGAAAATAAAATTTTTTAAATTAAAAATCGTATATTTAATGTCAGTACTCTTTTAGCACTGCAAAAGATAAGATTATTTAAGAAATAAAAAAAAAAAACAAAAACTTAGGCACTAAATGATTTTTTATATACAACACCTACGCCATACATATTTTGTGGTACACGTTTAAATATCTTATCGTTCACTAATATTAATGAATCTTATATAGTTTGCTAGGTATTTTTGTGTAGATATGCACAATATAAATATTTTAAAATTTTTGTGATAACAAAAAAAAAAAAAAAAACGCATATTAACCTCGGAATAATCAATTTTGAACTTTATGGTAAATTTTGGAATAAAAATGTTGTGTTAAACAATAAATTCCCAAATATATAAATTTAACTAAAAAGAGAAAGCCAAAAGGAAACACAATTTTCTGTCTGGTAGAAAGAACTGATTTTTGAATTAAGATTCTATAGGCTAATTGTTTGAAATTTTAATTTAAATCTCAGAAAGACATGATAAATATTCCTAGGCACAAAGGCATGTCAACATCAGTTTTTGTTATTCAACCTACACAGCAGAGCAGAACAGCTGTTTTCGAAAGACGCAACCCTTTCATCATCAGTGCCCATGTGTATTGTGAACTGATTTTTGTTGTTCTTTTTAAATTTTTTTTAAAGAAGAGAAAACATGAGAAATTTCAGTAGCTATAATTTGTAGAAGCCTATATTTTATATATAAAGTGGCTGAATTGCGCAGACCTAGTCTATATAAATCTTCTAAATATGTCGGCCGCTTAGCGATATGCATTGCCACAGGAACTACAATTAGAAACCCCTTAATGGTCATTTTGATGTTTTTTTTTAATATTTCGTGAAAAAATAATCATCACGTTTACAAAAAAAAAAATAAAAAAATATTAAAAGTTGTGCTGTAAACCTTTTTAGAATTATCTTAAGCAAACTTTTAACACAAACTGTAAACCTTAAAAGACAACCTACAATTAACATGTGACTAACAATAAAAAAGAGAGAAAAAAAAGAAAATATGCTGATGATACAAAAAAAAAAAAAAAGAAAAAATAAAGTAGTGAAATAAAATATTTTCAAAACAATTCTTTTTGCATATTTAATTAGTGTTGAATAGCAATTGTAAGAGTATTAAGACGGCAGATTAAAATTCATAAATAATATTAAAGAAATAAACAAATAAATTTCCCGTCCTTGCACGAAAAAATGCTTAATTATGAAGCAGTTGTTTCTTTGTGGCGTTATCTTTTGACCGTAGCACCCAGCGCCGTGGTACTTTTTATGCTTTTGGAGGGCATTAAAAAATATCGACCCGATATAACGGATAAAGACAATCGTGTCAAATCGATACATATTAATGATTTACGTGACAGCTATGATTTCATTATAATAGGCGGTGGCAGTGCAGGTTGTGCTTTAGCTGCCCGTCTCTCAGAAATAAAACAATGGAACATTTTACTTTTAGAAGCGGGCGGAGATGAGCCTGTGCTGGCTGATGTGCCCCAAATGTATCCCATATTTCAGCGTAGTTTTTGGGATTGGAATTATAAGACGGAAAAATCTGAACGTTTTTGTTTGGCCATGCAAAATCAGCAGTGTGTTTGGCCCAGAGCAAAAATGTTGGGCGGTTGCAGTTCCATCAATGCCATGATGTTTGTGCGCGGCAATCGCCAGGATTACGATCATTGGGCTGAATTGGGCAATGTGGGTTGGCATTATGATAATGTTTTACATTATTTTCGCAAAATGGAAGATAATCGTGTGGTTGGCTTTGGACAGGATGCCTATCATGGTCATGGCGGGCCAATAACTGTGGAAAATTATAGATTCCCTTCTCCTTTAATGGATATATTCTTAATGGCTGTCAAGGAATTGAATCTTGTAAGTAGTTCTTTTTTTTTGGAGGTATGCATATCGTAATCTCGTATTTCAGTACATTTTAGTTCTATATAACTTCAAGCATTAGTTCATACAAGAATACGAGAATTACTATTAATGAAATACATAAGAATTTGAATTTAATTATCAGTCACAATTCAACGCTAATTAGTATACTTAAGAATTTTTAGATATTGGCTTCTCGTATTCTCCTCTCACATATTAATATGATTTGTAAGAGCACATCTAAGAATTTAGGAATTATATAAAGCAAAAAATGTAACTTACAATCCTCTAAAGTTTCAAGGTCTTAACTGAATTGTAATACAATTTATGCATATATTTTCTCTGTGGACAAGTTTTCCCATGTTAATTTTTTTATGTAAAAAAACATTAAAATTAATATTTTCATGATACACGTGATCAAAAAGTATTGTGTTGTCCATTCACCTTTAGAAGTTCTATATACAAACGTAATTAAAATGATTATATTCCCTCGTTCTGTATCTCACTTGTTTCATAATTTATGTGATGGGCAGAATAAAAACGATTAAAGCCGCTACCATTCAATATTCAGCTTCCGCATTTGTGTTTGTGTAAAGAAATTGAAGGCTCTGAGAAGCGACGTTGAAATTTATTTTTATGCATTTCTTGAAATGCAAACAAGTACCTAGATTTTAAAAACGCTCAAAATATTTATGCATTTCATTTTGTATTTGTTTGTTTACTTCTACGTACAAAAAATTTAAATAGAAATACGGGTGGGTAAATACAAATTCGTATAGCAGCGGCATCTCATTGGAAAAAAATAAGTTTCAGTAAATTATGAAAAATTAAATTAAGCCCTGATTGAGCTGTCCTAATGATGATCGCAATTGTTTACCAACGCCTAAAAGGTATAACTATGCAGTTTTTTTTTATTTCCCACAAAACTGCTGATGAACTCTATGTGTCTATAAAAATCTATTACGAACTCAATATCTCTGGAAAGTTACTATAGGTTAATTGGAAATAGCAAAAAAAAAAAACAAATAAATAAATAAAATAAAAAATTGTATAAAAAAAATTTCTATTGTTAAGATGACTCTTAAACTTTGAACCACTCAGCCTAAATCACATGTTAGCAAGGACACTGTGAAGGGAACAAAACTATATAATTACCCCGGTATTCATAAAAAAATAAAACGTATTTGAAATCTGTTTTAAGAAAAGTTTGTATGAAAAAATTTGATTAAAATACATTTCAAACTCATTTTAAATTTTATGAATACCGGGGTTAATAATTTACTACCAGAAACCCCAAAAGTCTAGACTAAATCCCGGTGATGGAATGTGTCTCGGTTATTGGCATATTTAACTAATGGTGGATTTCAACTATTGAGACACACCTTCCAGCAGTGGTGGTGGTGAGAGAGCTGTTATAGTAGCGGTGGTGAGAGACTTCTTATAGTGGTGGTTTGTTTCGATATTCCCCCTAATATGTTAAAAGCAGCAAAATTATTCAATATTTAGGGAAATTTTCATGTTTACTAATTACTAACCCCCTTATTCATAAAAATTATGAGAGGCTTATAAGAGTGTAATAGAGCAAATTTCATAAGAAATTTTGTTTTATTACGCTGTTATTAGACTCTCATAATTTTTATGAATAAGGGGGTAAATATTTATATGTAATTGCACAAAGACCGGTTTGGTAAAGGCTTAATATTCTATCTATTTAAAATTATATATTTGTTTAAAGATTCTTCTCCACTTTGCTATAACAACTTTGTTGATTAGTAACAAATTTGATTTAAATTTTTTACAGCTTAACCCCTACAATGACTTCAATGGTCGTTCCCAAACCGGTTTTGCTGTTCCTCATGCCTCGCTGAGAGATGGCTTACGCTGCAGTGCTAATAAGGCTTATATCAGACCGATTTGGAGAAGACCTAATTTGCATATTCTGCTTAAAGCTTTTGTAGAGAGAATAATAATAGATCCATATAATAAAATTGCCCGGGGGGTAGCTTTTGAATGGATGGGCTTGAAGTATGAAATAAAAGCGTTAAATGAAATTATTTTATCGGCCGGTACCATAGCCAGTCCTCAACTCTTAATGGTGTCGGGAGTGGGACCCAGCCATCAGCTTTTACAAAACGATATTGCTGTTGTACAACATCTGCCCGGTGTGGGTGGTAATCTGCAAGATCACATTGCCGCCACTGGCAGTACTTATCTTATCAATAATAATGTAACTGGCAATCGTTTGTCTTTTATAGTACCGGAAATGTTAAATGCAAAATCTGTAGAGTCGTTTATACAACAAGCAGATGGTTTTTTCTATGCCGTACCCATAGCTGAAGTAATGGGCTTCTGGCATAGTAAATATCAAAATCCTAAACGAGATTGGCCCGATGTACAATTTTTTCTGGGCAGTTATGGTTATGGTTCGGATGGCGGTGTTCTTAGCAGGTTTGGATCAGCCATAACGATAAATAATTATGCTCAGGCATTTGAGCCGATTATATACCAGGATAGTTTTATTATAACGCCTTTATTAATGAGACCAAAAAGTCGCGGTTGGTTGGAATTAATTTCAAAAGATAATCGAGTCTATCCCAAAATATATCCCAACTATTTTGATCATCCTATGGATATGGCCATCATGGTGAGATTTTGTTTCGAGAAATTTTTTAAAATTCTATTAAAAATATCATGGTTATTTTATAAAATTTGTCAGGTAGATGCTTTAAAATTTGGCCATAAATTTACTCAAGCGCCCATATTAAGGCATTTGAATGCCACCCTTAACATCTACGTGTGGCGAAATTGTCCCCGTACAGAGTATTTAAGTGATGCCTTCTGGGAATGTTTGGCACGTTTTTATAGCCAGACTATTTACCATCCGGTTGGTACTTGCAAAATGGGCCCTCACAGTGATCGTACAGCTGTTGTGGATCCCCGTCTAAGAGTTTATGGCATTAAAGGGCTGAGGGTAGCGGATGCTAGTATTATGCCCACCATAACGACAGGAAATACGAATGCACCTACAATAATGATTGCAGAGAAAGCCGCCGATATGATAAAGCAGGATTGGTTGCATTACAGGCATTGAGATCTTTTCAATTTTGTAAATTTAGTTAAGCAATATTTTATATTTTAATTACTTTCAACGAAAAATAATTTATACATTAATGAAATTAATTTATTTTTAATTAAAATATATTTCTCAGGGAGATATAAAAGCTAAAATCTAATTGATTATATTTTGGAGACATATTAACGAGAAATTATCGCCCTTGTTCCAAAGGTTTGTGTATAAGATAAGGAGTGTGATAATGATATTGAAGGAAGAATTATGTTATGCAGATCTTAAGCCTGGTAGTCTATGAATTCTAAATATTTGAATTCTTTTTTTTTTTTCTTCTTCTAATATTTGATTTAAGCAATTGCTTAATTGCCTTGCTGCTTTATGTAAAATTGTATTTGAAAAAGCTATTGAAGCAAGTGATTTGTAAAATATTTTTTATTTTGAAAGATTTTTTTTTAATTATTAAACTATATTACAAGATATTTCATTTCAATTGTTTGTACGTACATATTTCAAAATGAGATTTATGAACTTTAATGGGTCTTCCTTCATATTATACTGGTTTCGATACTTGCGGAATTAATTGTTTATTATTAAGATGTTTTAATAAATCTTTTATATTTTTAATTAAATTGCTGTTAACAATCACGTTTTTGTGCCTGTTCATTAAACTTATTCATTTTAACATAATTTCCGCTAAAAATGTTCAAGATTTTAATCATTTATTTTGAAGAGAACGTATTGTATTAATTTTTAAGGAAAAGAAAATAAATTTTCGCAGTTCGAAATTAATTTCGAAATTTCGGAATTAAGTTCGAAAATTCGAAATTAAGTTCGAAAATTCGAACTTACTTAAATTTTAGTATTTTTGCCTAAAACGTTTGAAAAATAGTATATACAAATTTACAATATATATGTATATAGCAAAAGCTAATGTGCTGTTTACACCAACCAGACGAGAGACTTTAGCGAAAAAAAAAGTTGTATGAGTTTATTTGTTTGGATTTCAAAATTTTTATTTAATTTTTACACACAATAATGTAAGAATAGAGCAAAAATTTAATACAACGCAAAATGTAATAACTAATAATTAATTAACTAATACAAAGTCAATTTAATATGACAAACAATATCTGGTATGTACAATACAGGTAAATATTTGCAGAAATATTTTGTTATGTGACGACGTTTACAAATATTTCGCTCTTTATAATAAAATGAAATTACAAGTACACAAAAAAATATATATATTTTACAAGTTTTACCAGTTTCCAGAGCCTGCGTTTGCCGCAAAGAATCAATAAATTTATTTGCCAAATGGCTGCTTGGATAACAGCTCTTTATTTGGTCACAAACACACTGGCACCAATAACTCGTTACAAATAAAGAAAAATTCTCCATTTAGTAAAAAAAACAAACAACACACACTTACACATACACACACACACACCACTCACATGTTGCGGCGCAGCGAATTTTCAAATTTTAGTTTATTTAGAAAACTTTAAACGTCTTTTCAAAATCAGTTTAACAAGAAAACTCCAGGCTTAAACATCAGCTGTAATTTTCAATATGCTGCCCATAAAGTTTCTTTACATCTGCACACCTTTTGTGCTGCTGATGGCAGCTGCTCCAGTCGAAAGTGCCACACGGGTGATAACACAAAGTGAAATTTTACAATCGCAACAGTTGAAAAAACATTTAGAAGCCCTGAAAGGGCATTTGCAAGATACGATCGATAAAATAGATCACAATATAAGTGCGAGACAGGCTGATTTTGAAACGGATATACAAACGCCCGATGGTGGTGAGTTAACAAAAGAAATCAAGAAGTGAAGAAATTAAAAAATTAAAAACTAAATTAATTTTCTTGTGAAAAAATGGTATCCAACAACACGTTCTTGCCTTCTTTATATTTGTGCGCCTTAAATTGTTTTGTGAACTGTTCGTTTTTCAATTAAGTTGTGATGTTTGTGTGACAGCTGGCAAGGTCTAGGTATCTCAAATATAAAAGCATTTGTTTTCCGTTGTAGTTGCCAAATACCGTATGTAGAAGCCAAGTCATGGCCCCAATAATCAGATCAATGCCACTCTACAGTATTTTGAATGTCAACAATCGCTAAAGCTGTTATAAAATGCATTTTTGGTCACCATTTATTGATTCTATCGCATCGGTACAATGAATTATTTTTTATATTGTGTTTTTTAAAACAACAACAGCAATTCTTTTACACACTTGTTTTTTTGTGGTCTATGACAGAGATTTCGGTCTTCGTGTTGCTTTTTTTAATGCATGATGTTTGTCCGAGATGACTGACAGATTTTACTGATAACAATTTTTTTCCATTAAGAATTTACTTAGCCAATAGAATGTTAAGACAGAATTAGTTTGTTCGTTTATTTTTCAGTTATGGATCAGCTGTTTTGTTTCTGTTCAATTGAAAATCTGTACGTGCGTTTTGTCTGGTCTTTTTTGTTCTGTTCTGTTGCTGACAAAACTGTTGAAAATAGAACTCAACGTTAAGTGGCCATCGAAAGTTCGCTTTTTTGTGATATCAAAATATTAGTTTTAATTGAAAAAATTAAAAAAGAAAGATTTTTATTCGAATAAGAGGAATAGGCAAATTGTGTGAAATGTGCTTTACATCCAGAAAGACACAAAAATATATTCGAAGGCACAAGAGAAAGTCAACATCAATTTAATTATCCAACTTATACAGCAGAGAGCAGATTAGATGTTTTTGAAGGTCGCTACACTTTCATCATCAGTACTGATTATTACTTATTAAGTGGCTTAGTTGAATATAATAAAAGATTTTATTTGTAAAATATTTATTACGAAATTGTATACGAGAATTGTAACATTACTAAGCCCATGGATATATTTATTTATTTAATTAATAACTTCATAATAATTAATTATTATAAAATTCTTCTGGTTTCTTGACCTCTTTTTAATTATTATCATGCTATTCTGATATTTTTAAGCTTAAGGTGTCTTTATTTTAATTTAATTTTTAACTTCAATATTTCGTCACTCCTTTGTGTGACTTCTTCAGGAAATTAATTAAATAAAATGATTAATTAAATAAAATAAATTCAGTGGCAATTAATTTAGAACTATTTCCAATACTTCAATCGAAGACCGAAATTTCTATCTTCTCTTTGGGCTTTGAAAATCGATTTCAAGTATGTACACACGTGGCGGACATCGCTTATTAAACTTTATGTGGTCGAATGACAAATCTATATATATTCTTCTACCCGCTCACCATTTTTCTTGAAGGCCATAAAAAATGAGGCAAACAAGGATTAAGAGTTTCATCTGAAAAGGCATTTTTTTTTTCCTGGGAATTTTGTTTGTTTATAAAAGTTTTTTTTTGTGATTCTTTTTCTGTTTCTTTAAATCTTTTTTTTATTATAAAAAAATAAGTTTTTTTTTTTAAATTGTCATTGTATAGTCTATTTGATATATTTAACCCAACGAATATTCCCCCTTATTCTGTAACTCTTTATCAACGTCAAGGTCAAGAGAAAATCAAAAAGAGGACAATTATTTACAATACAGCAAAATTCAAATGTTCACCACAACGAGTATCTAAGTATCCCATTTTTGGTATTGTCTTGACGGTCACATCGACAAATAGTTATAGAATAAGGGGGATTAACTGCAGAAAACAAATATTTCCTAACAGGCTGTCATTTTCTATTAATTTCAGAATACCTTGCAGCGGCCATAGGATCGCAACGCGCTGATTTAATTGGTGCAGCTGCGGTACCGCAAATTCCCCTGCCATTACAAACTCTGCGTAATACTAAAAACAGTGGTCTCAGACGTCGACGATAAAAGTGTGCCGCAAACTGTCAATCAAACATGTGCCAAATGTTAGCCGGTGATTTAATTTTCCATTAAATATTTGCTTTTACTCAACAGTTAGCATGCTGATCAACTATTGTGATGAAATTATTAAATTCAGAGAAGAAACTGTTCGTTTTGTGTCTTAATAGCACGTCAAATTTATTACGTCATAATAAAATTATTAAAAGTCTAGCAGACACGAAAAGCAAAAGCGATAAACATAATATTTATTTGTATAAAATGTAGTAGCAATTGGCGAGTGATTAAAAACAGGTTAAGTCCATATAAGGAAATAATTATTTTATTATTTGCTAAATTACAATGTTATGTTGCATTATTTGCAGCCCAATTAAAACGAAAGCTTAAGGGAAGTGGTTAATTCTGATATTCAATTATTCTTCAAACAAGTTACCAAGTAAGAGATTTATAATTATAAGAAATATATATTATAGCTACAACTATATTATGGTTGTAGGTTGTATGTGTGGTTCTAGCAAACAAACTTTTATGTTTTATAATTTATTTAAATTTTTTTATTAATTTAATTACGTGCCAGTACAAGTCCTTTACAATAATACAATTTATTCATAGAATTGTACGAATAAATGGGGTAGTGCATTCAATTTTGATTGAACTGCCACTAAATACAACAACAAATTATTTTATGGCACTGGCTTTCCTTCCAAAATTAGTGCAACCGTTTTTATACCCTCCACAAAAGAATTGGAGGGTTGTCAGTTCGTTCTGATTCTACAGGGTACAGAGAGTTGCGATGTATTAAGTTACATAGATGCTATAGCATTAGGCCTAGGAAATGTCCCATTTAGCAGAGACACGTGATGTGCTGCTTTTGCTGAACTAGAATTTTATGGATATTTGACTAGCAAATATATTATTTAGCAGAGACACACGATGTACTGCGTTGGCTGAACTAGAACTTTATGGGCATTTTTATAGCCTTCAAAAACGAACTGGAGGGTATATTCACTTTATCATGCCATGTGTAATATCCCTCTAAGACTATATAAAGTGTATATATTCCTGGGGGGTTACTGCGTAATTCGATTCGAAAAGAAAACTGTTCGAATTTGTATACTATTAACGTTGTGATTCGAAAGCAATTCCTATCGAATCGAATTACGCAGTAACCCTTCTGATCAGTAACGAAATCTAAGACGATCTAGCCATGCCCGTTCGTCCATCCGTCTGTGGAATGCACGATACAGTCCAAACGAAAAGAGTCAGAACCTTGATATTTGGTACAGATACATTTTGAAGTATAGCTAGATGTAACCAAGTTCCCCAAAGATGGACTAAACCAACATCTAAAAAACAACATAATTTTTAAAGTTTTTTTTGTGTAATTTTGTTAAGCAAATGATAAATTTTTATGTCAAAGAAGGTCCATAGCATTGAACTCGGAGCCAAAAAGTCTCAAAAAGAATTTTTTTTGACCCCTTTTAGTGGGCGTTCACGTAAGATATTATATGTATAATTTAAGTCTACATTCCTTAAAAATAAAATTTTTAAGCTTTTATAACGAAGCTGAGATATTCTCTGATCTTCGCCCGTGCTACCCCTTCACCCACATTTGGCCCCTAAATGACCCTATCAAAAATATATTTTTTTTTACACTTAATTACCCCAAAATATTACTTTTAAAATTTAATTTTTAAGTTTTTATGACAAGAGTGAGATGTCTACCCCCCGTACCCTTCTCGGAGTGACCCTGCCAACATAGAGTTTTAAAATTGGGCTCTGAAATGTTTTAAAGGAACTCTGACCTAGCAGGCAAAAATTTTTAATTAATTTACTAAATATTTGGAGGGTATTTAAGATCCGACCCGAGTCTTTACAAATAGAACATGTCTTTGACTTCTTTTGCTCCTGTGGCGCCATTTGTTTTCTTTTCACTGAAAGGTGGCCACTCCTCGCAGCCACAAACTAAATAATTCTAATTTTGAAATGCTTTGTAAACAATTTTTTATAGCTTTGTTTTTGCTATGACCGATCACCTCATCAGTTTCTCACCTGTTTTGCGTGTACGTTTAAATTGTTAATTTGATTGATTTTAAGTTGTTTATAGACATAAAACTTAAATAGATGTGTAAAGGAAAGATATTTAGTTTCGCTTGAATTGTCTAACGAAGACAGTTCCAGAATTAAATTAAATGCGAAAATAAATTCGTTCAACGAAAGCAATTGCAATATCGCTAAATTAAAGTAATTTCTATATGATGCTCGCTTAATGTTAAATTTTATTGGCTGCATATGAATTATTTTGGAAGGTGGTTGCTGTTGACTGAAGAAGATGACGCGTACATTACGCCCTATCGTACATTACGCATATCTTATATGTCTGCCCTCAGACATATACGATATGCGAATGATTTTTTTTAGATCTATATTATTGTCGGTCCGTTGAAATAATTTAGGCACTGGCCAAACAACAGTACCAACAGCGATTGACTTTATCATGTATTACACAGCGTAATGCAGGCCCCAGCTAAAATGGCCATAAAAAACTGCTCCTTCCTCTTGTCATTTGTCCTCTTAACAATAATATCCTCTTTTCTATAGATCTGGCAAAATGCATGGCATGAGTAAGAGTCATGTCCTGAGTTCCAATTCTGGTTAAAAAAGGTATTAGATATTGTTAAGGAATAACTTTCAAAATTATTTCCTTTTTTTGTAGCGTGCGTCACACATCATTTTGGTCAATTATATCACAATAGATAGCTGTTAAAAAATTATGTTTTATAGTTTTCGAAAGTTCATGTAAATTCCAATATAAATCAAAGTTATACTACCCTCCAAAAAAGAATTGGAGCGTATATTCACTTTATCCTTCCGTGTGTAACGCAGCGAAATATCCTTCTAAGACCCCATAAAGTACATATATACTTGATCAGCGATAAAATCTAAGACGATCTAGTTGTGTTACGATTCACTTTTGAAATTTGGTATAAATATATTTTGAAGGAAAATTCGTAAATGAGCTGAATCAGGCCAGAGGGGAAAAAATTTCCCTTAGAAGTACTAAACCAACCTCTAAAAATCAACATAATTTTTAAATTTTTTTTGTGTAAAGCAAATGATATATTTTTATGTCAAAGAAGAACCAAAGCGTTTAACTGGCAGCCAGAAAATCAGAAAAATCAATTTTTGGTCCTCGCCCCTTTAGTGGGCGTTGAAATAACCTATTACATGGAAAAATAGTGTAAATATTTAATTTGAATTTAAGTATGATTTAAGCCTACATTCCTTCACACTTAAATTTTTAAGATGTTCTTTGATCTTCCTTAGCCCTACCCTCCCTCCGATCTTTGCCCCCTAAATTACCCTTTAAATTTTTTTTCACTTAATAACCCCAAAAATTGGTTTTTTAGTGTTTTATGGTAAGAGTGAGTTCTCCTCCTCCACGGCCCCTTCCGGAGTGACCCCAATAAAATACAGTTTTTATTTACTAAATATTTGTAGGGTATTTAAGATTCGACCTGGTCGAATATAACTTTCTTACTTGTTGTCTTTTTTGTTTTGGAGAGGAGCACCAGGGTATGACCCCTACATACACGATGCATGAATTTCAGAACTAGGAAAGTTGCAAGGAGGGTAGACAAGTTGCAAGGAGGCTAGACATTCGATTTGAACTTCCCCAAGTTAAACGTGGCAGGAAAGACCTTTTACTTAGAAAAAAAATTACAAATGAAGCGTGCGTCACATAGCATTTGCCCTTACAAGTTTTCTTCATAAACTACTGTTAGTAACAAACCCATTTCCTTAATATGGCTTAAAATATATTTATTAAACAAATTTATTTTACCTCAAACAATGTTGGAGACAATGCATATGATTAAGTTTAAACTGCAAAATCAAAACAATGTAATATGTAATTACCCGCCAGAATGTGATGTGAGGTATTGGAATATCTACATATAAATAGCAACTTTAATACGCTATTGACTTTTGTACTTGAGTACAATTGGAACTAAAATGACAAGCGTGACGCCACAATGTCCTATACCCAGTGTGGGTGTAATGAATTCAATGGTTACGTTTCTGGTGCACAGCCTGTATGCGGCCCAGTGTAATATATCACACACGGACTTTTGGCCGCCTGATTATGCACAGACAGCTTTAAAATCGGGCTTGCAGGCTTATGATTTTGTAATAGTGGGAGCCGGCTCCGCTGGCTCTGTAATGGGCAGTCGTTTAAGTGAGAATCCCAACTGGAATGTTTTGGTTTTAGAAGCGGGCGGAGATCCTCCGCAAGAATCAGATGTAAGTGACTTTTGTTATTTTTTTTATTTTTATTTTTAAAGATTTTTAATTAATTTTTCTATAAAAGATTCCGCTGCTGTTTTTTGGTGTGCAAACTACAAACTACACCTACACTTATTTGCCGGAACCGAATGAGCGTTCGTGCAAGGCCTTTATGGATAACAGATGCCACTGGCCTAGGGGCAAAATGATAGGAGGATCTGGTGGCATCAATGCCATGCTTTATGTACGTGGTAATCGTTTTGATTACGATCGCTGGCTACAGGAAGGCAATGTTGGCTGGGGTTTCGACGATGTCTGGCCTTATTTGCAGAAATCAATTACACCGGCAGGCAATGAAACCCATCCTCGTGGTTATCTAAGCATCAATGAGTTCAACCACTTTGATGAGGATATATTTTCTATGATTTTTAAGGGCACTGCTGAATTGGGAGTACCTAAAGTTGAGGATTTTGTGGAGGGCAGTTATATTGGTTACAGTCATCTTAAAGGTACTATAGAAAATGGTTTGAGATCCAGCACGGGTAAAGGGTATTTGGGCAGAGTTGCTGCAAGGCCAAATTTAAGAGTCATTAAAAATGCCCAAGTCACCAAACTAGTGTTTGATGACTCCGGCCACAGGGTCACTTCAGTGGAATTTCTACTGCAGCAGCAGAAAAAATTGAAAGTGGAAGTGAAACGTGAAGTCGTTTTATCAGCGGGCAGCATAGATTCGCCAAAAGTTTTAATGCTGTCGGGTGTGGGGCCTCAACATAAACTTCAGCAATTGAATATACCCGTTATTCACAATTTACCCGTAGGAGAAAATTTACAGGATCATAATATAATACAAATATTTATGCGTTTTCCTGGCAAACTGCCAGATCAAAAGCAAATATTGGATAGTATTTATTTTTATTTAATACACAGCCAGGGACCTTTGACCTCCCATGGCACCACTTCTCTTACGGGTTTCATTAACAGTGACCGCACCAAGAAATCACTTTATCCTGATATTGAATTTCATCATTTTGTAACCAGAAGGCGTAATGCCATGGCAATGCAAATGCTGTTTAATGGTTTCCGCATGAAGGAGGAGTATAGACCGTTTTTCATGAAGGCAAACGAAGACTTTGATTTGTTAACGATTTATGTTTTACTCTCCCATCCAAAATCCGTGGGCGATATAACACTGAAGTCCTCTTCTCCTGACGATCCGCCCATAATCGATGCCAATTACTTTAGTGTAGCCGAAGATGTTGAAGTTTTGTTAAACGCCATAAAATATTTAATGGATTTAACACAAACTGAAGCATTCCAGGAAAAGCAAGTGGAAATTCTTCATATTCCCTTGGAAGAATGTGATCAATATGATTTTAAAACGGATCCGTATTGGAGATGTTATTTCACCTATTTCTCTTCTACTTGTTATCATCATGTGGGCACGGTTAAAATGGGTGCTTTGGAGGATGAACGCGCATGTCTGGATCCCCGTCTAAAGATGAAGGGTGTGAAAAATTTACGTGTTGTAGATGCTTCGGTAATGCCTTATGTTACCAGCGGCAATACTAATGCGCCCACCATTATGATCGCAGAAAAGGCCAGCGATATGATTAAAGAAGATTGGTCTGCTGCCGAATTATTAATATAGTATAGACGTTATGGAATAAATGTTATTGTTTTAAGGTGACGGTTTAATAAACTAGTGCAGATAATTTGTTAAAATCCTGCTTTCTGAATAAATAAAATGACCAACATTCCTTACTAAGTAATATCTCGCATATGGAAACCGCAACTGAGTCTCATGAGCGAAATTCATACGTTTGAATTTTGCTCAACTCTTTTCCGCAGTCCCGGACTTGGTTGGTCGATAGTGTATCGAATAAAGTTTACTGGTGTAGAGCAAAGATTTGACGTACTCTCACAAGTAGTCCGGGTGTTGTTTTTTTTTTTTTTTTTTTTTTTTTTTTTAGGTGTGTAACCAGCGGGATGACCCCTACACATGCAATGCATTGCGCCGGAACTGAAAAGGAGGAGATAGTATTGAGGGGACAGATGAGAAGATAGAGAATTTTTTTTACTACTCCGGTTAATCTTTTTTGCTACAAGGCCGATGAAGGAGAGTGCTGTTTCTCTGCTCTTGAGTACAAGATTGTGTCACCCGCTGCCAGTAATGTTCAGTGACCAGTGCTATGCCTTCATCATTGAAACAGGTTGACAACAACTAACACAATCATGCTCGAATGCTGATCACAAGAAGTCGACACAATATTCATGACTGAGCGCGGGGTTGAACTCAGGACCTTCCGCTCCATAGTCTCGTGTTAACTACTTCAGCCAACAGCACCCTAATTCATTTTTTGTAGATACTTCGGCTAGCAAACGTTTACCTCTACGAAGTGACGGTCTCAGGCACTGTATGGCATGTTACGGATCTCTGGTCGCAACAATTTCTCCTTTAAATGATTTGCAATGACACGAGGAATAAGAAAATCCCGAACCAAGTGCATGTAACGTTTTCTATTCACGATAATATTTGCACGCATTTATGGATTGAAAGACATGTAAAATCTAACAAACAGGGATTTTTTTTGGGAAATAATAGAATCTCTTGAAAATATATATGTATGTAGATACAAATATTTGTATGTATTTGTTAATTTTAAATATGAAAAATATTCCAGTGGCCAAGAAACTAGAAAACTGATGTTTCGTCGTTTTTCTGAAACAAATTAAAATATTTAGCTTTTTTTTCAATTTACTTTCAATATTGATTTGGCTGCAAGTTCTTTTCAAATCTGGCCACACTGTTACTGTTTACAAAATGTATGAGAACGAAATTAAAGTATGGCAACATTGTTGACGGAAAAGTGAAATGAAAAAATAATCCCTGCCAAAATAGTACAGATGCAATCTGGCCACTGATTTCTTAAGAATTTTTCTTATGCCAAATCTCACAGAAAACAATTGAGGGTACTTTTGGCTGAAGTTCTAAACACGCGACTATGAAGCGGAGAGTCCTGAGTTCAACCCCCCGCGCTAAGTCATGAATATTGTGTTGAATTCTTCTGATCAGCATTAGTGACGCAGAGTTGTGTTAGTTGTTGTCAACCTGCTTCAATGATGAAGGCATAGCCACTGATCACTGAACATCAACTGGCAGCGACTGACACAATCATGTACTAAGGTTGGGTTTTTGAGAGGTGGTTTAAGTTTAAACCTAGTTTAACGGAGTCTGAAACTCTGATCTTTCCAGCAAACTGCGACTTTTTTTTATTATTTCATTAAGGACACACATTTTAAGCAAAACTAAGCTGTTCCGTCAAAATTTTGTATAAAAACTTGATAATAGCGGCAAAAATCTGTTTTCAGACTAACTAAACCTAGTTTAACTGAGATCCCGAAAATCCGGCCTAAAAAGCAGAGGAACAGCATCCTCCTTCTTCGGCCTTGTAGCAAAAAATTAGCCGGCGAACAAAAACTTCTCTATCTTCCCATCTTTCCTCATCTGTCACCTCAATAACATTCCCTCCTTTTCAGTTCTTGCGCAATACATTGCATATGTAGGGGTCATCCCCTCAGCGCTGGTCTTATTCCAAAAAAAATAAAAATTCCACACACAATTCTGTTTGCTTATTAATAATGGTGCCCGGGAAAACAGTAGCAAGAGTAGAGAGAGTTTAATTGATTTTGGCTCTCATTTTTTATTCTCTCGACAATGTTGCCATACTTCATACTTTTGTAAATAAAACATCAGAGAGTAAGAAAACCTCACAGAGCGTTTGATTTCATTATGAGATTTTTTGTTGTTTTAAAATTGCGGGCTTCTTCTGTTTAGGTATTCAGGGCACACTACATAACAGAAATACTCTGATAAGTAAATTTACTGTTTAAAATTGTTTGGAGCCAGTGGCTTTCCGCATATTGGACATGACACTATCATGTACTAAAAAGCAGGGTAACCGCACCCACCTTCGTCGGCCCTGTAGCAAAAATTAGCCGGCGAAGTAAAAGGTTCAAATAGCTACAAAAAAACTTTCTATCTTCTCATCTGTCCCCTTAATACTATCCCCTCGTTTTCAGTTCCGGCGCAATGCATTGCATATGTAGGGGTCATTCCCTGAGTGCTGGTCCTACACTTAAAAAAAAAAAAAAAAAATCAGGTGTCTTTGATCTGAAATCAGAAGAAAGCTGCACTTCCGCCATTTGTTAAAATATGAATTTGAGTACCATGAGACCTCAGCCTTGTTGCCACTGGAATATTCTATTAATCGCGTTTTAGCACTGCATTAAAATCTTTACACACTATTTTAGTCAATTAATTAAATACACGCCATCTTTTGTAACTGTAAATGTTTAACAATAAATAAATAAATAAAAAAAATATGTGACCTTTTTTAAAATATAATTAAATTCAAAAAGTAAAAGCAAATTACAAACAAAAGCTTACAAAAAATAAAAATATATTTTTATATAAAACCTTTTGAATAACAAATGAATTAATAATTCATTTTATTCACAACAAAAGATTGAACTTAAAATTGTATTTAAAACAAATACTCAACTAAAGAAAGTGATAAAAAGATTAGTAGAACAAGTTTGTTGTTTTATAAGCGCAACTTGTTTTTTTTTTAAATTTTTATTAAAAACAAAAGGTAAATTTAAGAACAATATTAAAATATGAAATTGTTAAAAATCATTTACTAGTTGCAGCTTTAAGAGTTAAGATGAGTTTTGTCGGCAGCTGTTTCGCACCACAGTGTTCCGTACCCAGTGTGGGCATAATGAATTCCTTGGTAACTCTATTGGTGCAAAGCCTTTACACGGCCCAGTGCAATATATCGCGCTCAGACTATTGGCCACCGGATTATGCCGACAAGGCATTAAAATCTGGCTTACAAGCTTATGATTTTGTGGTAGTTGGTGCTGGTAGTGCCGGCTCCGTTGTAGCCAGTCGTTTGTCTGAAAATCCCAATTGGAATGTTTTGGTTTTAGAAGCGGGCAGTGATCCACCCCAAGAGTCAGATGTAAGTGAAAGTTAGAGGATTTACGAAAAAGTTTCTTAGATAATAAATATTTCCAGGTGCCTAGTTTATTTTTTGGCGTGCAACATACTAATTTCAGCTACAGCTATCTTTCCGAGCCCAGTGATAGAGCGTGTAAAGCCTTTATTGACAACCGCTGCCATTGGCCCAGAGGTAAAGCGATAGGAGGCACCGGTGCCATTAATGGCATGGTTTATGTGCGAGGCAATCGTTTTGATTACGATCGTTGGCAGGAGGAGGGAAATTATGGCTGGAGTTTTGATGATGTCTCGAGGTATTTTGAGAAATCTATAACACCCGTGGGCAATGAGACCCATCCTCAGGGTTATGTCGTGCTCAATGAATTTCCCCACTTTGATGAAGACATATTCAGCATGATCTTTCAGGGCACTAATGAGTTGGGCATACCCAGAGTGAAAGAGTTTGCCGAAGGCAGCTATATAGGCTATAGCCACTTGCCGGGCACCATAGCAAATGGCCTGAGAGCCAGTACGGGTAGAGTACATTTGGGCAAAGTTGCTCAAAGGCCTAATTTAAAAGTCATTAAAAATGCCCAAGTTACTAAACTAGAGTTTGATGAAACCGGTCACACTGTTACCGGAGTGGAATTTATGCTACAACAACGATATAAATTGGAAGTATCAGTAAAACGTGAAGTGATTTTATCGGCTGGTACCATAGACTCACCCAAGCTGTTGCTGCTGTCGGGTGTGGGTCCTGCCCACAAACTTCAGCCTTTAAATATACCCGTTATACAAAATTTGCCCATAGGAGAAAATTTACAAGATCATGTTATCATCCAATTGTATCTACGCTTGCCGGCCAGTCCGTCCGATGAAAAGCAATTACTTGACAGCATTTATCAGTATTTGAGGGACAAGCAAGGACCCTTGAGTTCCCATAATACCGCTTCGCTTACAGGTTTTATTAACACAAACTTTACAGCAACATCTTCGTCCCCTTATCCCAACATGGAGTTTCATCATTTCATGACAAGAAGAGGTGATGTCGCGGGCCTCAATATGCTTTTAAATGGTTTCAGAGTGAAACAGCAGCTGAGACCCTTCTTTCAACAGACTATTGCAAATTATGACATGTTAACCATTTTTGCTCTTTTATCGCATCCCAAATCCGTAGGCCATATAAGACTTAAAACCTCGTCAGTTAAAGATCCGCCCATAATTGATGCCAACTATTTGAGTGCCTCCGAGGATATTGAAGTTTTGCTAAGTGCCATGAATTATATAATGGATTTGGAACAGACTCAAGCCTTTCGGGAGAAACAAGCGGAAATTATGCATATACCTCTACAAGAATGTGATCGTTATGAATTTAAAACTCCTCAATACTGGAGATGTTATTTCACCTACTTCGCTTCTACTTGTTATCATCCTGTGGGCACGGTTAAAATGGGTCCTTTGGAGGATGAACAAACGTGTGTGGATCCCCGGCTAAAGATGAAGGGTGTGAAAAATTTACGTGTTGTAGATGCTTCGGTAATGCCTTATGTTACCAGCGGCAATACTAATGCGCCCACCATTATGATTGCCGAAAAGGCCAGCGATATGATTAAGGAGGATTGGCTGCAAAGTGGGTGTGGTTATAAATATTAGATTAAGATAAATAGACTTTATATGAAATAAACGGGGCCTGGCTTTATTTATATAATTTTTTATTTACTCTTTATTTATTTTTATACTTCGAAACTCCTCCATTTAACAACTGCTTTAGTAAAATTTTATTTTATATATCATCAGTTTGTTTTTTAGCTTTATAAACAGAATGTAGCCTCACTGCTTAATATGTGGTTTATATAAGCCAGATGACAGGCTTAGGTTAGGTTAGGTTGAAGAGAAGGCCATAAGCTATCCCAATCCGTTCAGGATTACACTTAGGCCTCATAGGCCTGTTGTGCGCTCCATAAAAAGGAGTTCCCATTCCTCTGTAGGGAGCCTCCACTGATACCATGGAAAGCTCTGAGTATGATTACGTCAAGAACCGAGTTGCTTCAATGTACTTCCTTAAGTCTCTCCAATTAGACCACCTAAGAAATTCCATCTCCTGTATAATCTCCTGATTAAATGTTTACCTTCTGACTTGGCTAAAAGCTGGACAGTAGCACAACTAGTGCTCCAGTGTCTCGTCCTCTTCCTGGCAGGCCCTGCATGTTATATCGCCAACGATACCCATTCGTGCTATTTAATTCCTTAACTCTGTATGTCCTGTTATTAAATAAACCAATCTCCGTAATGCTGGCCTGCTCAATGTTAGGATCACCTTTGTTGTGTTACCATCTGGGTCCCCCCATAGAATTCTAGTCACCCTACCTACGGTGGAGTGCTGCCAATCTCCTGTATGCAATTCTATAGTCCATCGTTTTAGTTCGTTCTTAAAAACCTGAAATAGCTTCGGACTGTCTAGTGTGATGTTCGCCATTAATGCTGCCATCTTTGCTAGCCTATCTGCCTCAACATTTCCAGGTATTCCCTGATGTCCTGGAATCTATATTATCTCTATGCCTCCACAGTGCGTGTATGAGTTAATCTCATCCTTGCACTGTAGTACACACCGAGATTGAACCACATGATTCCTCAGGGCCTCGATGACCTTCCTACTATCCGTGAATATACGAATCGGTAGTCTCTGGGTTAGTCACAAGATATATGAGAAAAATTGTAATATTTTTTTAATGCGATTTTTGTAATTTTTTTTTCGCATGGTCCAATTCTACTCTGTTTGTTTATCTCAATTTTTACTAGTTTTTTAATGCATTAAAAACTGCTTTTTCTAATGTTCTTTTCTTTTCTAAAAAAGAATGCTACATTTTTTGCACTTTCCAATGGAAAATGGTAACATTATTTAGCATTTGAAAATAGTGAATTTATTGGAAATTGGTCTACCATCTGTTGTGAAGATGTGTTTTATTTTAAAATTGCTCCTAATTGTGGTTTTTTAGAATAAAAAGTGACAAAATGTTACATATTTTCTAGAAAAGAAATCGCCATTACACACATCAAGCTTGTGTTGCCAAATCTTCAGTTTTATAGGTTTTATTAACACAAGACGATTTTATTTAACAGAAAACGATTTAAGTTTTATACTGCCGACCGTTTATTGTTAATAAGACAAAATTTGCAATATTCTGTTAAAAGAAGGATATCAGTTCGTCCTTCACTTTAAAACCAATTAAAATCTAGGTTAAACTAAAGATTATGCATATAGTGTATATTCTTTGGCTAAACCCCAGACATCAACCCTTCTTTTAATGAAATGATAGGAAAAGGAGAAGGTTATGCAATGTTAGCTAATCAAACCTGTCTTGGGCTTAAAGTCACTCAATTCAGAAATAACAAATTAAAACGTTATATTCGATCGGATAGAATCTTAAATACTCTCCAAATATTTAGTAAATAAATGCTCTACTTTTATTATTATTGAAATTTACAATTTTATGGTATTTGACTTAAAAAAACAAGAAAAAAATTTATTTTAATACCGTGCATTCCAATGTATTGGTAGGAGCATGACGGAGAGAGACACCCTTCTGTCAGCAAAAAAATTACGTATTAATAATTTATATCAACGTGCAAAAAAGGGACTGAAATAAGTTAAAACTGTTTAATGTGCTGGGCAATAGTTCCTTTAAGACATGTCCGTGCATGTCCGAGAAAGGCCGTAGGGGAGACATCTCACTAAAAAACCAGACTTCTTCACTGATCATGAATATATATAGTTTATGGGGTCTAATTCTTTTTGGAGAGTATTAAGACTTTATTTTGTCGGGGTCGCTGTGGCTAGGAACGTGGGGGTGACATTTCACCTTTGCCATAAAACACTAAAAATTAGTTTTTGGGATATTTAAATTAAAAACAGTTTTTTTTTTCTGATAGAGTCATTTGTGGGGAGGAGGAGGATAGGGCAGAGGAGGATCAGGTTACGTCTCAGCTTCTTCATGAAAGCTTAATAATTGTATTTTTAAGAAATATAGGCTTAAGTAATACACTTTGTTAAATTTTTACACTATTTTGCATATAATGACGCACACTAATTTTTTTATTTTTTATTTTATGACTCAAAATTTTACGCGTTAGCCCTTCTTTGAAATAAAAATATATCATTTGCTTAGCAAAATTACAAAAAAAAAATACTGTAAAATTATGTTTTTTTAAAGAATGGCTTACTTCTTCTTAGGGGATGTTTTTTCCCTCTGGCCCGATTCAGCCCATTTATGAACTTGACCTGTGCTATCCTTCAAAATGTATTTATACCAAGTTTCAAGGATCTGCCTTTTTTCGTTTGGTGTGAATCGAGATTTCCACAGATGGACGGACATGGCTGGATCGTCTTAGATTTCAGCACTGATCAAGAATATACATATATACTTTATAATGTCTCAGAGGGATATTTCGCTGTGTTACACACGGAATAATAATAATAAGTGAATATACCCTACAATTATTTTTGTGGAGGGTATAAAAATCAACAAAACACAAAATTTTTATATCCATGACAGTCATTCACGTATAATTATTTGGTAATTGAAATGCAACAGTCAGCAATAACCTGAATAGCTTGAAATTAAAATAATTAACGAAATTAAAAATTATATTAAATAACAACATTTAAAATGTATTAAAGACTGACTGTATTGTAATAATAAATTAAGTGGTTATTAAATATATTAAACATAAAAAACAAAAGCAAATAATAACCAATAAAAACTGACGAGAGGGAGAGAGAGAAACAGAGAGAACCCGTTCTTAGCAACTAGGTCTCTGATAATCAAAGACATACTGGAAATTTTTGAAAAATGGTCGTGGCCTATATTCACAAAATCCACAGTCCACACACGATCCAAGTGTTGAAAGAAATAAAGCCTGCGTGTTTTTTTTTTTTTTTTTTTTTTTTTTTTAGGAGTAGGACCAGCACTCAGGGGATGACCCCTATATATGCAATGCATTGCGCCGGAACTGAAAACGAGGGGATAGTATTGAGGGGACAGATTAGGAAAGATGAGAAGATAGACATTTTCTTTTGTAGCTATTTCAACCTTTTACTTCGCCGGCTAATTTTTGCTTTTAGTACATGATAGTGTCAGGCGCTGCCAATTATGTTCAGTGATCAGTGACTATGCCTTCATCACAGAAACAGGCTGGCAACAACTAACACAACCACGCATTAATGCTGATCAGAAGAATTCAACACAATATTTCATGACTCAGCGCGGGCTCGAACTCACGACCCTCCGCTTCATAGTCTCGTGTTCTACTACTTCAGCCAACAGCACCCAAATGATTCATCTGAGAATCATTTGGAAATTGAACCAGAATTTTATCTTGAAATCATTTACATTAACGAGGCTCAGTTCTAACTGACAACAAACAAACGACACTACACAGATTTAAAATGTGTTACTTTCGATATGATAGAGTTCTCGTATACTATTTCCTAATAAAATTTATGAGAATAAAAACTACTATCACATACGACGAAGTCAACTAACAAGTGGTGACAAACAAAAATACACATGAGAGAGTAATGATGATGAAAGTGTAGCGGCTTTCGAAAACAGCTGTTCTGCTCTGCTGTACAAATTGGATAATTAAATTGATGTTAACTTCTTTTTCTGATTTAATAATCTTAATTGAATTTAATAAAGCAGAAGCATCGTTTTTGTAGAGAGCACAATCCTCCTAAGACTCTTGAGACTCGCTTATAACGTGAAAAATTTCTATTTGGCGGGTTTTATATGATGAAAACTTCATTGGAACATTTGCCTTTAAATTGAAAGCCGAAAGTACCACATTTTTGAGGCAATCATTTGGTCAGCGGACCGTTTTAATTGTTTCTTATCGTTTTGAAATAATATTTCATAAACAATTATTTTTTTTAGTAGAATATTACTAACTTGAATAACTATTTTATCAAACACTTATTTTTTGGGTCAATGTCACATTATGAACTCACGTTGAATAATTCTTATCTATAAATTTTCGTCATTTACAAAAATAAGTTTTTAAATATAAATATATGCTTTTATTTATCTTCTCTTCCGGCTAAGGTGTTATCAACAAATACCTTTTAAAAAAAAGAAGTACAACAACCTTTAATTTTATAATTAGACGCCATAAAATATTTCAACTCGCAACACTGTGCGAATGTGTGGAATAAATAAAATTCAATGAATGTTGTTTGTTTTTATTATACAATTGTCTGACCAGCAGCAAGCAAATATATAAATTTTGTTTCCCGATTTTTCGTTTACTTAACTTTTAATTGTGTAATAAAAGTGTGAGAATGATTGTTTTTTTTTTTTGGAATAAAATAAGCCAAAAGCTTGCAAAGTCATATAACGAATACGATATGACCTAAAGGCGATTTCTTTATCCACACAAAATGTTACATGCGTTCCGCTTTCTAAATTTTTTTTTAGTATAAGTTTCTAGAAAAATAGGCAAAATTTAGAAAAAAAACCATTATGTTCTTTTCATGTTTCATATTCTGCCTTTTATATATTTTTATGTTCTGGTTTAAAAAACATTTGCTGCTTTAAAAGTACAGCGTGTTCTTTTGTCATAATGTTCCCCTTAAAAAGAAAACGTGTTGCATAATATGTCCCGGTTTACACTATGAAACTTTTGTTGCACTAATTCTTATTTTGTGTGAGAGTGCTGAAATAGGAATATACATATACCATTTGTATTCCTTTCTCGCTCCTACTCACTAAAAACTCAATAATTGCTGCAACAAAAATTGCAAGTGTAAACGGGGACTGTCTTTCTTTACAATTTTAAGTTCTCATGCAGCTAAGAATACACCCGTTATTTGTTTGCAGCTTACTAACTTAACCGGTTTTTCGCGTTCTGCTTTAAAAATATAGCGTGTTCTTTTCTCATAATGTTCCCCTTAAAAATAAAACGTGTTGCACCATTTTCCTGTCTGTTATTATAATTTTAAGTTCTCAAGCGGCTATGAAAACACCCGTTATTTGTTTGCAGATTTTCCACATCTTATTTAAGAATTTTAACAAAAATATCTGTTACAGTTTTAAATTACAAAAAAAAAAAAAAAAACATTTTTTACAAATCATTGTGATAACTACAATTAATTAAATCAACAATTTTAACAAACTAACAAATACTGCCACTAATTATGGCAACTAAATTGATAAACAGCAACAAGATAAGCGTTAATAAATAAAAACACACGAAATTGAATAGATGGTAATCTAAAAGTGGGCAACAGGGTTAAAAGTGGGTGATTCATTAGGAAGTAATATTATTCAATATTGCTTTTGCATCGTTTCAAATCTTGACGATACAATTTTAATTAAAGTGCTTTATTAAGTAACAATTGATGAAAGAAGAAAAAATTAATCAAAATAGGAAATCAAGAAAATAATCAATTTTATCATATCCGGTTTGCTGAATGTTTCATATTGATACAGCTCCCGTGTACTATTTTCTCCCAAAATCTGTAAAAATACAATCTATTAACACATTAAATTAAGTCAACTAATATCTGGTGATAAAAAAAAAAAAAAAAAAAAAAAAAAAACACGGGTACTGATGATGAGCAAGTAGCAGCTTTCCGGAAACACCTCTTCTACTATTAAGTTTCTCTTGTTCTATGGAATATTTAATATATCTTTACGAATTTAATATCACGACTCTCAATCTCTAAATCGTGATTGAATCGAAATATTATTTTACTATATATAACAAATTTTATATACAAAGAAACACCTCCAAATGAATCACTGCCTGTAAATAAAGTTAAGTGTTTCGCTCAAGTATGGAAAACAACATTGAACTTCAAATCAAATTGTCTGCAACGAAGTATTTGCCTTTTTATAAGTGTTACAAAAAACAGTTTACGAACAACCATTCAAAAACTGTGCGGCCAAGAATAAACATGTCAGTTGGTTGCACCGGCGAAGGAACATTTGCCGCACAGTGTTCTGCGAGCAGTGCTGGTGTTATGAATTCCTTGGTTAGTCTCTTAGTACAAAGTATATTTGCGGCCCAGTGTAATATTTCTCGGGAAGAATTTTGGCCACCAGATTATGCAGAGACTGCTTTGGAATCTGGCTGGGAAGAAGCTTTTGATTTTGTGATAGTGGGTGCTGGTACAGCGGGCTCTGTGATGGCCAGTCGTTTAAGTGAAAATCCTAATTGGAAGGTATTGGTTTTAGAGGCCGGTGGTGATCCCCCCCAAGAGTCAGAGGTAAGTTTTTGGAGTAGTTAAAAAATAATAAAATTGTTAACTAATAACATTTATTACAATAAACCGTGGCAGGTACCCAATTTGTTTTTTACTCTGCAACACTCGCAATTTACTTATCCCTATTTTGTGGAGTCCAATGGCCGCTCTTGTAAGGCCTATAAAAATAACCAGTGCCACTGGCCACGTGGTAAAGTCATTGGTGGCAGTGGTTCTATTAATGCCATGTTGTATGTGAGAGGCAATCGTTTTGATTACGATCGCTGGCAAGAGGAGGGTAACATCGGCTGGGGTTATGATGACGTTTGGCCCTATTTCGAGAAATCTATAAGGCCCGTTGGCAATGAGACTCATCCCCAGGGTTATGTTTTACTCAATGAATTTCCTCGCTTTGATGAGGACATTACCAATATGTTACTAAAAGCCGCCAGTGAACTGGAAGTGCCCCATGTCCAAGAATTTAAAGAAGGCAGCTATTTAGGTTATGCTTACCTCAAAGGTACGGTAAAAAATGGCCTTAGGAGTAGTACGGGGAAAGGTCATTTGGCCAAAGTTGCCCGCCGACCAAATTTGAAAGTAATTAAAAATGCTCAAGTTAATAAATTAGTGTTTGATGCTACCGGCCAAGTGGTTCAAGCTGTGGAATTTCTATTACAACAAGAAAAAGTCTTACGAGTGCAGATAAAAAAAGAAGCCATAATTTCAGCGGGCACTATAGACACACCCAAATTGTTAATGTTATCAGGCGTGGGACCCGAATCGGTACTAAAGCCTTTAAATATACCAATTGTACATGCACTGCCGGTAGGAGAAAATTTACAAGATCACTTGATGTTGCAATTGTTTGTGCAACTTAAGGGAGAGCCTTGGGACCAAAAGAATCTACTAGATGCCATCTATCAATTTTTAATACACAACCAAGGACCTTTAACATCCCATAGTACTGCTGCCCTGACTGGCTTTATAAATACCCAGCCATCGAAAAAGTCACCTTATCCCGATATAGAGTTCCATCATTTAGTATTTCGAAAAGGTGGTGGCGTCATGTTCTTGGAATCGCTTTTGGATGGCTTAAATGTTAAAGAAGAATTGAGGCCTTATTTTAGAGAAACGATGAAAGATCATGATTGTTTGGTAATTTTTACGAGTTTAGCGCATCCAAAATCTGTGGGTGATATAAAAATTAAGTCCTCTGCTCCTCAAGATTTGCCCATAATTAATGCTAATTATATGGCCGCAGCAGAAGATGTGGACGTTGTACTACGTGCCCTAAAGTTCATAATGAAATTGGAACAAACTCAAGCTTTTCAACAGAAGCAGGCACAAATTATGCACATACCCATTAAAGAATGCGATCAATATCAGTTTAAAACTGAAGAATATTGGAAATGTTATATGACATATTTTTCTTCAACGTTATACCATCATGTGGGCACGGTAAAAATGGGACCACAAAATGATAAAACGGCCTGTGTAAATCCTAGACTTCAACTAAAAGGTGTTAAAAATTTACGCATAGTGGATGCTTCCATTATGCCACATGTTACCAGCGGCAATACAAATGCTCCCACGGTAATGATTGCCGAGAAGGCAGCAGATTTTATTAAAAATAATTGGCTAAGCGATGAGGCTGTAGGGGAAAAAAATTTCCACCATAACGAACTGTAGTTTAAGTAATCCGTTAAGGGTTGGCGTTATTTTTTAAGGAAAAGGGGAAATATACATGTTTACCCCTACCACGAACAACTATTCCCATGAAAAATATCCCAAAGTTTCTGATTTGCTATTGTGAATAATTTCTAATACAAAATTATTGGCAGCGAATTCACGCGAACACGTCTCCAATTTTTAGCCCCCACGTATTATTTAAAACAAGTATTAATGGAAACGAGAAGAGTACATTTAAGTTGTAATTTTTTTTTAATTTAAGGTAGCTCTGTATTGAAATAAAATTTTATTTTACAAAAGCAGTAAGAAAACATATTTAATAGAAGCTTTTATTTAAATAATCTAAACAAACTCACACACACACACCCACCTAGAAAGAGCATGATCATTTACCCATTAAGAACTATACACTCTTTTTGATCCCAATATTTGTTTTTAATGGCCGTCATTTACTGCTAATTTCCACATTTCATAAGAATGTATTTTGGCAAAGACGTATTCGTAAATCAAAATTTACATATGATGTGAGATAGAACATCATGATTGCAGCGTGAAGTTAATTAATTTTATTGAATTATTTTATTAATATTATTATTATTATGAAGATATTTAATTAACCTTATGCGGGACAATATTTAGAAAATAAGTTACTTTTAGGTAAAACAGTGCAGCAAAATTGTATACCATAGACACTTTATTACCATGAAGGTGCTGAAACTGACTAAATATAATTCACATTTGAACAAGAAATTTGTGTAGGTTATTAGTTGTTGCACTTCAATCACAATAACCAATGGGTGTTTATATTTGCTAAGATTGAATGACAATGATTATATTAAATTAAGAAGTTACACCCAATTCAAAGGGAAATTTCACAAGTTATTTTATTAGTCCATTTTTGTTCCTCAATTGAAAGTAACAGTTAAATTTCATATTTAAATGTAAAGTACGTTAGATTTAGTTAGTCCAGTTTTTTATTTTTCAATTGGAATGAAAAAATTATTATTAATAGGAAATTTATTATATTTCTTAAATAATTAATTATCTAAAAGTTTTTTGTTTAGAAAAAATTACGATTTTTCGTAATTTTCTTTACGTTGGACAAGTCAAAAAAAAAAAAAATAGTTAATAGATTTGTTTGAGTCTTGTGGTTAGTTTATATTAATATTTGTTATTCTTCGATATTTCGCTAACCATCGGTTAGCTTCTTCAGGAAATTATTTAGTTTTATTAAATTTTCCTGAATAATTTCCTGAAGAAGGTAACCGATGGTTAGCGAAATATCAAAGAATAACAAATATTAATATAAACTAACCTCAAGACTCAAACAAATCTATTAACTACTAAAAGAAAAAAGGTTAAAAATATTAGACACAAGTAAAAAAAAAAAATAAAAATATAACAATGAAAATAAGGCAACCACGAAATATTTTATTGTGTATCCAAAAACATTTTAGCACTTTACCATTTCTAAATTTCATTATATTTCCCAAAATAAACGTTTATGATTTAAGCTATAAAATTATTTAAAAGTTTACTTAGATTTGGAATTTGTTTCATACGATAGCAAACACAACAAGACAGTTGAAAAGACTACACGAAAACTGATAAGAGCAGACGATATAATCGAAATTTATCACTAACATGTTTGTTTAGCAGATAAACAGAATTGTATATCAGGCTGAGTATTTACGAGGCAAATTTTATAACAATGCACGCATAAAATATTTGAATGCTAACAACGGAATATTTAAGCTTAATTATATTTTTTATACTGTTAATATTGAATAAGTAATTTTCCATTAAAAATTATTCGATTAAAAATTATTCGTTTAAAAATTATTCGATTAAAAATTATTCGATTATATATTATTCGATTAAAATTTTTTCGATCACAGTTTGAATAAGAATATTTTCTAATGTAATTGGAATACCCCTTATGTGAATAAAAACATAAAAATTTTTCGACTAAAAGTTAATTGGATCGAAATTGTATGCTATCAATTTGAAATTGTTTCAATACTAATTTTTCAAATACATTTCTAATGAGAAAATACTTTTGCAACCAAAATTATTGGAATACGAAATTTGGGAATTAAATTATACAGAAACTATGCGATTAAAAATGAATCGAATCGAATTGAAGTTTGATTAGAATTTAAAATTAATTACACGGAAATCAACAGTCATAAATTTAATTAAATTTAATCACATAAAAATTGTGCGAATAAAATTATACAAAAATTATTCGAGTAAAAATTAATCGAATCGTACCTTACTGTATACAATTAATCGAGTCGAACGGGATTGAGTATAATTTGAAATTATTTGAATACAATTTTTTTTTCAAATACAAATTTAATAAAAATATCATTCAAATTTATTGGAATACAAAATGTGCAAATGAAATTATACAAAATTTATTCGATTAAAAATTAATCGAATCGAGCTTTATTGTGTATAATTTCGAATTATTTGAATCTTGAATATTTTCAGGAAAAATTAATAAAAGTTGATAAAATTTATTCGATTAAAAGTTAATCGAATCAAATGGGAGGGAGTATAATTTGGAACTATTTGACTAAAATTAATTTTCAAAATACAAATTTAATAAAAATATAATTTTGCATCCGAATTTATTGGAATACAAAATGTGCGAATGAAATTATATGAAATTTATTCGATTAAAACTGAATCGAATTGAATTACATGAATATAACGGGAAAATAGTGTTTAATTAAATTTAATCGCATGAAAATTAGGCGAAAAAACATCAATAAATTAATCGATTACAAATTATTCGATTAAAAATTAATCGATTAAAAATTATTTGATTAACATTTTTCGATTAATCGATTAAAAACTAATCGATTCTAGTTAGATTTCACGCGATTTAACATGGTTTCTAAAAAAAAAAAAAACAATAATAAGAACAATAAAAAAAAAGAAATACTATATTCCAAAATAAAATAACAATTCACAACAGATAAGCATACATTTGCGTAATTTGCAGTCACTCAAGCCTTTTGTGACAAAGCTATTCACTAATAAATGCAAATAAATCTTTTTTTGGGGTATAAATTTGACTTATTATGTTATTATCTACTGTTAGGACATTAAAAATTATTTCATATTTAAGAGCAAATCCATAGTCACATTAACAATATTCGTGGCGAAGCATTAAGATGTCAACTGGTTTGGGAGCTCAAGGCATATTTCCAGAACAATGTTCTGTACCAAATGTGGGTGTAGTGAATTCATTAGTTACGTTATTGGTGCAAAGCATATTTACGGCCCGGTGTAATTTTTCCGAATCGGCTCATTGGCCGCCTGACTATGCTGAGGTTGCTTGGAGAAATGGTTTGAAAGCTTATGATTTTGTGGTAGTGGGTGCTGGCTCTGCGGGATCCGTTGTGGCCAGTCGCTTAAGTGAAAATCCCAATTGGAAGGTGTTGCTTTTAGAAGCCGGTGGTGATCCGGCTTTGGAAACAGAGGTGAGTATATTTGGTTACATATGGATTGGGAAATATGCAAGTAACTTAAATTTAAAATCTAATTTATTATAAAAGGTACCCAGCATGTTTCTAGCTTTACAACATACAAACTTCACTTATAACTATTTTGTGGAACCTAATGGACGCTCTTGCAAGGCTTACAAGAACAACAAATGCTATTGGCCACGTGGTAAAGGATTAGGTGGCAGTGGTGCCATAAATGGCATGTTGTATGTACGAGGCAATCGTTATGATTACGATCGTTGGCGTTATGAAGGTAATCCTGGTTGGGGTTACGATGAAGTACTGCCCTATTTCGAAAAATCGATAAGGCCCGGCGGCAATAAAACTCATCCCCAGGGTTATTTTGCAGTCAATGAATTTCCCCATTTTGATGAAGACATTAGTAATATGATATTTAGTGGATCCAGACAGCTGGGCGTGCCACGTGTTGCTGAATTTAGAGAAGGCAGTTTTATTGGTTATTCCCATCTTAAGGGGAATATACAAAATGGCTCTAGAGACAGTAGCGCCAAAGGATTTCTAGGCAGAATTGGTCGTAGACCAAATTTACATGTAATTAAAAATGCTCAAGCAACCAAAATAGTGTTGGACGGTAAGGGACAAAAAGTTGTTTCCGTTGAATTTAATTTGCGACAAAGACCTTTTAAGGTCCAGATAAAAAAAGAGCTGGTATTATCAGCCGGTGCAATAGATACACCCAAACTTTTAATGCTATCCGGCATAGGACCTTTGTCCGTTTTAAAGCCTTTAAAAATACCAGTTGTACACAATCTGCCGGTGGGAGAAAATCTACAAGACCATTTACAGATTCAGATATTTGTGAAACTTGCTGGTAAGCCTTATGATGAAAAGCAGGTGTTGGACTCGATCTATCAATTGTTAATACGCCAGCAAGGCCCCCTGACCTCCCACGGAGTTACATCCTTAACCGCTTTTATCAATACGAATGCATATCAAAAGACACCTTATCCCAATACTGAAATGCATCATTTATTGTATAGAAGAGGCGACACAGCGGCCATGGAAGCATTTATGAACGCCTTTAATATTAAGGAAGAATTGAGATTTAGTTTGAGATCAGTCATTCTAGAACATGATGTATTGGTCATACTTCCCCTATTGTCACATCCCAAGTCAACAGGAACTATAAAACTGAAGTCAAAATCATATCAAGATCCGCCCATAATTGATGCTAATTACATGTCCGCTCCGGAAGATATAGAAGTTGTACTAAATGCCCTCGACTATATTATGAGGCTAGAGCAGACGCAGGCATTTAAACAAAAACAGGCTGAAATTATGCATATCCCCATTAATGAGTGCGATCAGTACAGATTTAAGACTAGACAATATTGGAGATGTTATATAACTTACTTTTCATCCACCATGTACCATCATGTGGGCACAGTGAAAATGGGTCCAGAATCTGATAGCAGGGCCTGTGTTAACCCTAGACTACAACTGAAAGGTGTACCCAATTTACGTGTTGTGGATGCATCCATTATGCCTCATGTTACCAGTGGCAATACAAATGCTCCCACTGTGATGATTGCCGAAAAGGCGGCCGATTTTATTAAACAAGATTATGTAACTCAGTGCATTAAAGATGGTTGTGCAACTGAGCCTTTGCCTTTTACAACGTTTTTTAAAAACCTATCGAAATTATTCCAAAAACCAGAGAAAAGCTTCCCCTTCTTTTAAATAAAATAAATGGAATATTATAAATGTTTGCATAAATCTTGTTACAGCTATACATTTAATTAAAAAAATAATACTTTTGTGGTTAGGGAAATCTTGTTACAGATATAAATTTAAAAAAGAAATAAAATTTTTGGTATTAAAGAAATGCAATTGGATTTAATTTAATGGTTCAGGAATTGGATTTAATTTAATGGTTCACCACGTTTAATTATTGCAGAAGCCAAGATTATTTTATACAAATACAGAATCATAAATGAGGAAATGCCTACGAGGGAAATTTATTTAATTTCTTTCCTGTCGTATTCAATATGAAAAGGTTCAAGTCGAATGTCCATAAACATAAATTTCCTTTATACCCCAGTCCACAACCAATTTGACCAGTTCCGGCACAATGCATAGCATGAATAAGAATCATACCATGAGTTCCGGTTTCAGTAAAAATAAATAAATCTGCTTCCCATAGTTCCGATACAATTAGTAGGGTCCCATCCCCAGTCCATAAAAAATCTACAATAACAGACGCAATTCTCGTATTCATTTTTCACACAAAATTTACACAAAATTAAAATTTATGCAATCAGCACTAAATAAAAAAATGGAAAACTTTCTAATTGTTCTATTTTTTTTTACCAATTTTCATATATTGAAAAATTAATAATATTTTTATATAAAATAAAGAAACAGACCTTAAGCTTAAAAAATATTGGAGATTTTTATAGCTGCAGGAAAACTAAAATGCAGAGATGTTAAGGTCTATCATTTTAGACGGGATTTAACTAATTTTTCTTACTCCTTGGAAATTTCACCACTTTACGGTACAGAATAAAAATTATTCTAGTGTAAATGTGGGACATGAACGATGGTTCGCAGAACAACTTCACTAAAAGGAAACGTTTTCTTTTTCTTTTTTTTTTTTTTGTTTTGCTTACTTTGTCGCTCTGTGTAATAGTAAACAGAACAAAATTGAATTTTAAATTAAATATTTTTTGTTGTTGAAAAAATTACCTTCAACTGCATCTTCTCATTGAAAAGATAGACTATTGTTGGCCTTATTCATTTAAAGGAGGCCATGCAATCGTCTGTGCAGTCTTAAGGTTGACGGTATAAGTTTGAGGCCACGATTAAGATCATTTTACCTTGTTTTCAGTCAGAGATCGTGTAATAACACCGTGCAACAATATAAAATATTTTCTTGTTACATTTGCTAGTCAATTGGATATTTTTTAACAAGTATTCGATTTTTCTAATTCTATGAATTAAAATTAACCTTTATTTAATGGATTTAAAAATTTTCAAAAGGCTTTTATTTTTAAAAACTTTTGTTTGATGAATTTAAAATTTTTAAAAAACCTCTTATTTTTAAGATTTGTGCTGAACTATACGATATGGTATGTGCGTTTTAGGCAAGTAATTTAAAGTAATTCAATGGCTCGATTATGGATGGTAACTGAATTTCAGTTGCGTTGCCAGTAGGCAACTGAAAAGTTTAAGTTGCCAGAAAATCACTATCAACAGAAATTGCAAGTTTTAAATTAAAACTCATTAAATCGTTTTCAGGCAACGCAACTGACATGCGGTTGCCATATATAATAACTAATTTTTTAAGCTTTAGGAACGTTTTTAATGTTATAAATAACGAATCTATAAAAATATATATTTCTTGACGCTAAAATTAAAAAAAAAATTCTTAGAGAAGCAATAAAGATGTACGAGTATCTCAAATGAAGCTGGAATTTTTCCAGGATATGATAGGTATAGGATAAGCAACTCCATCGAATCGGGCAACTTTAGTTTCATGTAAATAATATCCACAATTAACTAGCGATTTTCATTAAGAAAAGCTTATTTTAGTTTAATGTAATTTTATTTTTAAGATTATTATTACTTTTGTTGAGTTTTTTAGACTACTTTGAAGCACCCGAAAATCATATAAAACTTGTCTATATACAGAACTATTATTATTTTTTGTTACATTGTGTTGTTAGATATTAGAACTTTAGAGGCCATCATTATTTTAAAAGTGTTGCAGCAATAAATCTCAGTTATAAGGAACTTATATTTTGTAAAGATAATTAAAAAATTAAATAAAAAAGTGAAATATTGTGCAATACGTTTTTAAAATATATGTATTTTATGTTTCACAGGCTGTTGAACTCGGCATTTGCTTAAATTATCTTTAAACTACAAAATTTTATGTTAAAACAGAATGTGGACGTAATTTCATATCGTAGGTTTTATGAAGAGAATTTTTTAAAAATCTGTTAACACTCATGATTATCACAAATGTTTGTTCGATTCCTGTGAGGAATACCATGGAAGAGCTTGCACTTGGATTCACTCCTCCTTATTCTGTAACTATTTTTCAATGTCACGTCAAGACAATATCAAAAATAGGGCATCTACCTACTCTTTCTGGACAACAATTAACTACTTGTATAGTAGTCTATGACAGCTCTCTTAGGTCTTGGATATGGCAAATTCTTAAACTGCTGAGGAAAGCTGAAGTACAAAGTGTTATAATTTTAATATTGTCTTGACGTGATGTTGACAAATAATTACAGAATAAGGGTGACTATAATTGTATAAGGAAACATTTTTTAGTCCGAGTAAAATATTGGAAACAGTAAAAAATCGAGTCACAAATAAAAAAGTCATGCCACAAATAAAACTAAGCAGGCATATGAACACACCACACATTTTATTGTGGTACGCTTTTCACTATCTTATCGTCCATCAATATTGACGTAACATATATTGTTTGAAAGGTATTTTAATATAGATTTGCACAATATAAATATTATTATTTAAATTTGTAGTCAAAATTTGTTTAAATTTACTTAAAAATCAATAAAAAATTTTTCAGTTTCGTTTTTGGTTTCTACACACAAGTCTGCAAGTTGAAAAATCGGTACGCAATTTTTTTATTGGCTAGCAGAAAGCAAGTAGAACAATTTTATTCTTTCGTTAAAATTTAATAGAGAATAAGTAAAAACGTTATATTCGACCGGTTCGAATCTTAAATACCCTACAAATATTTAGTAAGTAAATTTAAAATGTTTAACTTGATGGGACAGATTTCCTTTATACAATTTGCCTTATTACCGTTCTCGAATCGACTCGAGTGTTTGCAATAGATTAAAGAAAATTTTAGTTTGTTTCTTTAATTTATTACTTTCTTTCGAGTCGAATCGAGAACCGTAATAAGGCCTAATATCTTACGTCAACGCCCACGGGGTTCAATAATAGACAACATCATGTTTTCCACAGACGAACGTATGGGCATTGCTAGACCGTCTTAGACTTCATCACTGATCAAGACTATATATATTTTATTGGAGTCCAATTCTCTTTAGAGGGTATTAAGACTATATTTTGGCGGGGTCGCTCTGGCAAGGGCTGTGGGGGAGACATTTCGCCTTTGCCATAAAACTCTAAAAATATATGCTTGGGATAATTATATACAAAATTAATTTTTTTTTTAATAGGGTCATTTAGGGGGCAAAGAAGTAGGAGGGGCTAGGGCAGAGTAGTACCAGGTTACGTCTCAGCTTCGTCATTAAGGCTTAAAAATTTTATTTTCAAGGGATGTAGGCTTAAGCAAAACATTTTGTTAAATTTTTGCACTATTTTTGCATATAACGCCCACTAAAGGGGGCGGGTTCCTAAAATTTGTTATTTTATTTTATGGCTCCAAGTTTAGCACGTTGGACCTTCTTTAATATAAAAATATATAATTTGCTTAACAAAATTACAAAAAAAAAAAACTAAAAATTATGTTGTTTTTTAGAGGTTGGTTTAGTTCTTCTTAAGGGAACTTTTTTCCCTCTTGCCCGATTTAGCCCATCTCAGAACTTAACCTGTGCTATCCTTCAAGATATATTTACCCAAAATTTTAAGAGTCTAGCTCTTTTCGTTTGGACTGAATCGTGATTTCCACAGACCGACGGAAGGACGGACATGCTCCGATCGTCTTAGATTTCATCACTGATCAAGAATATATAGACCTTATGGGGTCTCAGATGAATATTTCGCTGCGTTACAAATGGAATGCCTAAGTGAATCTACCCTCCATACTCTTTTTTGGAGGGTATAAAAATAACTATTTCCTCAAACTTGCTGCATGGAATCTTAGTTTTTATCTGACGATTGCTAAGATCAACATAAAATAGAGACGCTATGCCGCATCGTATAAATTCTGTTTTATCTGTTTTTAGAGAAACGAGATAATTATGCTGCTAATTACAATTATTATAATTGTTAAAACTGATAAGTGCATAAACAATAAGACAGGAAGGTAGACTACAATTTAATTAGTGCAAAATAAACAAATTCTTGCATAAATGCTCAATGACAGAGTTATAAACATGTCTGGTTCGAGGCAGAGCAATTGTACCCCCAGATAGAACTTATAATGATGTGGAATTAATATAAATAGCGACACTAATTGTTTAATGTTCAAAGAATAAAGATGACTTCTAATTTGGTTAATACGCAATTGTTTAACGCACAGTCTTCTACGCCCAGTGTGGGTGCTATGAATTCATTGGTTACTTTGCTGGTAGAAGGTATACTAGCGGCTCAACGTAATGTTGCTGACTCAGAGTACTGGCCACCTGATTATGCTGAGACTGCTTTGGAGTGCGGCCCGGAAACAGCTTATGATTTTGTGATAGTGGGTGCTGGTTCAGCTGGTTCGGTTGTGGCTAGTCGTTTGAGTGAAAATCCTGATTGGCAGGTGTTGGTGCTAGAGGCTGGGTTTGATCCTCCACAGGAGTCAGAGGTAAGTTAAATACTTTCTTTTCTTTTATATCCTTCATAAGGATTGCAAGCAAATGAAATTGTTTATTTTAAGGTGCCCGGCTTGTTTGCTTCCCTACAACATTCGCCCTATAGTTATCAATATTTTGCGGAGCCAAATGGTCGTTCCTGTTTGGCTTCTAAGAATGAGAGCTGTTACTGCCCGCGTGGTAAATTAATTGGCGGCACTGGTTCCATAAATGCCATGTTGTATATAAGAGGACACCCTGTTGATTTTGATCGCTGGGAGAAAGAGGGTAACAGAGGTTGGGGCTATTATGATGTGCTACCTTATTTCGAGAGATCTATCAGAGCAGTGGGTAATGCCACCCATCCCCAGGGTTATGTTTCACTCAACGAATTTGCCCACTTTGACGGGGACATTACTGCCATGATCTTGAAGGCTTCTAAAGAGCTGGGTATACCCAATGTCCGGGATTTTAAAGAAGGCAGCTGTATCGGCTATTCTCACCTAAAAGGTACCGTGCATCATGGTCGTAGGACTGGACCCGGCAAAGAATATTTGGCGAAAGTTTCTCAAAGGCCAAATTTGCATGTAATCAAAAATGCCCAGGCAACCAAACTGAATTTTGACGTTACGGGTAAGATAGTAACCTCAGTGGAATTTAATTTGGGATCACGTAGTCTGCAAGCCAAAATTAAAAAGGAAGTCATACTATCAGCAGGTTCTATAGAAACACCAAAGCTATTAATGCTATCTGGTGTGGGACCGGCATCGGTACTAAATCCTTTAAATATATCGGTTAAACACAATCTGCCCGTAGGAAAAAATTTACAAGATCACCTACAGGTTCAAGTATTTTTTAAAGTTTCTGGCCAGCCTTTTGATAAGGTAAAATTTTTGGACAACATCTATAACTTTTTATTACACAGCCGAGGACCTCTTACCTCACATGGCATTGTCTCGCTAGCCGGTTTTATAAATACTCAGCTTGGTGAAAAAATCTCCCACCCTGACATCGGCTTCAATCATGTCATAGTTAGAAGAGGCGACTGGAGAAGTTTGGAACAATTGCTGAATGATTTGAACGTAAAGGAAGAATTGAGGAACGCCCTTCGTGAGGCAGTGAAGTACCATGACTTGCTGGGCATCTATATCAATTTAGCTCGTCCCAAATCAGTAGGTGATATAAAGCTTAGAACATCCTGTCCCACTGATGCACCCATAATTAATCCGAATTACTTGTCCAATGCGAAAGATATAGAAGTATTATTACGGGCTCTGAAGTACGTAATGGATCTGGAACAAACCGAACCCTTCAAGAAAAAACAAGCTAAACTTATACACATACCCATTGCAGAGTGTGATAAATGCGAATTTAAATCTGAAGATTATTGGAAATGTTATATAAAATATTTTTCTACCAGCATGCACCATCATGTCGGCACAACAAAAATGGGTCCCAAGTCCGATAAAAAAGCCTGTGTAGATCCACGGCTTAAACTGAAAGGTGTTGAAAATGTACGTGTTGTTGACGGTTCTATTATGCCACATATCACCAATGCCCATACACATGCTCCTATTATTATGATCGCAGAGAAGGGTGCCGCTTATGCGTCTGAGGATTGGTCAGAACAAAACAACGACAATGATAATCATCAAAACAATCATAATTTCCAGGATGATGATAACGATAATGCCAACATTATTTATAATGTCCAAAATAATTACAATATAGACGATAATGACGATCAGAATACATACAATGTGCAACTTAATTATAACCTTCAGAATCAGAGAGAGAATAACATTGAACCTGATGAATACAATAAAGATAATAGAGATAATGGTAACAACAATGATAACAATAATAACATTATTTTTAATGCCCAAAATAATTACAATGATGGGGACAATGACGAGCAAGATAATTATAATATTCAACAAAATTACAATGCTCAGAGTGAAAACAGCATAAACCCTGATGAAGAGGATAACAATCATGTCCATACTAGTGATAACGATAACAACTATGATAACGATAATAACAACTTTATTTCTAATGCCCAAAATAATTACAATGATGGGGATAATGGCAACGAAGATAATTATAATATCCAGCAGAACTACAACTTTCAGAATGAAAATAGCTTAAACCCTGATGAAGAGGATAACAATCATCTCCATAGTAGCGATAACGATAACAACTATGATAACGATAATAACAACTTTATTTCTAATGCCCAAAATAATTACAATGATGGGGACAATGACGAGCAAGATAATTATAATGTTCAACAAAACTTCAATGTTCAGAGTGAAAATAGCATAAACCCTGCTGAAGACGATAACAATCATGTCCATAGTAGTGATAACGATAACAACTATGATAACGATAATACCAACTTTATTTCTAATACCCAAAATAATCACAATGATGGGGACAATGACGAGCAAGATAATTATAATATTCAACAAAACTTCAATGTTCAGAGTGAAAATAGCATAAACCCTGATGAAGAGGATAACAATCATCTCCATAGTAGTGATAACGATAACAACTATAATAACGATAATAACAACTTTATTTCTAATGCCCAAAATAATTACAATGATGGGGACAATGACGAGCAAGATAATTATAATATTCAACAAAACTTCAATGTTCAGAGTGAAAATAGCATAAACCCTGATGAAGAGGATAACAATCATCTCCATAGTAGCGATAACGATAACAACTATGATAACGATAATAACAACTTTATTTCTAATGCGCAAAATAATTACAATGATGGGGACAATGACGAGCAAGATAATTATAATATTCAACAAAACTACAATGCTCAGAGTGAAAATAGCATAAACCCTGGTGAAGAGGATAACAATCATGTCCATAGTAGTGATAACGATAACAACTATGATAACGATAATACCAACGTTATTTCTAATACCCAAAATAATCACAATGATGGGGATAATGGCGACGAAGATAATTATAATATCCAGCAGAACTACAACTTTCAGAATGAAAATAGCTTAAACCCTGGTGAAGACGATAACTATCATGTCCATAGTAGTGATAACGATAACAATTATGATAACGATAATAACAACATTATCTCTAATAGCCAAAATAATTACAATGATGGCGACGAAGATAATTATAATATCCAGCAAAACTACAACATTCAGACCGAAAATAGCATAGACCCCGATGAAGAGGATAACAATAAAGTGTTTAGTAGGAATTACGATAACAACTATGATAACGATAATAACAACATTATCTCTAATAGCCAAAATAATTACAATGACGGCGATGAAGATAATTATAATATTCAACAAAACTACAACGTTCAGAGTGAAAATAATGACAGGAACGGTGAGAATAAAGATGGTGTTCACAGCATACTCAGTAATGCCCTCAATGATTACCAAAACCAAATTATCCAGAATCTCTACAATAGTTTGGATAAGCTGAATAATTATGGTGATCATAATGATCCGGCTCATGGCGGCCAAACTAATTATAACTCCAAAATCAGCTACAGTCACCAAAATAAGAATAGCAAGTACAATCATAACAACAATGATCATGATAATAATAAGGATAACGATAAAGATAATGTTAATAGCAACTTTATTTATAACCTTCAATATAATTCTAATGATCAGGATAGGGAACCGCAAAATCGTTTAAATTACCAACTTCTTTATAACGTCCAGAATAAAAATAAAAATAACTATAATCAACAGAATAATGACAACAAGAATAATAATGACAACAACTTTATTTTTAATCTCCAAACCAGTCATAATAATGATGATAATGATGACCAAAATGCATATAATTTGCAACTTAATTACAATCTTCAGAATGAAAATAGCATAAACTATAATGGACAGGGTAATGATAATAACAATAACGACAACGACGATAATGAAAGTGGTAACTTCAATAGTTATGGGCACCCTAATATACATAATTTCAGATACAAATACAACAATAAGCTGCATACTCATGTTGACCATAATAGTTTTGATCATCAGGATCAGGATGACCAAAACAATTATAATTACCAAATTAATCTAAACCACCAGAATAAAATAAACTCTGAAAATAATGATCGCTATGTGGGCAATGACAACAATAATTATAAAAAACATAAGAGTAATAATGACAACAATAATTACAATGATAATGATAACGATAACGATGATAACAACATTATTTCTAACAAACAAAATAATAATAATTATGGCGATAATGGCGAGCAAGATAATTATAATGTTCAACTTAATTACAACCTTCAGAGTGAGAACAGCATAAATCCTGATGAGCCGAATACTGATAATCGAAACGGTAACTATAATGATATCGATAACGATAACAACAACATTATTTCTAATGTCCAAAATACTAATAATTATGGGGGTAATGACGAGCAAGATAATTATAATCTTCAACTGAATTACAATCTTCAGAGCGAAAATAGCATAAACACTGATGAACCGAATAATGATCATCACAATAGTAACTATAATGATAACGATAACGATGATAACAACATTATTTCTAACAAACAAAATAATAATAATTATGGCGATAATGGCGAGCAAGATAATTATAATGTTCAACTTAATTACAACCTTCAGAGTGAGAACAGCATAAATCCTGATGAGCCGAATACTGATAATCGCAACGGTAACTATAATGATATCGATAACGATAACAACAACATTATTTCTAATGTCCAAAATACTAATAATTATGGGGGTAATGACGAGCAAGATAATTATAATTTTCAACTGAATTACAATCTTCAGAGTGAAAACAGCATAAACCCTGATGAATCGAATAATGATCATCACAATAATAACTATAATGATAACGATAACGATGATAACAACATTATTTCTAACAAACAAAATAATAATAATTATGGCGATAATGGCGAGCAAGATAATTATAATCTTCAACTTAATTACAACCTTCAGACTGAAAATAGCATAAAGCCTGATGAACCGAATAATGATCATCACAATAGTAACTATAACGATATCGATAACGATGATAACAACGTTATTTTTAATGATCAAAATAATTATAATTATGGCGATAATGGCGAGCAAGATAATTATAATTTTCAACTGAATTACAATCTTCAGAGTGAAAACAGCATAAACCCTGATGAATCGAATAATGATCATCACAATAATAACTATAATGATAACGATAACTATGATAACAACATTATTTCTAACAAACAAAATAATAATAATTATGGCGATAATGGCGAGCAAGATAATTATAATCTTCAACTTAATTACAACCTTCAGACTGAAAATAGCATAAAGCCTGATGAACCGAATAATGATCATCACAATAGTAACTATAACGATATCGATAACGATGATAACAACGTTATTTTTAATGATCAAAATAATTATAATTATGGCGATAATGGCGAGCAAGATAATTATAATTTTCAACTGAATTACAATCTTCAGAGTGAAAACAGCATAAACCCTGATGAACCGAATAATGATCATCACAACAATAACTATAATGATAACGATAACGATGATAACAACGTTATTTTTAATGATCAAAGTAATTATAATTATGGGGGTAATGACGAGCAAGATAATTATAATCTTCAGTTTAATTACAACCTTCAGAGTGAAAATAGCATAAACCCTGATGAATCGAATAATGATCATCACAACAATAACTATAACGATAACGATAAAGATGACAACAACATTATTTTGAATACCCAAAATAGTTACAATTATGGGGGTAATGACGAGCAAGATAATTATAATCTTCAACTGAATTACAACCTTCAGAGTGAGAACGCCGACAGTAATTACCAAAATAGTGATAATGACCACGATAATGACCAAACTCCCAAAATCGGTAATGTCCTTAATAGTTATCAAAACCAAATTATCCAGAATCTCTACAATAGTTTGGATAAGCTCCTTAATTATGGTCATGATAACAGTGATAATGATCAGGCTAATGACGCACAAACTAATCATAATTCCAAAATTAGCTACAGCCTCCAAAATAAGAATAGCAATTATAATCATAACAAAAATGATCATAATAATAATAAAGAGAACGATAATGGTAATGGCAACTTTATTTATAACCTTCAATATAATTCTAATGATCAGGATAGTGAAGCGCAAAATCATTTAAAATACCGAATTCTTTATAACCACCACAATAAAAATAAAAATAACTATAATCAACAGAATAATGACAACAAGAATGATAACAACTTTATATTTAATGTTCGAACCAGTTATAATAATGATGATCAGAACGCATACAATTTGCAACTTCAAAGTGAGAATAGCATAGATCCTGCTGAAGACGATAACAATCATGTCCATAGTAGCGATAACGATAACAACTATGATAACGATAATAACAACTTTATTTCTAATGCCCAAAATAATTACAATGATGGGGACAATGACGAGCAAGATAATTATAATATTCAACAAAATTACAATGCTCAGAGTGAAAATAGCATAAACCCTGATGAAGAGGATAACAATCATGTCCATAGTAGTGATAACGATAACACCTATGATAACGATAATACCAACTTTATTTCTAATACCCAAAATAATTACAATGATGGGGACAATGACGAGCAAGACAATTATAATATTCAACAAAACTTCAATGTTCAGCATGAAAATAGCATAAACCCCGATGAAGACGATAACAATGATGTCCATAGTAGCGATAACGATAACAACTATGATAACGATAATACCAACTTTATTTCTAATGCCCAAAATAATTACAATGATGGGGACAATGACGAGCAAGATAATTATAATGTTCAACAAAACTTCAATGTTCAGAGTGAAAATAGCATAAACCCTGCTGAAGACGATAACAATCATGTCCATAGTAGCGATAACGATAACAACTATGATAACGATAATAACAACTTTATTTCTAATGCCCAAAATAATTACAATGATGGGGACAATGACGAGCAAGATAATTATAATGTTCAACAAAACTTCAATGTTCAGAGTGAAAATAGTATAAACCCTAGTGAAGATGATAACAATCATGTCCATAGTAGCGATAACGATAACAACTATGATAACGATAATACCAATTCTATTTCTAATACCCAAAATAATTACAATGATGGAGACAATGACGAGCAAGATAATTATAATATTCAACAAAATTACAATGTTCAGAGTGAAAATAGCATAAACCCTGACGAAGACGATAACAATCATGTCCATAGTAGCGATAACGATAACAACTATGATAACGATAATAACAACTTTATTTCTAATGCCCAAAATAATTACAATGATGGGGACAATGACGAGCAAGATAATTATAATGTTCAACAAAACTTCAATGTTCAGAGTGAAAATAGTATAAACCCTAGTGAAGATGATAACAATCATGTCCATAGTAGCGATAACGATAACAACTATGATAACGATAATACCAATTCTATTTCTAATACCCAAAATAATTACAATGATGGAGACAATGACGAGCAAGATAATTATAATATTCAACAAAATTACAATGTTCAGAGTGAAAATAGCATAAACCCTGACGAAGACGATAACAATCATGTCCATAGTAGCGATAACGATAACAACTATGATAACGATAATAACAACTTTATTTCTAATGCCCAAAATAATTACAATGATGGGGACAATGACGAGCAAGATAATTATAATGTTCAACAAAACTTCAATGTTCAGAGTGAAAATAGTATAAACCCTAGTGAAGATGATAACAATCATGTCCATAGTAGCGATAACGATAACAACTATGATAACGATAATACCAATTCTATTTCTAATACCCAAAATAATTACAATGATGGAGACAATGACGAGCAAGATAATTATAATATTCAACAAAATTACAATGTTCAGAGTGAAAATAGCATAAACCCTGACGAAGACGATAACAATCATGTCCATAGTAGCGATAACGATAACAACTATGATAACGATAATAACAACTTTATTTCTAATGCCCAAAATAATTACAATGATGGGGACAATGGCGAGCAAGATAATTATAATGTTCAACAAAACTTCAATGTTCAGAGTGAAAATAGCATAAACCCTGCTGAAGACGATAACAATCATGTCCATAGTAGCGATAACGATAACAGCTATGATAACGATAATACCAATTTTATTTCTAATACCCAAAATAATTACAATGATGGAGATAATGAGGAGCAAGATAATTATAATATTCAACAAAATTACAATGTTCATAGTGAAAATAGCATAAACCCTAGTGAAAACGATAACAATCATGTCCATAGTAGCGATAACGATAACAACTATGATAACGATAATAACAACTTTATTTCTAACGCCCAAAATAATTACAATGATGGAGATAATGAGGAGCAAGATAATTATAATATTCAACAAAATTACAATGTTCAGAGTGAAAATAGCATAAACCCTAGTGAAAACGATAACAATCATGTCCATAGTAGCGATAACGATAACAACTATGATAACGATAATAACAACTTTATTTCTAACGCCCAAAATAATTACAATGATGGAGATAATGAGGAGCAAAATAATTATAATATTCAACAAAATTACAATGTTCAGAGTGAAAATAGTATAAACCCTAGCGAAGATGATAAAAATCATGTCCATAGTAGCGATAACGATAAGAACTATGATAACGATAATACCAATTCTATTTCTAATACCCAAAATAATTACAATGATGGAGACAATGACGAGCAAGATAATTATAATATTCAACAAAATTACAATGTTCAGAGTGAAAATAGCATAAACCCTGAAGAAGACGATAACAATCATGTCCATAGTAGCGATAACGATAACAACTATTATAACGATAATACCAATTTTATTTCTAATACCCAAAATAATTACAATGATGGAGATAATGAGGAGCAAGATAATTATAATATTCAACAAAATTACAATGTTCAGAGTGAAAATAGCATAAACCCTAGTGAAGATGATAACAATCATGTCCATAGTAGCGATAACGATAACAACTATGACAACGATAATAACAACTTTATTTCTAATAGCCAAAATAATTACAATGATGGCGACGAAGATAATTATAATATCCAGCAGAACTACAACGTTCAGAGTGAAAATAGCATAAACCCAGATGAAGAGGATAATAATAATGTACATAGCAGCGATATCGATAAAAACTATGATAACGATAATACCAACTTTATTTCTAATACCCAAAATAATTACAATGATGGGGATAATGGCGACGAAGATAATTACAATGTTCAACAAAATTACAACGTTCAGATTGAGAATAGCATAAAAACTGATGAACAATAACGAATAATCAAATTGTTAATAATATCCAAAGTCATTTACATAAACACTCTAAAATGACCTTAATAATCCTAACGATCAGGATAATAATGAACAAAAAAGTAGCATTAATTAGCACAATTAGGATAATTTCTACGAACGTAAATTAGTTGTAATGAGGTCAATATTTTTTATTGCCAAGTTAGTTATAATGTCCAAAATTATTATAAAGACCACAATAGGTTTCATTAGCAAGATTATGGATCCTATGGCGATAATTATAGCGACCAGGACCATAATAATGTCCACTATGGTAATTATATTGAAAACTTGAGTGATAAAGAGTTTTCGTCGAATAAAAAACTTATTTTAATTATATATTATAGTTTCAGTGTTAAATATTATCTAGTGCCATTGGAGCAGAGTTTTAATAATTTAAGAAAAATAGTTTAATAAAGTTTCAAAATTTTGATTTAAACATAAATTGATTGTTGTTCTTACATGGGTGGAAGGAAGGGTGCGGGGAAGCACGTTGCTACTATAAAGTAATGCAGATGATATGTAGTTTGTGATTGAAGAACATATTGTTTGGTAGTAGAACATAAGCTTTTGCTGCTTAATTATTGCCGCGTCGTAAATTTCTGTTATTAAATTGATACTTAGTTTGTTTTAATATGATTTAAAACTGTATCTAGTTGGTTTTATTTTTTTTCACACATGAGCTACTGATTTGTATGGTTTTGTTTTTATTTTTTTTTATTTTTAATTTGCAACCGAATTTATTTCATATTTTATTCTACGTTTTGTATGCAATAGTAGATGAAGTCAGCTGTTCTTGGATTCTTAACAGCGGTGCCACTGGTTTATGTTTAGCTGCAGGGATGCCAGTAGTTTAAGTTTTTGTTTACAAGTTGTAAGCAAGTTGTACAGCATTTGATTGCGGTTTTAGTTGATTCATTTTACAGAAAAACAATTAATAACTCTGTTTTATATTTCCTTTTACTCTACATTAAAATTGAAGTACTAGCAAATGTAATTTGAGTAAGTATTTCTGTATATCGCATTTAATATAAGACAATAATATTTTATTCTATTTTGAAAGTTTTTAATGGTTTTACTGCAATTTTATTACAAATTACCTACAACAAATGCATTACCGTTTACTAAGCAAAATATATATATTTTATTCAAATATAATATTAAGGGTGCTTTCAGGAATACTATTTTCTCTATTGGAAAAAATATATACTCCACCTTGATTTATCTAATTAATATTAAAACGTTTTAAAATAATGTTATAAAATTGTGTATTAAAAACAACCGACTGTTGATAAGTATTCGTATTATGATACTGCAATAAACTTTGAGAATGTTAAGCAGCAACAAGATGTTTATATTTATATAATTCAAATTGTCAACAAGTTGTTATATATTCAAGATATAGCGTCCCCTAATAATGCAATTAGAAGGTGCGACTGTGTAAAGCTTTTATTATTTTGCAGTTTTATATGGTGTAATTGTACTAAAGCTTAATATATGTTACTATTAAATTCTGTCATAGTTGACACATGCATTTAAGGGTGTTACTGCCAGCAGAGAAATAAAGAAAAATATCTTAAACATTTTTGTTGTATATATTGAAACCTATCTTGATGATATGCAAAAACCTATATATATGATATAACTAAAAATATTAGTAATAAAAATGATATTAAAAAAAAATATAATAATAATAATAATAATAAAAAAAAAACAAATACGAGAATTATATGCGATCAGGCCGAATCATATTTCTAAGTATCTTTAGTAAATATCAGTTATTGTAACCTTGGAAATATTTGTGCATTTTAAAACTTCAAAAATTTGCAAAGCATTTTATCTTTAATAATTTCCCATGTAGGGAGCACCCTAATTGTTTGATCAATTAATTTATTATATGCAAAGCAGATGTAAATTTTTATTTTATTTTTGTTTTATTCCTTTTTACGAGTACTAGCTTTCATTTCACTATATAAAGACATGAAAGTTCTCAAAACAATTTTAGTTCACATATACAATGCTTGTTTTGAAAGTTTAAAAAATTAAAAGTGATCGCGAAAAAATAAACCGAAAATAATTGCTATTATTATACATGTGTGTACATAAGAACACTTTATAATGGAATTTTTAACGACAGAATGTGCTGCCAGGTCAGCTGGGCCGGCCAATACATTAATGACCTTGTTATTGCAAACCTTAATAACAAAGTTTTGTGCATTAAGTGATCGATCGCATTGGCCAAATGATTATGGTGAAGAGATCGCTAAAAAAGGTACATACATAAATTTTAATCAATGTGAATACAGTATAAAATTTAAACTTATTGAAGTCGAGTGTCTTGAATGAATTTTTTTTAATTCGATCATATCAAATAGATATATATCGATATAATTTTTGTAAAGCTTAAATTTAATGTGATTATAATTCCAAATTTTTTAAATGAATGTATAGAAATTTAAATATCCGCCATATCAAATTAGTGTTAGTAAGAGCCGAGTTACAATTACAACTACTAAACACAAGCCACTTAAAAGTAGCGGCTACAAAATAATATTAAGCTAATTTTAACAAAGAAATTTTTGTATGTTTTAATCAGTGAAAAATTTATGCTTAACCCATTTCGTCCCAGTATTCGATTTTTCGAACAGTAAATTTGAAGCATTTTAAATTTATTTTTCTCTGTGTGGGAAAAACTGAGAACATATCTTTTTTAAAGAAAATTTAAAAAACATTTTGAAAAAATTTTTTTTTAAAAAATTCGGACATCTGATTCGTATTCCTTTAACCCAAATTACTATTTAACTACGAAGTTTCATAAACTTTTTCGAAAAAAAATATCTCTGGCACGATATGGGTTAAGGCCTGCAAATTACACATTAATTTACTGTGTTAGATAAGAACATGTGGCAACGCTACTTGGATACAATGCCAGTGACTGGAACAAAAAAAAAAGTATGTATGTATATATATATTTTAAATAGGCGGTTATATCAGACCCACTAAAAAATATATGTACGTAGATTGGTAATTGTATAAAAAACATCTTGGGCTCCATTAAAGTTGGGTTTTTATGCAGACACCAGACATTTTTTTGTGGAACAGTTCTAAGCATTTTATCATGCAACAGTAGTGATGAAATGTATGCGGTATGAAAGGTATTTTTATGTAGATATGCAACATATAAATATTTTATATTTATCTTAAAGTGAATAAACTTGCACAGAAAGCAACACAAAATCTTTTTGTTTTGTAGATATTGCACTTTTCTCCTTATTGAACAGAAGTTCTCTTACAATTTCAATAAAAACAATTTTTATACCCTCTAAAAAAGAATTGCAGGGTATATTCACTTTGTCATTCCGTTTGTAACATAGCGAAATATACATCTGAGACCCCATAAAGTATATATATTCTTGATCAATGATGAAATCTAAGACGATCTGAGCATGTCCCTCCGTCCGTCCGTTTGTGCAAATCACAATTCAGTCCAAACGAAAAGAGCTAGACTCTTGAAATTTGGTATAAATATATCTTGAGGGATAGCACAGGTCAAGTTCGTAAATAGGCTGAATCGGGCCAGAGGGAAAAAAGTTCCCATAAAAAGAACTAAACCAACCTGTAAAAAACAATATAATTTTTAAAGTTTTTTTTTTTAATAAATTTGTTAAGCATATGATATACTTTTATGTCAAAGAAGGTTCAACGCGTTAAACTTGGAGCCATAAAACAAAAATATATATAAATTTTTGAACCCCGCCCTCTTTAGTGGGCGTTATTATATGCAAAAATAGTGTAGAATTACTTAAAAATAAAATTTTTAAGCTTTAATGACGAAGCTAAGACGTAACATGGTACTCCTCTGTCTTTTCTCAATATGTGCTGTGTGACAAAGCAAAGGAATTATGAAAAGCCATTTGATTTTTTATTTTATTTTTATTCTTTAAATTCCAAAAATAATTAAAAACAACTAAGAACGTTATATTCGACGGGGTCGAATCTTAAATACCCTCCAAACTGTATTTTGTCGGGGTCACTCCCGTAGGGGCCGTGGGGAAGACATCTCACTTTTGCCATAAAACACTAAAAAGTCAATGTTTGGGGTTAATGAATGTAAAAAAGCAATTTTTTTTTGATAGGTTCATTTGGGGGGAGGGTAGGGCAGATAAGAGAACATCTCAGCTTAACCATAAAAGCTATCCAATTTTATTTTTAGAGAATGTGGGCTTATATTATACAATTTCTTAAATGTTTACACTATTTTCCCAAGTAATATGTTACTTCAACACCCACTAAAGGGGCGGGGTCCAAAAATGAATTTTTCTGATTTTCTGGCTGCAACTTTAACGTGTTGGACCTTCTTGGACATAAAAATATATCATTTGCTTAACAAAATTAAAAAAAAATACAAATATGTTGTTTTTTAGAGGTGAGTTTAGTTCATCTTATGGGAACGTGTATCTCTCTGGCCCGATTCAGCCCATGTACGAACTTGACCTGTGGCACCCTTCAAAATTTATCTATACCAATTGAATTAAAATTTATACGCTAATTGTTCGAAATTTTTTGTTTTAAATTCGGAAAGACATGATAAATATTCCATGTCAACATCAGTTTTTAGTTATTCACAGCAGAGCAGAACAGCTGTTTTCGATAGCCGCAACGCTTTCATCATCAGTGATCATGTATACTGTGTTTGTCACCTCTTATCTATAAAAAATTTAAAATTCCTTTTGGACTGTATCGTGATTTCCACAGACGGACGGACGGACATGGCTAGATCGTCTTATATTTCATCACTGATCAAGAATATATATACTTTAAGGCATCTTAGAGGAATATTTCGCTGCGTTACATACGGAATGACAAAGTGAATATACCCTATAATTCTTTTTTGGAGGGTATAAAAACTGCTGCGATAAATATTTATTTGAAAAATATTTTCAACTACATTAAGGCCTTTGAAATGTATCATGTGAATATGATTGCAGCAATAAAATATGTTAAGAAGATGATAAAGAGATTCGCTAGCTTTGCAACTGCTAACTAGTGCACACAAAATGATAACAATTAAACAGCCATAAAATTAGTTCTTGGCATCAAAACTAAAGTGAATGCAAGCAACACAACTTGCAAAAAAAATATAGACATATAAAAGGAAAGTGATCGCAATAGCAGTTAGAATTTGTTAGGCAAAGAATACAGATGACATCCTCTTTAGCTGGCGCGGCAATATTTAACGAACAATGTTCTATACCCAGTACGGGGGCTATGAATTCATTGGTCGCCTTATTGATACAGGGCATACTGACGGCCCAGTGCAATATTTCCCGTTCAGAATATTGGCCAACTGATTATGCAGAGACCGCTTGGAAGTCTGGTTTAACAGCTGCTTATGATTTTGTAATAGTGGGAGCTGGTTCAGCCGGTTCTGTGGTGGCCAGTCGTTTGAGTGAAAATTCCAATTGGAAGGTGTTGGTATTAGAGGCGGGCGATAATCCTCCCCAGGAGTCAGAGGTAGTTTTGTTAAGCCTATGGGAAATTAATTTATAAAACAGACTAGATATTTCTTTAAAGGTACCCGACATGTTTCTTAGTCTACAACATTCGAAATTTTCTTATTCTTATGTGACGCAGCCTAACGGGCGCTCCTGTAAGGCTTATGAGAATAACCAGTGCCACTGGCCACGTGGTAAAGTTATTGGCGGCAGTGGCGCCATTAATGCCATGTTGTACGTGACAGGCAATCGTTTTGATTACGATCGCTGGCAACAGCAGGGTAATTATGGCTGGTCTTACGATAAAGTAATACCCTATTTCGAAAAATCTATAAGAGCTGTGGGCAATGACACCCATCCCCAGGGTTATGTGGCCATTAACGCATTCAATCACTTTGATGAGGACATTTTTAATATGATTTTTAATGGCAGCAGTGAATTGGGCATACCTAAAGTGGCTGAATTCAAAGAGGGCAGCTTTATAGGCTATTCCCATCTCAAAGGTACTGTACAACATGGCCACAGAGCCAGTACTGGCAAAGGATATTTGGCCAAAGTTTCACATAGGAAAAATTTACATGTAATAAAAAATGCTCAGGTAATCAAACTGCATTTTGATGCCAGCGGCCAAACAGTGAAATCAGTAGAATTTAAGTTGAGGCATTACAATATTACCATGCAAGCTAAAATCCAAAAAGAGGCCATAATATCAGCGGGCACTGTAGACACACCCAAACTGTTAATGCTGTCCGGTGTGGGACCTCAAGCGGTACTACAGCCTTTGAAAATACCAATTATACACAATTTGCCCATAGGAGAGAATTTGCAAGATCATTTAATGATTCAAGTGTTTATGAGACTGGAGGGCCAGCCTTTTGATCAGAAAAAGATCTTCGATGAAATCTATCAATTCTTAATGTATAGTCAAGGACCTTTAACGGCACCTGGTACGGCCTCCTTAACCGGTTTCGTTAACTCTCAGCCGTATTCCAAGTCACCCTATCCCGATATTGAATTCCATCACATAACAATCCGTAGGGGAAATTTTAAACTGGCAGAAGATTTATTGCATAGTTTAAATGTGAAAAAAGAATTTAGATCCCATTTAATACAGACTGTTAAGCAACATGATGTTTTGGGCATTTTTACATCTTTAGCACATCCCAAATCGATGGGCTACATAAAAATAAACTCCTCTTCTGCCTACGATGCACCCATTATCCAGCCCGATTATATGTCTGCTGCCGCAGATATAGAAGTTATACTGCGTGCCCTGGACTATCTAATAAAATTGGAACAAACACAAGCTTTCCAGCAAAAACAAGCTGAAATTCTGCACATACCCATCGAGGAGTGCGATCAATATGAATTCAAGTCGGAACAATATTGGCGCTGTTACATAACCTATTTCTCTTCAACGATGTACCATCATGTGGGCACAGTAAAAATGGGTGCCGCACATGATGTAACGGCCTGTGTAAATCCCAGGCTCCAGCTAAAAGGTGTGACAAATTTACGTGTAGCAGATGCTTCAGTTATGCCTTATGTAACCAGCGGCAATACGAATGTACCCACAATCATGATTGCCGAAAAGGCGGCGGATTTCATTAGAGAGCGTTGGACGTGAAATAATATCACAACAGAGTATTGCGTTCCGCTGTTCAAGAGATGTTTTTTTTATGGAAAATATTTAAGATATTTTTTTTTCAGCAAGTATTTAATAAAAATATATTTAAATTTGTTATTAATATTTTTTGGTCTATTTATTTAGTTCAGATTCTTGTCATGACACGCCTACTAGTTGGGCACTCTTTTAATTATGTGAAAGTTAGCAACAATGAAGTTTCACACAAGTGGAAACGAGACACATATTCGAAGTGATTACAATCGTTCGTAGTAAATGTTTTGTCCTTCTTTCGGCTAACTATAAAAATAGAATAGACTATATGGGAATTGTACTCAATAATAACTACACAGGCCAATCAAATAAGATGGTCAAATGACATATAAAGTTGGAAACTTTTTTCCTTCCTTTTGATGTTTTGTAAATTGTTTCAAAAGTGTAACTCCCAATGGTTTTAAATTCAATTTTTGTGTGTTAATATTTAGTAATTTTATTCTAAAAAGTTCTATTGAACCTCTTAAAGAATACATATTACTTTACAAATTTAGTAATAAGCAGTATTTTCATTTAAAAAAAAATGATAAGTCGTCTTCAAAACAATAGGGTTTATAAAACTATATCTTGTAAAACAGAATTTTATAGAAAAGGCAATTTTTCAAAAATAAACTAATAAATTTCCATTTAAACAAAGCATTTTTTGATATAAAAATTATTTTTAAAATGGATCTTAAAACTAAGAGCCTTTTGAAAGGTACCTCTTAATAAAAGTACTTTTTGAAAAAATACCTTTCAAAAAAGTACCTTTAAAAATGTTCCTTTTAAAAACATACCTGTTAAAAATACCTTTTAAAAAGTACCTTTCAAAAAAGTACCTTTAAAAATAGTACCTTTTAAAAACGTACCTTTTTAAAAAGTACCTTTTAAAAAAGTACTTTTTAAAAAAGTACCTATTTGAAAAAGAACCTTTTAGAAAAGAACTTTTTAAAAAAGTACTTTTTAAAAAAGCACCTTCTAAAGAAATACTTTTTAAAAAGAACCTTTTAAAAAATTACCTTTTAAAATAGTACCTTTTAAAAAAATACTTCTGAAAGAAGTATCTTTTAAAAAAGTTCCTTTCAAAAAACTAACTCAAAAAAATACTTTTTAAAAAGGGGTCTTTTAAAAAAGTACCTTTTAAATAAATGCTTTTTAAAAAGTACCTTTTAAAAAAATACCTATTAAAAAAGTACCTTTGAAATACGCACCTTTTAGAAAAGTACCTTTTAAAAGGTATAATTTGAAAACATTATTTTAAAGAAGTACCTTTTAATAAAGTATCTTTCAAAAATCTATCTTTTTAGTACTATTTTAAAAAGAATAGCTTATTAAAAAGGGGACCTCTTTAAAAAATGCATTTTGAAAAGAGCAACCTTCTTACAAAAAGTACCTTTATAAAAGATCCATAAAAACTATGAAACTTTTAGAAAATACCTTTTCAAATTGTGGCTTTTAAAAAGTCACTTTTAAAAAAGTACCTTTCAAAAAGTACATCTTAATAAAAGTACCCTTTAAAAACACATCTTTTGAACAATTACCATTCAAATAAGTACCTTTTAAAAAAGAACCTTTTAAAAAAGTATCATTTAAAAAAGTACCTTTTAAACAGTACCTTTTAAAAAAGTACCTTTTAAAAAAGTATTTTTAAAAAAGTACCTTTTAAACAGGTACCTTTTAAAAAAATACCTTTTAAAAAAGTACCTTCGAAAAAGTACCTTTTACAAAAGTACCTATTAAGAAAGTATTTTATAAAAAATTGTCCTTGAAAACTGAACAATTGAAAAAAGTACCTTTTAAAAAGTATAATTTGAATACTTAATTTTAAAGAGTCTCTTTAGTACTATTTTAAAAAGAACTGGGGGCAAATTACGGCATTCGATATCGATCGAAATTTGTACTTAAATTGTATTGAAATTTCGATCGATATCGAATGCGGTAATTTGGCCCCTGATTATTCAAAAGGTACCTTTTGGAAAAAGTGACTTTTGATACAAATAATACCTTTATAAAAGGACCTTACAAACTAAGTACCTTTTAACAAAGTGCCTATGTGGCTATGTTATATGAATTGATCCCTAGAAAGTATTATTTGAAAATGATTAGCTAAACATATTAATAAAGGGATATTTAATAATTACTTGCGAGTGAGAAGCCAATTACAGTTTATAAGAAAATAATAAGATATTCTTTATATGTAAAAAAATTTAATGGTTACGCTCTAAAGTTTTCAATTAATCTCAATTTTGTTTTAGGTCTAGATGGTTACGACTTTGTGGTGGTAGGCTCTGGTAGTGCGGGTGCTGTAGTCGCTGGCCGCCTTAGTGAAAATCCAAAATGGAAAGTTTTGCTGCTGGAGGCAGGAGGTGATCCGCCCATAGAAACTCAGGTAAGTTAAAAAATTCAAAAACACAAAAAAGAAGAGCTTAAAACATTTAAATACAGTTTGTAGGTTGGCATATGGCCACTCAATTCTCCGACTGGGATTGGCAATATCATACCGAACCCAATGGCAAAGCTTGCATGGCTATGGAGGGCGAAAGCTGTCACTGGCCAAGAGGTAAAATGTTGGGTGGCACTAATGGCATGAACGCCATGATATATGCACGCGGCACTCGAGCTGATTTTGATGACTGGCGTGATCGCGGCAATCCTACTTGGGGCTATGATGACGTCTTAGATTATTTCCGCAAGGCAGAGGATTTACGCTCCACCAGGTCTGGCTATAGGCCGGGTGATCACGGTGTAGGCGGTCCCATGGGTCTTAACAACTACGTAAGCGATAATGAATTTCGTGAGACAATTAAGATGGGCATGGCTGAAATGGGTTATGGCTCAGCTGCCGATTTTACCGAAGGCTCTTGGATAGGACAAATCGATATACTGGGTACGCAGGATCAGGGCAAGCGCATTACAACAGCTACATCTCATTTGCACAAGGAACGCAATAATTTGCATGTAGTGCGTTATGCTCATGTTAAAAAAGTAAATTTTGACCACGAGAAAAGAGCTGAAGGCGTTAGCTTTGTTTTGAAAGGTGAAAAGGAGTACACGGTTAAAGTAACGAAAGAGGTGATTTTAGCCGGCGGGGCAATAGGCACACCGCAACTTTTAATGCTGTCTGGTAAATTATAAATATATTTTTTGCACAATTTGTATTACTATTATTATTGTTGTTCTCCTCTGAACAGGCATTGGACCTGCTCAACATCTGAAAAGTTTAGGCATACCCAAACTCGTTGACCTGCCCGTGGGACAAAATCTTAAGGATCATGCCAGTTTGCCTGTGGTATTTCAAATAGATAAATCTACCGCAAGGAAGCCCTCTGATGAGGAACTGGTAGATGCCATGTATAACCTGATAATGGGCCGTTATAGTAAACTTTTACATCATGAAGCCACCGCCTTGACAGGTTTTATAAATACCACTTCCATAAATGGCCCCAATCCCGATATACAAACCACCAACTTTTTCAGTCTTATGCAATCTCCCGAGCTGAAGGGTTACATCAAGGCAACTGGCTTCAATAAAAAAGTGGCCGCCTCTATTCTAAAAGCTAATGAGAATTCCAACACTTATATCACTTATTTATTGCATCTGAAGCCATTCTCCAAAGGCCATATAGAGCTGAGGAGTGCCAACTATTTGGATAAACCACGTATACATGTCAACTACATGTCCGATCAACGTGACGTGGAGACCTATATAAGAGCTTTGAAGATCTATACAAAACTACCTGAAACTAAAGCTTTCAGTGAACGAGAAACTTCTCTGCATAAAGTGGATTTAGAGGCTTGCAATTCACTGTCTTATAGATCAGATGAATATTGGCGTTGTTATATTAAATACATGACCACAACAGTTTATCATCCGGTGGGTACAACAAAAATGGGTCCCTCTACAGATCCCACGACTGTAGTTGATTGGCGTTTGCGGGTGCATGGTACGAAGGGTTTACGCGTCGTAGATGCAAGTATTATGCCTGATATTGTAGCGGCTAATACCAATGCTGCTATAATAATGATCGGTGAGAAAGGAGCCGATATGATCGAAGAGGACTGGGAGAGCCACAGTTCTCATAATGAGTTGTAAAGAGATTCATAAAATGCATTTAGATTTTTGAAATTATTGAATGAAACAAAGAAATGTTAAATACTAAGTAGTGAAATTTAGAAAGAATATATTTAGCAGAAACTATCTATCAAGTGTTTTTAATACAGCAGATAAAATACGTTGACGCCTATTTCCATCATTTGATCATCCAGGCCTAGAAGTATGCATTTTTTTTTAGGAGTAGGACCAGCACTCAGGGGATGACCCCTACATATGCAATACATTGCGCCAGAACTGAAAACGAGGGGATAGTATTGAGGGTACAGATTAGGAAAGATGAGAAGATAGACAGTTTTTTTTTTTTTTGTAGCTATTTCAACCTTTAACTTCGCCGGCTAATTTTTGCTACAGGGCCGACGAAGGTGGGTGCTGTTACTCTGCTTTTAGTACATGATAGTGTCACCCGCTGTCAATTATGTTCAGTGACCAGTGATTATGCCTTCATCATTGAAACAGGCTGGCAACAACTAACACAACCACGCACTAATGCTGTTCAGAAGAATTCAATACAATATTTCATGACTCAGCGCGGGCTCGAACTCACGACCCTCCGCTTCATAGTATCGTGTTCTACTACTTCAGTCAACAGCACCCACAAACAGAAACTTAATATACATATTCATTCTTGTCGATAAATTTCCCAGATTAAGTTCTTTTTCTAATCGAAAGAAGACATTCTCATTTTTTATTTGCAAAAAAGAAGTATAATTTTTTTTCGTAAAATCATTAAGCATTTAGATCTTAAATAAATAAAACTTGTTAGCGGCAAGTGGAATGATTTTTAAGCTGTTTTATATGTTTGCATTAGGTACAGCACTGTTAAAAGCTAATAAAAGCTTTATATTTACAATAGCTTTTAATATTGAGTTAGTAAATACATCCACCATAAAACGATCAGCAAAAGAAAAATCTTTAGAAGTGATCTGCAATAAACTATATCAAAATTGTGTAATAAACAAACAGGTTTCGATAATATGGCATCTATGATATTTCTTTGGTTACTCTTGAAACTACTAAAACTATTAAAATATTACAATTTGGCTTTTTAAAATAAAATAATAAATAAAATAAATTTAAAAAATTAGCTATTTAATTATGTACTTCAATTTAAAATAAAGCTTTAATTTTTCAGTTCTAGAGCTGTCTTTTTGGCTTTGCTGATTCCCAATACCTATGGCATTCTCAGAAACTCCTCATATATATTTAATTTATTAAGAAAAAGAAAATAAATACATATTTTTACTTGATTACTTTTATGTAGCAAAACAAGTTTCAGTTTTCCAAGCCTGCAATCGAATTTTTGATTTTTAATAAAAATTCAATTCTTCCTGAAGTGCAAATTCATGTTAATTTAAAGAGAAAAAAAAAATAAGTTTGAGCTAGTTAATTTTATATACCAAAAGTTAGTTTAAAATGTCCAGCTCTGGATGTGTATTTTGGATTTCTCTGATTTTCAAAAGCAATCTGTATAGGACCATTTCCAATACATCAATCCAAGACCGAAGTCTGTAGCTTTTCCGGGGACTTTGTAAAACCGATTAACATACAGCCAGACGGACATTGTCTATTCAAGTTATGTGTTCATAACTTCTTAAAAAAGAACACTTTTCAAAATAGTAACTTTTTAGCAAAATGTATTGTTATAAAAATAACTTTTTAAAAAGGTACCCTTTATAGCAAGTACCTTTTACAAAATGTAAATTTTTCAAAAAGTACCTTTTTGAAAAAGTATTTTTTAAAAAAGTACTTTTAAAAATAAGTACTTTTATAAAAAAGTACTTTTTTGAAAAAGTACTTTTTTAAAATAGTACCTTTTTAAAAAAGTATGTTTTTAAAAAGATAACTTTTTAAAAAGTATCTTTTTAAAAAGATAACTTTTTAAAAAGTATCTTTTTAAAAAGATAACTTTTTAAAAAGTATCTTTTTAAAAAGATAACTTTTTAAAAAAGTATGTTTTTAAAAACATAACTTTTTAAAAAATTACTTTTGATAACAAGTACATTTTAAAACAAGGAAATTTTTAACAAAGTACAATACCTTTTTAAAAAAGTGTCTGTTAAAAAAAGTACCTTTCTAAAGAAGTACCTTTTTAAAAAAGTACATTTTCAAAAAAGTACCTTTTTAAAAAAGTAACTTTTTAAAAAAGTACTTTTTTAAAAAGGTACCTTTTAAAAATGTACATAAATTTTTTAAAAAGAACCTTTCAAAAAAGTAAATTTTTAACAAAGTACAATACCTTTTTAAAAAAGTACCTGCTTAAAAAAAGTACCTTTTTAAAAAAGTACATTTTAAAAAAAGTACCTTTTTAAAAAAGAACTTAAAAAAAGTAACTTTTTAAAAATGTACACTTTTTAAAAATGTACACTTTTTTGAAAGAGTACGTTTTTAAAAAAGTACTTTCTTAAAGAAGTACCTTTTTAAAAAAGTACCTTCTTAAAAATACATTTTTCACCTTTTTACGGAAGTATGTCTTTGAAAAAAGTACATTCCTTAAAATAACTTTTTGATACTGTTTTATAAAAGTACTTTGGGGAGAAAGTAGCTCTTTGAAAGAAATTTTCTACATATTGTTTTCAATAACAAAACAATTTCAGGTAACAGCCTTCTAAAATAGAGTAAATTTAACAAAGAGCTGATGAAAATATCACTTTAGAAGAAATATGCTTCTTCGAAAAAGAGTCTTTTCAAAAAAGTCCCTTTCAAAAGCATGCATTTACCCGCAAAAAAAAAAACGTTTAAAAACATTGACTCTTTCTACGAAATATCTTTAAAAAAACGAGAACCTTTTTAAAAAGTATCTTTGTATAAAAATTTATTATTTAAAAGAGAAATTCTTGCTATAAGGAGACTTTTCCAAAAATTATCCCTTCAAACCTGGAGTTTTTTAAATATGTCCTTAAAAAATAACATCATATTTTAAAACAATTAATTTTTTGAAGGAGCTACGTGTTGAATATTTTAAAAACAACTTTTTAAAAATCCTATTATATTTAAATAAAACCTATTGTATTTTTTTTTAGTAAGTATTTGTTGCTAAAACATGTTTTTATCATATGCACGGCCAACATAAAATCTTCAAGCTTTTTTTATAAGTGTAAAAGCAAAAAATATTTTAACACTATTTTCATTGAACTTCAAATAAATTACTGTTTTATGCCAAAGCATTGATTCGAAAACTTCATGTATATCTGTGCGTCTGCGTGTGTTCAATGTTTATTATGTGTATGCAAATTAAAAAAAAAAACTGTTGTGTCACTCAGCCACGTCTTATCAATTTCAATTGAAATTCGAAGACACAGAAAGCATTAGGTGGCACGAGACTCATTTTTGTGTGCGTGTGTAATGACATTTTATTAAAAAATAAAATGGAATAGAAAATAAGTGAAGTGCTTGCTTGATTTTAATTATTTCTATGTCATAATTAATCAATTCGTACACAATAGGTGCATGCACGAGCATATGTCGTTTGTACGAGTGTGTATTTTAAGTATGAAATTTTATTTGTTAAAAAATTTTTTGGGCTAATTTATTTGTCAACTACCAAAAGTTTTGTATTACCTGTTAGCGCACTACTTGCCAATAGTGAAAGTTTTTAGGGTAAACAATTTGTTGAGTGATTCAAAATAAATTTTATTAATATATTCCAATGATTGACACAGTGTTACACAGTGTCGTGATTTGGGGCGGCGGTTTAATGCGTAGTTCAATTCAGTGAAATCCAGAAATTTCTTCCACAGACGATTCTCTGTGGAATGTGAAAAAAAATGTGACAATAAAATCACATTGTTTTCAACTTGAAAAGACTATTTACACATCGATGTGACTGTTGATAGAAAATTATGTGTCAACAGTTTATTTTAATGCCCGCTAAACATGCGTGCCGCCTATTTTCATTAACAATAAAATTGATTGATTTCTTTTTTCAATCACTTAATTATCTGACCTTTAACAAACAATTGATTACTTAAATTCAGTTTTATGCCAAAACATTTGCTACGCGTATCAGCCAACACAACAGTTCATTCAATCATAATAATAAAATTAATGAATTTTTAATTAAGTTTCTTGTTAAATTCATAAAAAAAACAGATAAATAAATCTCAAATACTTCACACCTTTCATTGCGCTCTTCGTTGATCATTTAATCACCTGTTACGCTGCAAATCTTTAATTGTCAATTATCATTTTACGGTTGCTGTTTGTTTTATTTAATTTTCTGTTTCAATAATAATACATTTATCATTTATTTTCTTTTTTAGGTCACTTACTTGTGCATATTGTTTTCATTTCTTGCTTTTTGTGCTGCAAGCGTCATAATATTATAAAATTGTATTTGTGCTTTTGTGCAAACTATTGTCTGTGCCTCGCCATATAACAGCAATGAAATCACTCACCTGCAAAGAAATTGAGGGAGGGAGAAAAAACATTCAACAATTAATTACATTGAATAATTGCAAAACATGTAAAAAGAAAATATGTAACACTAAGTGCGACTACATAATGAAAACTACATTAAATTTGAATCCAATCATCTACTGACATCTCAATGAAATGTGTTTTTAAGAAGTACTTAATAGTTAAAAAAAATAGACTTAGGCGATTGTCTGATACAGAGCATGCGTCCAGTTGCATAAGATTCAGGTCAGACTAATGCCTGAAAACATAAATCAATATGGGTTGCAATAAATTAAACTAAGTCAGTTATTTAAACAAGGGCACCTTAAAGAAAACTACATTAACTAATCTTTTCGAAGGGTTAGCCTTTCAATAAAGCAACTTTTAACAATATATGGCACACTTACAAAAGCATATTTTAAATTAATAACTTTTTAAAAACTAGCTTTAAAAAAAGGAAATGTTTAATAAAATCCCTTTCACTTAAAATAGCTCTTTTTAAAACGAGTACTTTTCAAAACAGTACCTCTTCATATAAGGGTAATTTTTGTAAAGGCACATATTTTTAAAGATTAATTAATTCGTGCTTAAAAAGTACATTTTTCAAAAAAACACGTTCTAAAAAACGTACGTTAGAAAAAGTTCTCTTTTAATAGCACATACCTTTTTAAATTTTTTTTTTTAAATGTCCCTGTTAATGAAATCTTTAAGAACAGCTTTTTCAAAAAGTACTTGTTTTCTAAAAATTGTTTTTAAAGAAAAGTACCTTAAAAAGTACTTTCCTTTTAGAAAAACGTATCTGTTTTAAAAGGTAAATTGTTTAAAAATGTGCCTATTTAAAAAAATACCCTTAAAAATAACTTTTTGAATAAATACATTTTTTCCAAATATAACGTTTAAAGAAACGTAATATATAAAGTACTTTTTTAAAACACGTACCTTTTCGAGAAACGTTCCTCTTAAGTAAACTTTTCCAAGAAATAACTTTTAACAAAGTACTTCTGTCTTTAAAAATACGTTTTTAAAATATATCTTTTTAAAAGTACTTTTCCAAAATGTACATTTTGAAGAAGTACCTTTCTTAAAAGCACCTTTTTAAACAATACCTTTTCAAACAGTACCTTTTTAAAAAGTACCTCTTTAAAAAGTACTTTTCTAAAAGTACCTTTTTAAAAAATGCCTTTTTAATATATACCTTTTCAAAAGTAGCTTTTAAAACAAACGTTTATAAAAAGTAACTTTTTAAAAAGTGCCTTTTTAACAAATACCTTTTTAAAAAGTATCTTTTTAAAACATAACTTTTTTTTCTAAAAGTACCTTTTTAAAAAATGCCTTTTTAATATATACCTTTTTCAAAAGTAGCTTTTAAAACAAACGTTTATAAAAAGTAACTTTTTAAAAAGTGCCTTTTTAACAAATACCTTTTTAAAAAGTACCTTTTTAATAAATACTTTTTTATAGAGTACCTTTTTAAAAAATACTTTTACAAAAAGTACCCTTTTAAAAAGTTCCTTTTTAATAAATACCTTTTTCAAAAACAGCTTTTTACAAAATACTTTAATAAAAAGTACCTTTTTAATAAATATCTTTTAAAAAAATACCTCTACAAAAAATATGACTTTAAAAAGTACCTTTTTAAAAAGTGTCTTTTTAATAAATACCTTTTAAAAAAATACCTCTACAAAAAATATCTCTTTAAAAAGTACCTTTTTAAATGTACCTGTTTAAAAATGTAACTATTTAAAAAAGTACCTTTTTAAATGTACCTGTTTAAAAATGTAACTATTTAAAAAAGTACCTTTTTAAAAGTTATTTTGTAAAGAGTGCCTTTTTAAAAAGTAGCTCTTTAAAATATACTTATACAAAATGTACCTTTTTAAAATAAGTACCTTTAATACCTTTTTAAAAAATATCTTTCTAAAACATACCTTTTTAAAAAGTACCTTTTTAAAAAATACCATTTTAAAAAATACCTTTTTAATAAGTACATTTTTAAAAAGTACCTTTTCAAAAAATACTGTTATAAAAAGTACCTATTTAAAAAGTGCCTTTTTAAAAAACACCTCTTTAAAAAGTACATTTAAAAAAATTACTTGTTTAAAAATGTACCTTTTTAAACAAATACCTTTTTAAAAAAGTACCTTTTTCAAAAAGTACCTTTTTAAAAAAGTACCTTTTTAAAAAAGTACCTTTTTAAAAAAGTACCTTTTTAAAAAAGTACCTTTTTAAAAAGTACCTTTTTAAAAAAGTATTTTTTAAAAAAAGTACTTTTCTAAAAACGTACGGTTTTTAAAAGAGATATTTTAATATGTATCTTTTTGAAATAAGTAAATTTTTCAAAACAGCTTTGTAAAAATGGTTTCTTATTTAAAAACAGATAACTTCTAAATTGGATAATTTTCGTCATGTTCCAATTTTCGACGTAATTTCGTCCAATTTATAAAAATAAGAAGTATATTTATTAACAAAGTGTTTTTTAGGCGTGCGTTTATAATTGGGACGTTTCTAATCAGTTTAAGGGGATTTTTAAACTTATTCGTATTAGAAATAATTGATTAGCTTAATTTTAATTTTCATAGATATATTTTAATTCCGTATTAATCCGCGTGCTTAAATATAAACACTTCAGATAATTTTTTTTTAAATGTAAAGCTGGAAAATGAAAATTTGTAAGTATTTAATAGTTTTGTGTGATATTTTTAATTAAACTTAATAACAATGCCCTTAAAGTTTTTAAACAGATATGTTTTTGTAAAGCAATATATTTGAAAAAAAGCACATTTACCAAATTTTGCAAAATCAGTTAAAACTGAATTTCACACAAAAAACAGCCATAAAAGGTCGGAAGTTATTAATTTGCATAATAACTTATGCAGGAAATTGTAGTCGTTTTTTTTTAAATTTGGCTAATTTTTAATGCGAATATTATACACTTTTTGGGAGCCCAATATGAATATATTTTTGTGAAATACTAATAAAATATACAAGATTTGATTGAAATATTTGCCAAAAAATAACAAAAACATTAAAGTCATGTGTAGCCAATATTTAACAGGTAACGCATAAATAGTTCAAGGTCATGTTTTCCACCATAACAAAAACTAATTTCAGCAATAATAAAAATTAAACAAATAAGCAAATAATAAATTTGAAATATTTAGCCAAGTCATAACAACATTTTTGTTTACAAGCACCATCATAAAAATAAAATAACAATCGTACCAGCCACTATTTCAAGCCATTAAATTACTTAAATTTAGTTACTAAAGCACAGCAATTAAAACATAATCTCATATTATAATTGACGTGATTTCTGATATATGTTGGCTGTTGACTCTTTTTTTTTTCTTTTCGTTGACTACAATTAAGATTTAATTTAAAGCACTTGTATCTTGCGATATTTACTGTGGTGGATTTTTTCTTCTTTTTTTGGCAAATAGTTTTGTGTCCCGTACTTATGGTTTCTTGCATGTGTATTTCTGTACTTGACAATATATCAAATACATCCCATGAAACGTAATTATTTGTACCATCATATTACTAAGAGTATGAATTAAAAACAAGATTGTCAAAAAAGTATATATATAAATAAAATAAAATATATCTTTACATCCGCTATACCATAAATAGCTGGCCATATTAAAACTGTTGCAGTGTTTGCAAATGTTTTAGTTAAGAAATATCGCCAAACAAAAACAAAAGTTTCTTTCTGTTTTTAGAAATTTGTTTTCGCTTTTCTAAATTTTTCATTAACTCAAAGTGATTTACAAAATTAGAATTTCTATTTCTTTGCCACAATCATACAGTGTGGCGTAAAATTAATCACTCAATCAGAAGATGTTACAGTTTTTCCAAAAAGCGTAGCTTCTTCGCATTTGAAACTCCTTTCAATACTTAGTTGTAAGAAATAAACGCTTTTTGAGCAAAACTGGGTAAAATTGTGTCTCAAGCAAAAAATTTATTTTTTTGCAAAGCGGCAAAAATTGGCCAAACATTTTTGTTATTAGAAATAAACGCTTTTTTAACAAAATTGGGTAAAATTGTGTTCCAACCGAAAAATTAATTTTTCGCAAAGCGGTACCCCTTTCCTCAAAAATTGCGACTTAAGCTTTTTCTGAAGCTTCTTGGCATTTGAAACTCCTTTCAGTACTTAGTTATTACAAATAGACATTTGTGAACTAGACACAGCAGCACTACACAAACCAACAAACAAATAATGCAGAGTTGTATTCCTCTACAACGTGCAATAATTGTGTCACACTTTCATCCGCCTGTACATGAAGGGTATTCGAATTTCGGCTTGTATTATGAATACAATCATTCCTACTAAATATGTTGTTACTTTTAATTACAACTTTAATTTTAATTGTCATACATTGTGCTGATGAGTCTAACCCATACGCAGGCGCATAAATAATTTAGAAAAGAGAAATGTGTACGCAAGTTGACAAATATACGGACCCTTGTGATACAGCGTTATAACTTTGAGGCAAATAATTAACAACATGTTGCAAATGCAAGTGATTTATTTAAAAACAAAAAAAAAAGTAATTTTACTTGAGCAATAATTTTGCAAGTGAATGAAAATGGTTGTATTTACAAAATATTCCATAGTTGAGGTTAAAACCGGTAGTACCGGCAAAAACTTTAGATGACAATTTGTGTAACGGATATTCAAATTTACCACGCCTTCAAATTTACCACGCCTTTTTGGTTCGGTATAAAGCATATGAGGGTTAGTTACAAATGCATATAAGGCTATACTTAGCTCATTACCTGGAAGTAGTTATTTAATCACTTTCTTGTTTGTTTTTTATTTAAAAAAAAACGCTCTCAAAAATTTTTCAAAAAATCTACTAGAATAACGGAATTTTAATTTAATATTAATGGTTTTGATATTGTGCATCTACATATTTTTGAGCTACTAGTAAGTATAAGAATAAGTGGTTCATTATAGTGACAATTTTGGAATATTTTTAAAGTTTTCCTTAATGTTTCAAGCCTATAAATTAATTGGCTTTATTATCATGTAAATTTATAAATAATTGCGAATTAATTTATCTATTATATGGTGTTCAGACATGCATGTTTAATTGAGTCAATAATAAGTTAATTAAAAAGTGTTCACACATACTCAATATAGCTAACTCAATTAGCGTTTGACAGCAGCCGACAAAAGGTGTTGTTTACATTATGCTTGTGAAAATATGTGGTTAAAATTTTGCGAAAATGGAACAAAGTTTGGCTTCTCAAAAGAGTTTGCTTTTGTTGTACGTAATCAATTTTTTATTTTTCATTTGTTTTTGCCATTTGTGTTTGTTGTTAATTAAAAAATTTTATTTTAAAAACTCACCCTCAACTTGACTCGCCATTTTTTTCTGTGAATTTGTTTACATATGAGTTGTCAAATTTCATAAAGTTTATTCAATAGGCATTATGGTGCCCACTAAACAAACTTTTACAGTGCTGCATTTTAAGCTTTGCTCAATTTTATAGACAATTAAGGGTTAATTGATCAATTAGCTAATTAAAATTTTGTATGGCTAATTGATCTCAATAATACTATTAATTGCGATAAACTCAATTAAGGCATATGTCTGAACACCATATTACATTTGACATATCAACAAGGCAAGCTTTTGCTAAAGGAATTAATATTTTAGAAGTGCCTAGAAATTACTCAAAGATAAATAATAAAATGATATATATTTTGTATTCCAAATTTTGTTATTCTACTTTTTTCATTAGGTGTTCCTTGTCTATATTAATTTATATAAAGCAAATATTTAGGGTTTATTACTTCACATTATTTTTTTTTGTATTAATGTTAACTGCTTTTTATATCTGTTGGCAAAATATTTACAAACAAATAATAAAAAAAGGCACACACAAGGAAACTTTTTCACAATCTGTCATTGAGTACATTAATAAATTTCATGTATTGAAAAGATAAACGTTGAAAATTGTACGTAGATCTAGCAATTTACATTGGGCTATAACGGTAGGTGCCCTCTTCCGCTGTATAGATTTACTAAGAGAATAATTTTGGAAATTCACTTGCGAAGGAGTTTCAGAATTTCAAAACCATGGTAATGCTGCTAACAAAGAACCTGATACATGTTTGGTACTTTTTCCATATAAGGGATAAAAATGTACTATTTTTCACCTGCCTTGCACTTCCAAAATATTGAAGATAGTCGTAGCTAAAAGCCTTTTGGGGCGTTTTATTCTTCTGAAAAAAAATTTGGCATATATTTTGGGACTTTTTGATAAGGAATAAAATCGTTGCTATTTTCGGTACTTTTTTTGTTAATGATAATGTTGATATATAGTACATGCTGACTTCCTAGCCAGCAGTACAATCTGAGATAATAATGTTTGTGTTGTTTTGAAGGGGACAAAACAGGTACCAAAAACTGTAAATAATAGAAATTATTTGAAATTGTAATTTTGATAATATAATGTTTGAAAATGTAGTTTGCGGATATGAAAGCTTTTGGAAAATGTAGTTTTTGTAGACATGTACTACTATTCCTGAAAGGCGCTTTATGAAAAGGGTATTCGAATAAAAAAGTACTTTTGAGAAAAGGAGTTTCCTTAAAAAGGGTGCAAAAAGTGTTTCAAATATTTCAAAAGATACTTTTCGGGAGAAGCACCGAAAAAGCTTTTTGGACAAATTACTTTTCAGAAAAGGTACTTTTTCGAAAAGGTACTTTATTGGAAAAGGTTCTTTCTTAAAATATATTTTTATAAGGAAATTTTTAAGGAATGTACTATTAGGAATGTTTTCTTTTTTCTTAAAATGGTACTTTTTGGAAAACTTACTTTTTGGTAATAGTACTTTTTTGAAAACGTACTTTTTGAAAAAAGAAATTTTTGGAAAAAATACTTTTCGGATAATGTACTTTTTGGAGAAACTATATACTTTTTGGAAAAAGTACTTTTTGGAAAAAGTACATTTTGAATAAAGTACTTTTTGGAATAAGTACTTTTTGAAAAAAGAAAATTTTGAATAAAGTACTTTTCGGAGAAAGTACTTTTTGGAGAAAGTACTTTTTGGAGAAAGTACTTTTTAGAAAAAGAACTTTTTGGAAAAAAAACTTTTTGGAAAAAGTACTTTATGGAAAAAGTACTTTTTGGAATAAGTACTTTTTGGAAAAAGTACTTTTTGAAGAAAGTACTTTTTCAAGAAAGTACTTTTTGAAGAAAGTACTTTTTGAAAAAACTATTTCTTGGATAAAATACTTTTTGGAAAAAGAACTTTGTGGAAAAGGTAGTTTTAGGATAAAGTACTTTTTGGAAAAAGAACTTTTTGGAAAAAATACTTTTCGGAGAAAGTACTTTTTGGAAAAGTACTTTTTGGATAAAGTATTTTTTGGAAAAAGTACTTGTTTCAAGTATTTTATTATGCACTTAAGTCAATGGGCACTTGAATCAAAACGAATATTTATATATCTAAAGATCCTATTGATGGCGGTGCCGTAAGCTTTCTCTGGCAAATTCCTAGTGTTTCGCAAATTTTTTATTAATATACATTTTTTTTTTAAATTCGATGAGATGACATTTGCCGATTACTGTAAGATTTGTTTATTTTTGACGGTATTTAGTTTTTTATGAAAATAATTTTCATTTATAGGTGAAATTATATTTTTTTCCGAAAACTATAAGAAAACGCAACAGCGAGCTGTTTTCACAGTCCACTGTTTTCATATTGATTGCTACGCATTATCATCTCTAGGACTGGCATATGATATCCCACGATTTTGCAGCATGTTGTCTACAATAAATTTATTAATTTCAGATTTTGCAATCACTGAATTTTTTTTCGCAAAACAAAATTTTTTGAACTTTTTCATGTATAATTTTAAAAATAAAAAATATCACAAAAAAAAAATTTTTTTTTTTTTTTTTCTGGTAAACAGTTCCAATTATTTACGGAACACGCGAATAATTTAGCAATTGCAATATTTCGATATGAGTACAAAAGACTCTCATATCCAATTGTTGTTGCGCGTGCGCGGTAGACTCACAATGAACAACAAACGTGTGTTTCAGTTTAAACACTTACAGCCAAAAGTAAAACACAACAACACTAATATTTTGATAGCGGGCCTGAGAGTGGATTTCTTGTTTAGAGTTGTAAAGTTTGTTTTTGTTTTTACAAGTTGGCATTTTAAATTGAGTTGGAAAAAAAAGAATCATTTTGAGCCAAGACTTTCAACAAAATTTTGAAAGAAACTACACTCAGTTAATGATAAACATTTAAACGAAACGGTTAATACGGTGCGCATGCCCACACAAACAGGCCGACTGAGCATTAAAGAAATTGTTTTTAAATAAATTTCTACTCAAGTAAAGACGTCGCTCTTTGCAAGCATGGCATTTAAACGAAAGTTGCAATAAAATAAAGCCAAGAAAAAAAAAATGTATTTACAGATAAATGATAATGTAAAATATGTGATTGAATTTAAACAACGAAGTATTGGAAAAAGCAAATGCATATAATAAGCAAAAAGAGAAAAAAGTGAAAATTGTTTATGAAATGAAATTATATAAAATTTGTTATACAAAAAATTAACCCATAAATTTAATTGTTTAAGAAATTCTAAGAAATTGATTGGAGAATAAAAGAACATCCTTTAAGAAAAAAAATAAAAATATGGTGGTAGTTCCCGCTTTGGGAGCAGCAGCAGCCTCGGTAGGCGGCATACTCTTCAAAGCCAGCTCTGCTTCCACAGCAGCCGCCTCTGCCAGTCTAGCTGCCGTTGGTGCCTCCAAATTAGTTTTAGCTATTGCAGCTGCCATCAAAGTGGCCAGCACTATAATTGGTGTCGGCAAACTCACTATATTACCTGTGCTTGTAGCCGCCATAGCCTACTATAATTATGATTTATTTGATCCGGAAAATCGCATATTCAATGTCAAAGAGGTCGAAAGATCATATGATTTCATTATTGTTGGAGGCGGTTCGGCGGGCACGGTGTTGGCATCACGTCTTTCTGAAATACCGAATTGGAAAATTTTACTTCTGGAAGCCGGTGGCCATGAAACAGAAATATCAGATGTTCCTTTGCTGTCACTGTATTTGCACAAAAGCAAAATGGATTGGAAATACAGGTGAGTCAGGGCGAAAGTACCAATCGGATTTAAATACTCGCATGGCGGGTGTAGTTTTTGTTTGGTAATTCTTAGCAAATAAATTTTTGTTTGTTTTAAAAACACTTTTATTTTTAATTACTTCCTTCTTTATAGCCTTTTTTTGACCCGTGTAAATAAAACTATTTTTATTTGTTTTTATTGATCTATATATTTCAAACCTCTCGGTTCATCTTCAGGATCTAATTCTTTTGATTTATATGAAAATTATTTTAATAAATTTTATTTTTATTTTTATTGCTGGCATATCGCTAGAATTCGGCTATACGTTTAAATGCTTACAAAACAATGACCTAATTTTAAAAATATTTTTTCTAATTTACAACATTCTAATAAAAGAAATTTCCCTATAAGAATTTAATTTATTTAATTTATTAATTTCCTTTTTTAACTGCTTCTGTTTATTCCTTTTGCTTACACAATTCCCTTTATTCCGTAACTGTTTGTCAACGTCATGTCAAGACAATATCAAAATTAAAACACGTCTGTATTCCTTTTCTTCTTAAATTAACAATTTTTAATATCCTATTGTCATGTCCAAGACCTCGGGGAGTAGTCTCAGCCTCTCAGAAGTAGTTAATTGCTGTCCACAAGGAGCAGATAAGTGACCTAGTTTTTATATCGTCTTAACACGATATTGACAAATAGTTACAGAATAAGGGGCGGTGCCACTCCCTTAGTAAATAATTTTTAACTACTACCTGTAATAGGTCTAGCTTTTTTTAACTTTGCACAAACGTTGAGTAGAAGTACTAGGAGATTAACAAGTAAGAACGTTATATTCGACCAGGTCAAATCTTAAATACCCTCCCAATACTCAGTAAATAAAAACTCTATTTTCTCGGGGTCATTCCGGAAGGGGCCATGGGGGAGACACCCATCCCATCTTTGCTATAAACCACAAAAATAAATTTTTGCGGTTTGTAAGTGCAAAAAAAAAATTTTTTTTCATGGGGTCATTTAGAGGTCAAAGGGGCGTGGCAGGGGTGCAACGATCGGATAACGTCTCAGCTTCGTCATAGAAGCCTAAACATGTTATTTTTAAGGATTTTGTTAAAATTTTACGCTATTTTGTCATATAATAGCGTAAGTCAACGCCCACTAAAGAGGGCGGGGCTCAAAAATTTAATTTTTATGAGTTTCTGGCTCCAAGTTCAACGCTTTTGACCTTTTTTTCTCGGACCAGCACTCAGGGGATGACCCCTACATATGCGATGCATTGTGCCAGAACTAGGAAATTTGGTTATGGGAAGGAGGATAGAGGGAGTAGTATTTGTGGACGTTCGATTTGAACCTCCCCAAGTTGAAATTGGCAGGAAAGACCTCTGCTGGAAGTTTGTTCCCCATACGAACCGTTCTACCAAAGAACGCATTCTCTCTGTAACCGCGTGGTGCGGTTCACTGGCAATTGAACCACAAAAGGATACACCCTATGTGAAGTGCGGGTAGCTCGCAAGAATAAACGGTTCTCGGGCAAAAGCTCCCAGAACACATTCCGTTGTAGCATCGGTAGAATAGTGAAACACGCCCCACGTTGCGTCGATGCTCCAGTGAGTCAATAGAGTTGGCTATCCTACTGTCACCGATGAGCTTCTTCACCCTCTCTTGACATAAATATATATTTTGTTAAATTTTTAAACTATTTTTGCATATAATAACGCCCACTAAAGTTCAAAATTTAATTTTTATGATTTTCTGGCTCCAAGTTCAACGCTTTGCACCTTTTCTGATATAAAAATATGTCAGTTGTTTAACAAAATTACAAAAAAAAAATTTTAAAAATCATGTTGTTTTTCAGCGGTTGGTTTAGTTCTTCTTAGGGGAACTTTTTTCCCTGTGGCCCGATTCAGCCCATTTGCTAACTAGACCAGTGCTATCTTTCAAAATGTAGTTAAACCAAATTTCAACGCTCTGGCTCTGAATCGTGAATCTGACTGAATCGTGATCTCCACAGACGGACGGACGGACGGACATGGCTAGATCTTCTTATATTTCATCCCTGATCAAGAATATATACTCGTATGTTTCTTCCTGCTGTAGAACAAAATTTCAATTGGTCATATCCCAATTTAATCAAATTATTTTAAAGTTTTTCGAGCGTGCTAAAAATACAGGGTCCGCCAAATAACTTTCTTTTTTTTTTTAAAATGCTATTAAAAAACTACTGAATATTTTCTCAAATTTCTTTTTTTATTTGAAAGTACAATCCTTCCGGTTAATAATGGAAAATAATTTCATTCAAATGGCTGCCTCGGCTGGCCTACACGATCGGCGCAATTTTTAAGCACATTATCGATTGTGTGCAGCTGTATTTCACCAATGGCTTCACGAATATTTGTCCTTTAAAGCGTCAATTGTCTCTGGCTTGTCGGCGTAACACTTATCTTTGACGGCACTCCACAAATAATAGTCCAACGGTGTCCAATCGCAGCTCCGAGGTGGCCCAACGACATCAGCTCTGCGGCTGATAATGCGATCTTCAAAAACAGGGCGCAAAACATCGAGTGTAGCTTCGGCTGTGTGGCACGTAGTGCCGTCCTGTTGAAACCAAATGTTGCCAATATCCTCCTCTTCAATTTTTGTGAATAAAAAAATTCGTTCAACATGGCCCGATAACGATCGCCATTGACTGTAACGGCCACTCTTTGCTCATTTTCGAAGAAAAATGGCCCAATTATGCCTCTGGACCAAAATCCGCAGCAAACAGTGACTCGTTTTGGGTGCGTCGGCTTTTCAATGTATGCGTGCGGGTTTTCTGTGCCCCAAATGCGACAATTTTGCTTGTTTTTATAACCGCCAAGTTAAAAATGAGCTTCATCTGAAAAGATGATTTTTTTTTTTGGCAAAATCGGCATTTTCTGTAAGTCGATCGCAGGCCCATATTTCCCAGCATTGTTCCAGCGTATACACAACCATATTCGTTCAGCGTAAGGATAAAACTAATTATCTGTCAAATCAGACATGAGCTAAGGGTTACCATTCAGGAAATAAGCACTATGTAAAAAAAAAACGTCAGATGGCGGACCCTTTATAAAGATAGATTATATATGTTTTAAGGGTTTACAAAAATCATTTTTGATAATATCTTGCATTTATAAATTGTGCGGCTCTAGTATATTTTAAAATATCTTAAATAGCGTAAATTTGTACGTTTGATTAAAATAATGTCATGTGAGTTTTTTTTTTATTTTAACGCCACCGATGCACCGTACAAAATTAAAGAAAGTTTTATGATCGCTTGATATCAATTTAGTATTAAATTAAATATTAAAATATCCGGCATTTCGAAAGAAAACAAAAAAGCAAATACTGATGAAATGTTAGTCGCAGGCTAATACGCATGTCATAATGAACTCCACACACCTTGGCCAACCCAAACTGTTACACAACTTTGCTTAACTAAAAATCAATAAAAGCATGATGATTTTTTTGCAACAAATTAGTTTTTATAATTAACAGCGAGTGATTACGTTAAACATGAATGAATATTTTCTTTCAAAATGAAAGAAGATTTGCAAATTTTTCCCTACATTTTTGTTGTTGTTGTTTAAATTTGAATTTATTTCTTTTTTGAGTTTATTTTATGTGTTTGATTTAACATTTGTGTGTAGCTTAAAGTAGCAGACTTCATTTGCATACTTTTTATATTAAACAAAAAAAAAATCGAAAACAAAAGACTAAAGACACAAGCGCTATTTTTGATATTCGTAAAAAAATCAGCAAAAACTTGTAAATAATATTAAATAATTTTTTTTTCTGTACCTTTTTTTTCAAATTCATCTATTTTATGGTTAAAAATTCCTTGTGATGGCCCCACAACGAGTTGACTCTTTTTTAAAGTTTGCAAACTATTTTTTTTTATTAATTGATGAGTCAATTTTATATGTCCATGATTAATTATATTTCAATATTATGTAAATTTTAATATGAATAGCAGCAGATAAACATTTATGACAAAAATCGTATTCATGCAAAATTGTTGTTGTTACCACTTGTATGTCTGTTACAGCGGCTCATTAATTAATTTTTAATTTGTGAACGCACGTTATTTAAAAGTGAATATGTTAAATATATATATATATATATATATATATATATATATATTTGGTTTTTTTCTTTTGTAATTTATATAACAAAAATTTCTGGCCTACGTCAGCATTTTGAATTTCAAGTTTTATTGAGCCATCAATCCAACAACTGAATTTATGCACAAAGTTCTGGGTTTTATGATGATTATATATTGTGGCAGCAGGGAAATTTTATACTACACACCTAATTTAAATAGTTTAAAAACGCTTAATATTAGTTTTGCTGCTGCCATCTGTTTAAAATTTTATATTCTTTTAATATCCTTGAAATGACAGAATGCGATACTCTGACATTTTATATGAATTAACTAAAAAAAAAATGTGACAGCTTTACAAATAGTGGCCAAATTTAGCTTCACAGACACGTACGTAGGAAATTAAGCAGTTAATAAAACTGTTTTATTACTCTTTGAAATAAAACAAGATCAAATAATTAAATTAACTTGTAGTCATTAGCAATTTATCCTTGACAATATATATTCTCATCATTTTAGAGCATGTTTAAACATGCTTGTGCACTACTACATGTTGCTTTTTATAAATGGCGGCTAATCAAATTCTCATTTTTATAATCGGTTATAAACGAAGCAAATTTTTGTAATATAAAATTAAAGATTCTCTGCTGTACATTAGCGCCAGTGGACTATCTAAAAAACACCTTAATGATCACTTTAAATTTTTTTTTATGTTTTGACAGAAAAAAACTGTTTAGTGTTAAACAACAACTCCCAAAACAATTTAATTGAAATATGATTTTTATTATTATTGTTTTGTCTTAAGAGCGAATCCATCCATTGTGCTTAAAAATTCGTTTAGAAGCAGTTTGGGATATTGTGGGAATAAGTGGTTAACAAATGCTTAGCAAGGTTCTCCACCACTGCAGCAAAAAAAAAAATGGAGTCGTTGGCGAAATTGCCCAACATAAAATCATCACTATTACAACAACATAAATTACATGGCAGCGTGTTTGCTAGGGCCCTACGATCCTCTTTGGAACGTTCAGAACATATACTCAAATGGGTGTGGCATCGCCCAAACTGATAATCTTAAGATCAGTGTAGAAATTGTTGAAATATTGATCCTGTCTAATTCTTTCTGATTATCAAAGCGAAAAAGTTGAAGAAGATTTTATAAATAAAAAGGCGTGTTTCTGCCCATATTTTTTTTATAACCTCCAAAAAAGAATTGGAGGATATATTCACTTTGTCATTCTCTAAGACACCATAAAGTAAAGGGTCCGCCATCTAACGTTTTTTTTTTCAACTATTGCTTATTTCGTGAATGGTAACACTTAGCTCATGTCTGATTTGACAGATAATTAGTTCTATCCTTCCGCTGGACGAATATTATACGTTGTGTATACGCTGGAACAATGCTGGGAAATATGGGCCTGCGATCGACTTACAGAAAATGCCGATTTTGCCAAAAAAAAAAATCATCTTTTCAGATGAAGCTCATTTTTAACTTGGCGGTTATAAAAACAAGCAAAATTGTCGCATTTGGGGCACAGAATACCCGCATGCATACATTGAAAAGCCGACGCACCCAAAACGAGTCACTGTTTGGTGCGGATTTTGGTCCAGAGGCATAATTGGGCCATTTTTCTTCGAAAATAAGCAACTAGTGGCCGTTACAGTTAATGGCGATCGTTATCGGGCCATGTTGAACGATGTTTTGTTCACAAAAATTGAAGAGGAGGATATTGGCAACATTTGCTTGCAACAGGACGGCGCTACGTGCCACACAGCCGAAGCTACACTCGATGTTTTGCGCCCTGTTTTTGAAGATCGCATTATCAGCCGCAGAGCTGATGTCGTTTGGCCACCTCGGAGCTGCGATTGGACACCGTTGGACTATTATTTGTGGGGTGCCGTCAAAGATAAGTGTTACGACGACAAGCCAGAGACAATTGACGCTTTAAAGGACAATATTCGTGAAGCCATTGGTGAAATAGTACAGCTGCACACAATCGATAATGTGCTTAAAAATTGGACCGATCGTGTAGGCCAGCCGAGGCAGCCATTTGAATGAAATTATTTTCCCTTATTTACCGGAAGGATTGTACTTTCAAATAAAAAAAGAAATTTGAGCAAATATTCAGTAGTTTTTTTTATAGCTTTTAAAAAAAAATTTTATTTGGCGGACCCTGTATATACGTAATATTGAAAAACTAGAGATTTTAACCTCGGTAGTCATAAAACTTAAAATGAGTTTGAAATGTAATTTAATCAAATTTTTTCATACAAAATTTTCTTAAAACAGATTTCAAATACGTTTTACTTTTTTTTATGAATATGGGGGTAAATGTTTGTTATATTATTAAATTACCTGCTACAGAATTAATAGCACATTTTTACAGAGAAAACATGCGCTATAGTAATTGTCGGACAAAAGATTAAAACCATCAATGTAATCCTATTACACTCAGTATTGAAGAAGAAAACTATAGGAAAAAGTAAAAAATACATGTTTCACTTTTCTTAAAAGTAGGCTTTCTCCAATACAATTATTTATGTACGAGTATTGTAAAGAAAAAAAGAAGACACAATTATAATAAAAACTTGTTTCTGCTAGTCTTAAAACACCAGCAGCATTTGCTATAAATAAATTTAATATGTTCTTAAGAGACCCAAGAAGCTTTATTTTAGTAATTTGTATTATTATGGAATTTCCATGCACATTGTGGCTGTTCGTTGCTTGTCGGCTGCTTGAAAACTTAATGGCTGTTGTGTTTTCAAAATTGTCTATTTTTATGTTCACTAACAAGCATAATTCTCCGAATAGAAATACATCTAGAATAGTAAATGCCATAGCATATATACGAGGTCTGTTTAAAAAATTTTTAAAATAATTTTTTTTTTTTATGTTTTAAATTAATTTTTTTTATGAAAAGCATTCCAATTTGTTTGTATGTTCATAGTTTCAATTATTAGTGGGCTTTAGTTTGGTTTGTATCGAGAAAATATAGGTCAAAGAATTTGCATAAAATTTTGTGTAAAAAATGGATTCAAGTGCTCACAAGTACTTGAAATGGTGACAGTGACATACAGTGATTGTACTCGTGAATGCTGCCAAGTGGTACAAGCAAGAACTTCGAGAATATGTTAATGACGATACACGTTCTGGCACTTCAACAACTCGGAAAATTGCTGAGTACGACATATCGGTTGGCTTACGACATGCAACAACAGCGTAGTTAAGGCTCAGCCACCGTATCAAATTTGGTTTCATACGTTTTTTTCCTGCGTCCAAAATTGTAGAGACACATGAAGGATATAAAAGTCGAAATGTTTAAAGAACTCTAACACATTTCAAAAATCTCATATCAAAACTGTTTCGAGGGGATTGGAAACAAATGCTGACTGACACAAGCCCAGGATTATCGCATAGAGGGACTACTTTGAAGGGGAACTGATGAATAAATAAAATTAAATTCTTCTGGTTTCTTGAACTCTTTTTATACCCTCCAAAAAAGAATTTGGAGGGTATATTCACTTTGTCATTCCGTTTGTAACGCATCGAAATATCCATCTCAGACCCCATAAAGGATATATATTCTTGATCAGTGATGAAATCTAAGATGATCTGAGCATGTCCGTCCGTCCGTCTGTGAAAATCACGATTTTATTTTGTTAAGCAAATGATATATTTTTATGTCAAATACGGTCCAACGCCTTAAACTTGGGAGCCATAAAATAAAATAAAAATATTTTTTTACCCCGCCCACTTTAGTGAGCGTTATTATAGGCAAAAATAGCATAAAAATTTAACAAATTAATTTACTTAACCCTACATTCCTTAAAAATAAGATTTTTAAGCTTTAATGACGAAGCTGAGACGAAACCTGGTACTACTCTGCCCTAACCCCTCCTTCCCCTTCGCCCCCTAAATGACCCTACCAAAAAAAATTTTTTTTTTAATTTTGTATATAATCATCCCAACTATTTATCTTTAGAGTTTTATGACTGCCGATTTCTGCCCTACCCCTCCCCCCCCTCTTCCTTTGCCCCCTAAATGACCCTACCAAAAAAAATTTTTTTTTTTTTAATTTTGTATATAATCATCCCAAGCATTTATCATTTGAGTTTTATGACTGCCTGTGGCTGCCCTACCCCCTCCTCCCCCTTTGCCCGCTAAATGACCCTATCAAAAAAAAGAAATTTTAATTTTGTATATAATTATCCCAAGCATTTATTTTTAGAGTTTTATGACAAAGGTGAAATCTTTCCCCCACAGCCCTTGCCAGAGCGACCCCGCCAAAATACAATTTTTATAGCCTCCAAAGAGAATTGTGATGAAGTCTAAGACGGTCTAGCAATGCCCATACGTTCGTCTGTGGAAAACATGATATTGTCTATTTTTAAACCCGTCCCCTTCAGTAGGCGTTGACGTACGATATTATATAAAGGAACTCTGTGCCACCAAGTTAAACATTTTAAATTCACTTACTAAATATTTGGAGGGTATTTAAGATTCGACCCGGTCGAATATAACGCTTTTACTTGTTAATTATTATTATATTCTGATATTTTAATTAAGCTTAAGGTCTCTTGATTTTAATTTAATTTTTAATTTCAATATTTCGTCACTCCTTTGTGTGACTTCTTCAGGAAATTAATTATTTTATTAAAAAAATAAAAAAAAAATTTTTTTTTGCAAAAATTTAAATTAATTATATTTTTGGAACAGACCTCGTATGTATGTTTATATACACATAACTCGACTTTAATGGAAATAATGAATCATAGTTGCTCTATATAAACTATTGTTAGTTTTACACACTAAAGTTTGTGTCTTAAGTCTTTTGTTTTGTGTGTATGTGCCTTAAGTCTTTTGTTTTAAACAGATTTTATCTATTAAAAAAAATTAAAAGCCATATATAAATTTAAAACAAAAAATTTAGAATTTGTTATTGTTCTTATATGTGTGTGTGTGTGTGTGTGCAATAAATAGGAACGATGGCTTTCGACATCCTGTAACAGACAATCAATTTGAATTATTGTACAACCTTAAAAACGTTTCATGATTTTAACAAAACTCTATGTGTAATTTTTTTTTCTTATCAAATTTGTAAATTCTATTGTCAGTTGACTTTTCAATTAGTAAAAAAAACTATATGACAATTAATTCAATACAAGTGATCAAGACATGAGTGATGAGTTTTATTTATTTATTTTGTTAATAAAAATAATAAAGCAGATATGCAAATGGTTTCCATTAACAAAACTTTGTCGGAACGGAAATTGTTTTATGGGACAGCCAGAGTTTAATATTTTTTTTTACAAATACAAAACGTGTTAAATGTGCTGATGCGGCATTTTTTTTTATAAATATTTTTTTTCATTTCTGAACATTAAAATTGTTATTAAACATGATGAACTGCCGCTGCTGGATAATGTTTTCAACACCATTTAGACCCAGGCAGACAGATGTAAGCGTGTACTTTGCTTAATTAGATAAAAGGCTTGATTTGATGCCTTTATGAACTCATTAGGTTTTAAGTGGTCAAAGATTAATTTGTTAATGCTTATCACATGTCTTCCTCTTATTACTGGCATCTTATTAATTAATCTGATATTTTTTGATAAAAACTACATATTTCGGCTGATGAGGCAATTGCTAGACATACATATCAAAAGATTTTGAAGCAAAACAAAAATGAAAACTTGTCTTGCAACCTCAAAACAGTAGAAGCCACTCAAAAATAAAAATATTTACAATTACCTATTATGCAATAGCAAAAGAGCGCAAATAAACTTATTTTTCTTTTTAAGTTTTGAATTTGCAAAATTTTCCTAAAGTCACATTGAGTGGTGAGACTAAAAATATAGTATGTGCTCTTTAGCGGGAATAAAATTCATGATTTTTGTGAGACAACAAACAGCTGACTGCTGGCTAAGACATACAATACAATGATTTAATAAACAAACAAAACTACAAAAAAAAAATTAAAATTATGAGGATTTTCAGGCTGTCGCACGTGACTCTGGTGCTTATATAAAAAATAGAAATAAATGGATGTTTATTTTGACAATAAGTGTAACTGATAGTTCTAAACTTTAGAGTTACTTTAGAGTCTAAAGTAAGTCTGTAATGATGAAAAGTTTGATTTGGAGAAATTTAAAGTTGTTTTTTTTTATAGAGTTTAAATCATAATAAAACAAGAAAATATATTTTTTAATACAATTTCTATGTGCTGTTGGCTGAAGTAGTAGAACACAAGACTATGAAGCGGAGGGTCGTGAGTTCGAGCCCGCGCTGAGTCATGAAATATTGTGTTGAATTCTTCTGAACAGCATTAGTGCGTGGTTGTGTTAGTTGTTTGCCAGCCTGTTTCAATGATGAAAGCATAGTCACTGGTCACTGAACATAATTGGCTGCGACTGACACTATCATGTACTAAAAGCAGAGTAACAGCACCCACCTTCGTCGGCCCTGTAGCAAAAATTAGCCGGCGAAGTAAAAGGTTGAAATAGCTACAAAAAAACTGTCTATCTTCTCATCTTTCCTAATCTGTCCCCTCAATACTATCCCCTCGTTTCAGTTCCGACGCAATGCATTGCATATATAGGGGTCATCCCCTGAATGCTGGTCCAAGATTAAAATAAAAAAAAATGAACTCGACTTCATTGGAAAGAAAATTGTATGAAATTATTATTTAAATATGATTTCTGCCATGTGGTAGAAGGCACATTCTGTGGAACAACAATTTTCAACAATTAAAAAAATCTTCCATAAAGTGGAAGTACACAACTTCAGTTGCTGAGAACGGCAACTGGGGTTGATTGATTAGGATCATCTTCAATGATTTCCTGTACAGCGGCTACAGCTGCTTCAGTGCAATTTTACTGGCCACGATTTATTTTGAAAGAATATTTTAAATATGATAAATTTTAAAATGTTGTGAAAATTTTTTTTTTTGATTTTATATGAAAAATTATAATTATTTATATATTTTTTAAAATTCACAATCAATTTTAAAAATAAATTATGTTCGATACAACTATATACAGTGTACCCTCTCTTAACGGACATCTCTCATAAGCGTACACCTCCCATAAACGGACAAAAATTTTAGTGCCAAAAAAATCCTTAGGAACTTTTTAACATTTTTCCTCTTAAACGGACAAACCTCCCATAACAGGACGCGGACACTTTTTTTAACACCAAAATTACTAATATTTCCAATAAGCGGACACTTTACAACCCCTTTTTCGTCTGAAGATGAAGAAGAAAGTGAAATTGACGGCAAATTAACTTCCTATAAAGAAGCTTATTCATCCATAGGAAAACTTAAAGCTTTTTCTTTAAGTCACAACGACCTTAAAGGTGTTCACTGACTGATTTTCAAATACATCTCCAAGAAATTGAAATTAAAGGGAAAACTCGCCAAGCTAAAATTTCTAACTACTTTAAATCCAATTAAATATAATTCTATTTTTATTTTTTGACGTGTCATAAAGAAACTTATGAAAATTCTTTTTACTAAAAATATTTCAAACAATTTTTTTTTCATGTCTATCTGTATCCATAAAAAATATTTTCGATTTATAAGTGATTTACAATACAAATTTTATAAGAAAAAAAATTTAAGATACAAAATTTGTAAGAAATTTTTTTTAAATCTTTAATAAATCAAAAATGTGTTTATGAAAATATTTGTCAGTTTTTTTTGTACTTTTCTCATAAGCGGACAAATTTATCAGTCTCTTAGATGTCCGCTTAAGAGAGAGTACACTGTATAGTATATCTAGTGATATCGTGGAAAGGGAATTAAGTTTAATCACAGCCGTAAGTAGTATGTCGCACGTGACAATTTATTTTTTTTTCAATCATAATATTTTAATTTTTTTATAGCTTCTGTTACTTTTTAATGACTCCTTTTTAAAAAGTTTTTGATTTTAAGCCAAAATAAAAATTAAACTTTGTTCTTTGCTTCAATTTAGTGTTCTTTAAAATTTTTTAATATTTGCTCATTTGCTTATTTCTCTTTATTTGTGATTTACATGCTTATTTTCTAGAGAAAAAAACCCTCATCGTCTTCCTGCAAAGATTTTCCTTAAAAGTGCTTGGCTCACAAAGTGTTAATAGCTTTGAATTAAATAAATTGCTTTGCACAAACCGTTTACCTTATGTGTGCCATGTTTTGACATATTTCGTCTTAGTGTGCCCCACAGAAATAAACAAAAAACAAAAAAAAAAAAAAACACTTAACACAATTTATGTAAATAAAAGAACTTTCGCTTTAAGGCAAAAATAGTTTAAATGTCAATGAAATGCTTGTGAACGTAATAGATGCTCATTGAAATTGAAATTAAGTGTCAGTCATTGCTTAATGTTAAATTAAAAAAATATATATAAAACAAATACTAAAAACAAAAAATGAATGAGAAAAAGAAAAATATAAAACAAAAACGTTTAGAAATACTGAAGGCCATTTAGTAATTGAGTTATTGAATTTTGTGTGGAAAACTAGCGCAATAATGGTTTTCTTCATTGTGCGTGTTTGACAGCCTTGACAATAAATTTGATCTTAAAACCAATTGCGCTGGAACAAACGTATTTAATTGATTTTTTTCTTTTTTTTTCTTTTTGAAATTTAAAAATGATTGATTGTTGAAAAGATTAGGCTGCTGTTTAGGTAGGACTGTGGTTGACAAAGAAACGCGTTGTTGTTTTGGTTACTGACAAAAATACGTGTCGTCCTCAGTCTTAAGTTATTGTGCAATAATGAAGCAATTAATCAAAAGCCACGCGTTTTATGTCCACAAAAGATATGACCGACAATTAAAATTAATTATTTTTTTTAAATAAAATTTTTCCATATTTAAAATACAATTGCATTTGATGTTCAAATAATTGTAATTGAAATTTTGCTTATGTGTTCAGCAATTTAATGAAACTTAATTGTGTGTAACTGATTTAAGCCCAGATAAAACTTCTTTAAATTGTATTTGCACAGCAAAAACCTTGGCCATGATAATTAACAACTTGTTAACAACTAGTTTGTAATATATATTTAATTGTATTTGCTCATTCATTTATACTAGAGATGAAATGATTAAAATTACTCTAAAGCACGCTTAACTAGAAGTGAAACTTTATAATAAAAAAAATCCATAGCGATCACAAGGATACATATTCAACAATTTCCATTCATGAAAGAAAGGGAAATTAAAGAAATTGTTTCTTTTTTATGTAAAACTGATCAAATAACCATAAGACATAATTCTGAGATATTGTCAATTAAAAAAAATATATATTAAATTGTTTTAAACTCATTTTCATGCGAGCTCAAATAATTTTAAAAAAACTTTAAATAATGATCATGCGTGATTCATGCAACTACACGTGAGCCAGCGCTCATCTCTCTTGTCTTCAAAGAATTTTAAATTAAATATTGTCTCAAGTTTAAAAGCTGTTGGATTGAAGGCTGTTATTTAGGCGCCGTAATGGCTGGAAATTATTTCAAATATTTTGAAATTATATTTTATAAATGAAAAAAAATATATATTTGTTTAAAAGGTGCGAAAATTTAAATTTCAATGCTTCAATAATAAATATTTTAATTAGTTAAATAAACAACAACCAATACCAAAGCTAAAATATTTCACTTGATGAGCCCTAAAAAAACCTAATAAACAAAAGGTATTACTGATATATTTTGTGAATAAATATTTGCTTTGTTTGTCTATAGGTCTGCATTTTAGTGCCTTTACCAACGATTCATTAAATAATAAAAAAAAAAAAAAAAAAAAAAAAAAAAAAAAAAACTTAAGCATAAAATATCAAAAACTAATTGAGAATTACGCAACAAAAAGTATGCTAAAATATTACTTATTTCTGTTTTTTTTATCTCGGATCAGCATATGTACAGCACAGGCTGACAACAACTAACACAATCATGCTCGAATGCTAGTCAGACGAATTCAACACAATATTCATGACTCAGCGCGGGGTTGAACTCAGGACCCTTCGCTTCATAGTCTCGTGTTCTACTACTTCAGCCAACAGCACCCTCAAATTGCTATGGCTCAAATAAATTACATTCTGCCTTATTACCGTTCTCGAGTCGACTCGAATGTTTGTAATATATAAAAGAAAAATCTTGTATTTTTCTTTAATTTATTACATTCTTTCGAGTCGAATCGGGAACCGTAATAAACTCCTTGTATGTGAATGTATATTTTAACAATCGAGTTTTAGGACTAATTGCATTTTTTTTAAAAAACTTATTATATTTATTAAATTCGAATTTTGGTTAAATAGTTAACCAAGAAAAGTGAAAAAACTAAACAAAGAATAATGATGACATATCATAAGGGGCACAAAATCAGCTCCAATTTATTTCGCTGGTAAGAAAATTTTTTAAATAGCGCGTTTAATAAAAAATATGAATACTCTATTGCATATTTCTTTTGGGTAATTTCAATAAAAAAATTGTTTTCTATTTATGGGACTGAATTTTCAATGTTCTTTTAAATTACGGCATTCCGATATCGATCGAAATTTTAATATAAATTGTATTGAAATTTCATTCGATAGAGAGTGGTAATTTGGTCTTAGATCTAAAAATATTCTATTTGTTTGATTAATTTGTAAAAAGAAATTTAATACACATGAGCACTGATGATGAAGGTGTTGCGGCTTTCGAAAACAGCTGTCCTGCTCTGCTGTGTAAGTTGAATAAAACTGATGTTGACTTTCCTTTGTGCCTTGGAATATTTATCAAGTCTTTCTGAGATTTAAAAACAAATTTCGAACAATTGTCCTATGAATCTTAATTCAATTTAATTAAGTCACATAAGTTTTTCTTAATAATGAATATATATTTAAGACCTAATTCATAAAAAATAGTTCATGCTTACAACATTCATATTTGACAGATTTTTATGAAGCAAAATTTGTCAAAAAAGAATCATGAAATATTTTTTATTAATTAGGCTTTTAATTAACTACATATTTAAACTATTTCAGTCATAGTTATCAGGGCTGGGAATATAGTGTCAACCAAAATTGATTTACTTTAGAAATTAATAAAAGGGAAATTTTCTATTTCCCCACGAATGTGTTGTTTAAGTGGGTGCTATTCCTACTGGCCAGTACCAACTTCACAATGTCAAAAAACTGAGCAAAAAACACTGTTTAGGTTGTGTAGCGTCCTCGAAATCAGTCCTGATCCGTCCTACTCTGGGATATTCTGAAATTTTAATTATTAATAAAAATATCTATTGTAATATTAATCAAGCTTGTGGTCGTTTTTTATAAAATATTATATCTTATAATTTTTATTCGATATTTCGTTAACAGCTTTTTAACATCTTCAGGAAATAAAAATGTTAACGAAATATCGGATAAAAGTTATAAGATATAATATTTTATAAAAAATGACCACAAGCTTGATTAATATTACAATAAACTGATAAGGTCAATAAAAATAAATCAATAAAAATATCTAATTTAAAGAAAATTTTTAAATAAATGAAAATGAAATGTAATTTGTAAATTTGCTGATTTAAAGTTAGACCGACCCGAAACTTATGTTAATTTCTTTTCTAAAAAAGAATGCTACATTTTTTGCACTTTTCAATGGAAAATGTTAACATTATGGCTTTTGAAAATAGTGAATTTATTGGAAATTGATCTACCATCTCTTATTTTAAAAGTGCTCCCAATTGTGGTTTTTTAGAATAAAAAGTGACAAAATGTTATATATTTTCTAGAAAAGAAATCGCCATTAAAATGAAATGATAGGCTGTGCCTGATTCATTCCAACCCTGGAACCATGTTATTGATCTTTCTGATTTTCAATACAAATTTATTTCCTTCTAAAATAAAAAATAATTTAAATCCCAAAGAAAAAAAATTGGTTTTGTTTGATATTTTGAAAACAAAATAAATTTAAATTTCCCAACTCTGGAGATGCGTTTTTGGCTTTTCTGGTCTCTAATACCCATGAATTTCTTTCAGACGGACATCGCTTATTCCAGTTCTCTATTCATAAGGACCCACAATATATACACATATAATTTATGAGGTCACATATTAATATTGTGCAAATTACACACACACACACACCCTGACAAACTTACATACATAGTATGTAAATTCCCTTTCACCATTTTTGGTGAAGGGTATAATAATGATACAGCAAAATATGTCTGTTGTCAAGCGCTTAAACAAATATCTTAATTTATTTTTTTCAAAAGATAAGCCACTGCTAAGCTTTTTAATTATTATATTCTAAAACTATAAATAGTCCATGTTTAGCATTTAATTTGAAATGTAAGAGAATGTTTTGGAATTTGAACTGTATTTTTACAAACTTAAGAAACGATAAGTCAATGGTGCTGAAATTACGAAAATTGTCAAGATCATTTTAAAAAGCAATAAATTTTAAAACTTAATTTGCGTGGCAAACTAAGCGCGGCATTAGCAATTTATTTATGAGGAAAACATTCAGAATTATACCATCAGAAAGAATAGTTTTGTTTAACAGAAATTAAATATTATTATAAGTCGTTCTAGGTAATTGAATTCAAAATTCACCTGATATTTGAAACAAACCCTGCAGGAGGATAAGCGTCAATTGTCTCTAAGCTACTGGTACGATTACTAGTATAGCAAGCACTAGTTCAAAAGATGATTGAACATATACAGAAAAGTACTAGTACTTCAAGTAGTTCATATATAGATTGATTTGACTTGTAGAATCAGCAAAGTAGTAAAACCTGATATATGTATTGTATGTTCATTAGTGTTTGGTATAGGGTGGAGTACCAAACGTAACTCAAGTTGTACAAAGGTGCTAGTGGATTGAGTGTGTCCTGAAGGAACTTTCCATTTTCTCTTATAAACTAAGAATTGATGAACCAAAAATTACTTGTGAAGACAAAGACTTAACAAATTTCATTGGGCATAAAAAACCAATATATTTAGGGATTTTTCTATGTATAAACCAGTTCTTAATGCAGAACTGATTGTACTAGTATCCGACTAGAAGAAATTATACTAGTACTCATCTAGTACTAATAGTACTAGTATCCGCCTAGTTTCCATCTGGTACCAATGGTACTAGTAATTTTCCAAACACACTCAATGTTAATTTGAGCATTAACATGGTGTAGGAAAGTTCACAGTTGGGAACTACTACTGGTCATTTTTGTACTAGTGCAATACTAGTTTGATACTAGTTCCATCTCCTGCAGGGAAGTAAGGTTTAAAATTTTTTCAAGAGAGTAGTTTAGAAAGAAAACATTCTACATTTTTATTCAGTTTAGTTTCATCAAAAGATTGTTTTATTAATTAAGGGTAGTGAACAACCTTTTCTATGGTGAAAGCAAGAACATTTTAGACGTTGGCCAAATTCACCACCCCGAGTAAAAGTCTTTGCTACTATTCTTGTTTCATTTCAATTATGATATAAATTGCATTTGTTACACTCAATAATTAAATGAAATAATAATATTATATTGTTTAGAAAAATTTTTAATCACATGGTGCACGTTTTGGCATCAACATTTTTTTTTGGGAACACAATCAGAAAGCAGCGGGAATATATTTTGATTGAAAGTTTTCACCATTGAAATAAATTTAATGCATTATTGTTATTCGTATAATTCGTATATTGTGGGTCCTTATGAATAGGGAAGTCGAATAAGTGATGTCCGTCTGAAAAAAAATTCATGGGTATTAGAGACCAAAAAAGCCAAAAAGACATCTCCGGAGATGGAAAATTTTATTTTTTTTTTTAAATATCAAAGTAACTAAACAAACTATTTTTTTTTTTTTTTGGTTATTAAAATTATTTTTTATTTTAGAAAGAAATTAGAAGAAGAACTTAAGCCCGTTGAAAAAAATTAACAATTTACATAAGAAAGTTCGACTAATAAAAATTCACACATAATTTAGAAAGAAATAAATTTATATTGAAAATTAGAAATATCAATAAGATGGTTCCAGGGCTGGAATGAAGAGTATATAAGATTAGGCACAGCCTGATATAGCGCTATTATTACATTTTAAATATCAGGTTTAACTTTAAATCCGCAAATTTACAAATTACTTTTCATTTTCATTTATTTAAGAATTTCCTTTAAATTAGATATTTTTATTAATAATTAAAATTTCCAAATATCCCAGAGTAGGACGGATCAGGACTGATTTCGAGGACGCTACACAACCTAAACAGTGTTCTTTGCTCAGTTTTTTCACATTGTGAAGTTGGTACACTGGCCACTAGGAATAGCACCCACTTAAACAACATATTTGTGGGGAAATAGAAAATTTCCCTTTTATTAATTTTTAAAGCAAATCAATTTTGGTTGACACTAAATTCCCAGACCTGATAACTATGACTGACATAATTTAAATTTATAATTAAAGAATTAAAGGCCTAATTAATAAAAAATATTTCATGATTCTTTTTTGACAAATTTTGCTTTATAAAAATCTGTCAAATATGAATGTTGTAAGCATGACCTATTTTTTATGAATTAGTTCTTAAATATATATTCATTATTAAGAAAAACTTATGTGACTTAATTAAATTGAATTAAGATTCATAGGACAATTGTTCGAAATTTGTTTTTAAATCTCAGAAAGACTTGATAAATATTCCAAGGCACAAAGGAAAGTCAATATCAGTTTTATTTAACTTACACAGCAGAGCAGAACAGCTGTTTTCGAAAGCCGCAACACATTCATCATCAGTGCTCATGTGTATTATGTGACTTAAATTTTTTTTTTTTTACAAATTAATCAAACAAATAGAATATTTTTAGACCTGAGGCCAAATTACCACTCTCTATATCGAATGAAATTTCAATACAATTTATATTCAAATTTCGATCGATATCGAATGCCTGCCCTTAGAAAAACCTTGAATAATAAGTCCTCTAACTAGAAAGCACTTTTGTTTGAAAAGTACCCACAACAAATACACAATAGAGTACAATTAGACATTTACACAACCTTTAATGCGAGATAGTGAATTTAAAAAAAATAAATAAAATAAAATAAAATAAAATAAAACAAATACTTGTTTGTCAAGAATAGACTGTAATTAAACCTATTGTAATTTCGAACAAAAGAATTTTCTTTTTAGAATTAAATTAATACTTCAGAATTTTATTGTTTATACACCTAATTTTAGTATTGTTTCAAAGTCGAACTGCTTTAATGATCGTTTAAAATCTAACGATATAAAATAATGAAAAAATAAATCAAATAAAAATGTATTAAAGGAATGAACTTGCACAATGGCCTCATTTAGATTTCAACAAAACTCACAATAGCTGCTACAAATAATGGAAACAACTGATTCGGCTTTGGCTTTTATATTTGAATAACTTATTTTATGCCGTACAGTTGTAAAAGTCTCATAAATTTTATAGGTTCTTTTTTTTGACATCTTTTAGTTCGTTGACTATTTATTACATCCAATGACCTATAAATGGAAAAGATTATTGGAGGCAAATGCAAGTTTTGTCAAACAGTTCTCTGTGTTAATTTACATGACCTTGTCTTCGATTTTGGTACCAGAAACAAGAAAATATTAATTAATTCATATGTTGCTATTACACACTAAAAGTCTTATTTTCTCCCTACGCTATATGTTATATATTAAAATTTTTTTTTTCTTTTCTTTTTTTTTGGAATTTCTTTGAATAGACTGCTGATATGTAATAGCAATTTTGTCATGCTGTTTTTGTTAATCTGTGTGCTTAATTGCAAACAATTTTTACCTTCCCAAGTAAACTCGTTTAATATTCCAATATTTGAACCAAAAAAAATTTATGCTAAAAAAAGCTTCACATAAATACAAACACTTAAAATTCAGTAGGAAATACAAACAAATGTTCAATAATAATTTTTTGTTGTTTAGCTTGTAAGAAAACAAAAGACTTAGGAAAGCAGCGTTGTGCGAAAAACCATCGGTATGCTGCGTAACAGTGAGCGAAGAGAGCTCAGAGAATTGAGTGATACCAACTGCCTGTTCATTTAAATGCGAACGACAACTTTTTTATTATCATATACATGAATGAATATGTATTTACGTATAGACAACAATAGTACAAAATATGCGAATATGTTTTTGTTTTCAATAAAAAATATGAAAAAGAAACTGTGTTTCCCATTTCAATGAGCAGCCCAGCCGGTACGTAATTGTTATGAAATAGGGATATGAATCAAGTTAATCATACTACGAGTGCATTTTAACTGTTAACGGAAAAGGTCTTTACAAAAACATAAGTCTGTTTAAATTCCAGAAATACTTTCTTAATCTTTTGTTGTTTCTTCCGTAGATTAAATTTATAAATTAAGTCTCTTTAACGTGCAAAACATATATTGCAAAACCATTAATTGAAATCACTGTTCAAAGTTATAAAATATTTTTTTATAGCGAACAGTATGACAATTTCAATATCTTGTATATTGATCCCCTTTATTTTGATTAAAAGTAGCTTTTTTATATTAGCAATCCTTTTTCAGTTTTCTCCAAAGGACTGTTTTAACAGTATTTTTTGATTCCGTTATTGAAAGAAATATTTTAAATGCACATATACTTTGAATGACATGCCCCTTTTATGAAGAGTATTTTTCACTAAATTAACTTTTATCAAAATTACCTTTTTTTAAACATTTACTCTTATAGAAACTATCATTTATAAAACGTACTTTTTATAAAAATACCTTTTAAAAAGTACGTTTTATAAAAAGTACCTTTTATAAAAAAAAATTTGAAGAAAGTACATTTTATAAAAATTAATTTTTTTAAGTACCTTTTAAAAGAAGTACCTGTTATGAGAAGTATATTTTACAAAAAGTACCTTTTATAAAAACAACATTTTATAGATATATATAAAAATTAGCTTTTATAAGTAGCTTTTATGAAAAGTACCTTTTATGAAAAGTACCTTTTCTGAAAAGTACCTTTTATGAAAAGTACCTTTTCTGAAAAGTACCTTTTATGAAAAGTACCTTTTATGAAAAGTACCTTTTCTGAAAAGTACCTTTTATGAAAAGCAGTCTTTTATAAATAGTATTTTTTTTTAAATATGTATCAAGAAACTTTTTATAAAATGTTGTTTTTAAGATATGTACCATTTATAAAAGTTGCTTTTTTAAAAATTATTTTTATAAAATAATCTAATGTAAAAATAGCTTTTATAAAGGGTGCCTTTTATAAAAAGTACCTTTCATAGAAATTACCTTCAATAAAAAGTACTTTTCATAAAAAGTACGTTTTATTAAAGGCACCTGTTATAAATGTACCTTCTGTAAAAATTACTTTTTATAAAAAGTCACTTTTCTAAAAAGTACCTTTTATGCAAAGTACCTTTTATGAAAAGCATTCTTTTATAAATAGTACCTTTTTTAAATAAAAGAAACTTTTTATATAATGTAGTTTTTAAGAAATGTATTGTTTATAAAAGTTGTTTTTTAAAAAGTATTTTTATAAAATAATTTTATGTCAAAATAGCTTTTATAAAGGGTGCCTTTTATAAAAAGTACTTTTTATAAAAAGTATCTTTCATACAAATTACCTTTAATAAAAAGTACCTTTCATAAAAAGTACGTTTTATTAAAAGCACCTGTTATAAAAGTACCTTCTATAACAATTACTTTTTATAAAAGGTCCCTTTTCTAAAAAGTACCATTTATGCAAAGTGCCTTTTATGCAAAGTACATTTTATAAAATGTACCTTTATTGAAAAGCAGTCTTTTATAAGTAGTACCTTTTTTAAATAAAAGAAACTTTTTATAAAATGTAGTTTTATAAAAGTTGCTTTTTTTAAAAAGTATTTTTATAAAATAATCTTATGTAAAAATAGCTTTTATAAAGGATGCCTTTTATAAAAAGTACTTTTAATAAAAAGTATCTTTCATACAAATTACATTTAGTAAAAAGTGCGTTTTATTAAAGGCAGCTGTTACAGAAGTACCTTCTATAAAAAGCATTTTTTATAAAAAGCACTTATTATGAAAAGGACCTTTCATGAAAAGTACCATGTATAAAAAGTACCTTTCATAAAAAGTACCTTTTATAAAAAGTACCTTCTGGAAAAAGTACCTTTTAAAGAAAGCACCTTTTTAAAAAAAGTACCTTTTAAAATAAGTAACTTCTATAAAAAGTACCTTTTTTTAAAGAGTACATTTTTAAAAAGTACCTGTTATAAAAGGTACCTTTTATAAAAAGTACCTTTTATAAAAAGTACCTTTTATAAAATGTACCTTTTATAAAATGTACCATTTATTTACAAGTACCTTTTAAAAAATATGCCTTTAAAAAAAAGTACCGTTTATAAAAGTACCTTTTAAAAAGAGTACCATATATAAAAAGTACCTTTTAAAAAATTTGCCGTTTAAATAAAGTACCGTTTATAGAAAGTACCATTTATAAACAGTACCTTTTATAAAAAGTACCTTTTATAAAAAATGTCTTTACTACAAAGTAGTTTTCATACAAAGTAAATCACCTTTTACACAACAATAATTTTTATCAAAATTATCCTTTATAAAGAGTAACTTTCATAAAAAGTGTCCTGCATAAAAAGAACCTTCTATAATAATTCCTTTTATAAAAAATACTTTTTATAAAATGTAACTATTACTTTTTATAAAAAATTATACTTACTTTAAGTAATATTCCTGACGATGTTAACAAGCTGTTAACGAAATATTGAATTTTAATAAATAAACTTTGTAATAGTTTTATAAAAAGACCTCGAGCGTAATATATGTAATATATAAGTTGAGTATTCAAATTTTTAGTGAATGTCTAAATTCCATCTACTATTCTTCCTAATTTAGCAATTTTGCACAAAGAGATTGTACTAAAATAAATATTCATTTAAAATGGTTCTTTGATTTTTGGCACGTTACTTAATGTTTTAATGTTTTTTATAATTGCAACATTAAAGCAAAAATATATAAATAAAAAAAGATTAAACAAGTCTGGTATATAAACCACTCAAGTTTGTATGAGACCTGAAAACCTAATAAGATATTTTTATACATTTTCTTTACGAGCCAGAGTAAATCTGTTAACGCTCTTAAACCACAAAGACACTCAACTAGGCAACGTGCGAAATAAAAACGTTTTTTTTTTTACTATATGTTGTAAATACTTCTTTCTGGTTAAGAAACACATGTGTTTTCAACAAACAAGGCAATCAGGCGGAACGTACTATATACTTATCTTTTTTTTTTCTTTAAGGTAAAAACATCTTTTAAAATTTTGTGGTTTAAAAACATGAGCAACATTCAATAATGATTTTGAAAATTAGCAATCAAATATAAAAAAAAATTGCCACTCTGTGCCAAAAACCGGTAAACATTTAACAAATCTAGGTCACTGGGGGAATTCCCTTATTTTCAGTGTTCAACTGGTTGAGTTTTTGTACCACAGGATGGCATGTGTATGTGAGCACATGCACAGGAATTACATGAAATTCGTTGAGGCCACAGTCACACAGTTCTTCTTTCTTTGTACATGCAATGCAACAAAATTTATTCGCTTATATTTCAATTCTGTGTAGTTTTAAATTTAATTTAATTTTAAAAGTAAATATCCCTATAAAAATAGTGGCTAAAGTTTACATATTATATTGTCTCAATAAAGTATTAATTGCCTCAATTTAATTTCAGAACACAACCTCAAAATACCGCCTGCCAGGCCATGAAGGATAAACGATGCTGTTGGACTCGTGGCAAAGTTATTGGCGGCAGTTCTGTGCTAAACACGATGTTGTATATACGTGGCAATAGAAGAGATTTTGATCAGTGGGCCTCATTTGGTAACCCTGGCTGGAGCTATGAGGAAGTGCTGCCATACTTTCGCAAATCACAAGATCAACGTAACCCCTATTTGGCTAGAAATAAAAGATATCATGGCACGGGTGAGTTTAAATATTTTGTATAGTAACAATAAAATACAATAATGAAATACTAAATTTCTCCTGCAGGTGGCTTATGGACTGTACAAGATTCTCCCTACAATACGCCCTTGGGACCGGCCTTCCTACAGGCCGGTGAAGAAATGGGCTATGATATAGTCGATGTTAATGGCGCCCAACAGACCGGTTTTGCTTTCTATCAATTCAACATGAGACGAGGATCTCGCAGCTCAACTGCCAAATCGTTCCTAAGGCCAGCCCGTTTAAGACAGAATTTACACGTGGCCCTGTACTCACATGTTACCAAAGTTCTAACGCATCCGGAAACTAAAAGAGCCACCGGCGTACAATTCATACGCAATGGGAAATTACAAACGGTATATGCCACCAGAGAAGTTATATTGTCGGCCGGAGCAATAGGTTCACCACATCTGATGATGCTGTCGGGCATAGGACCGGCCGAAGAATTGCAAAGAGTAGGCATTCCCTTGGTGCACTATCTGCCAGGGGTGGGACAAAATCTGCAAGATCACATTGCCGTGGGAGGCATAGCTTTTCTCATAGATTATCCCATATCGATAGTAATGAAAAGAATGGTGAATATTAATACGGCATTACGTTATGCCATTACGGAAGATGGTCCCTTAACCTCCAGCGTGGGCCTGGAAGCGGTGGCCTTTATTAATACCAAATATGCCAATGCCACTGACGACTGGCCCGATATAAATTTTATGATGACTTCAGCTTCTGTCATGTCCGATGGTGGTTCTCAGGTGAAAGTGGCACATGGTTTAACCGATGAATTCTACAATCACATGTACAGTGAAGTTAGTAATCGAGATGTGTTTGGCATATTTCCCATGATGTTGAGGCCGAAGAGTAGGGGCTTTATTAAGTTGGCTTCCAAAAATCCCTTACGTTATCCTTTGCTTTATCACAATTATCTAACACATCCGGATGATGTGAATGTGCTGAGGGAAGGTGTTAAGGCGGCTGTGGCCATGGGTGAAACTCAGGCTTTAAAGAGATTTGGTGCACGCTTTTGGTCTAAGAAATTGCCGAACTGTGAGCATTTGCCACACTTTACCGATGACTATTGGGAGTGTGCTATACGCCAATATACCATGACAATTTATCATATGTCGGGTACCGCCAAAATGGGTCCCTCCAACGATCCTTGGGCTGTGGTGGATCCCCAGCTTAGGGTCTATGGCGTGCCCGGTCTGAGAGTTATAGACGCCAGCATAATGCCTGCTATTACAAATGGCAATATCCATGCTCCCGTGGTCATGATAGCCGAAAAGGGAGCCGACATGATTAAAGAACTGTGGCTGAGTGCTCCACAATATCGTGCTAGGCGCGATGTGTTGCACAAACCAGAGCTGTGCAATATCACTGATACCTCAAGCAGCAGTAGTTCATATTTGAATAATACGGACGGCATTTCCTAGCCACAGTGTGCCGAATTTAGCTGTGTTTTTCCAAATAAAATTTAAGTATTTAATTGAATTCGTTTAGATTTGATTGATATTTATTGCCTAGAAAGTTTGTATAATCCTCCTAAGATATTTGTTTGCTTTAAAAAATAGTCTGTTGAGTTACAACTGGGAAGTTTTTCGCTTAATAGTTTTTATTTAATGTTGTATTATTAATATTTGTAAATATTCCAGTCGTTTAATTTAAATAAAATGTAATTTTTTAAGTTATTTTGTATTTAATTTTAATTTTATTTCGTAAGATAAATAGAAATAAATTTTGTGATTAAAAGAAAACTAAAAATGAGCAAGTCTTTTAAAAAAAACGCCAAAATGCAAAAAATCGTCAGAGTCGCAAAAAAATCGTCACACATCGTTATTATTAAGTTCTATGGTCAAGAGCTACAATAAATTCCTTTAACAAAAATATTTATGTTTTTTGAAAAATCGCCAAGGTGCTAAAAATCGTTAGAGTCGTAAAAAAAATCGTCACACATCATTATTATTAAATTCTAAAGTCAAGAGCTGCAATAAATTCCTTAAAAAAAGATATACATGTTTTTTAGAATTGTAATTTTTTAAAAAATCACCATTAGGCAAAAAGTCGTCAGAGTCACAGAAAAAATCGCCACACATCATTATTATTAAATTCTAAGTTGAAGAGCTACAATAAAATCCTTAAAAAAATATATGTTTTTTAAAATTGTGATTTAAAAACAAAATCGCCAAGATGAAAAATATTGGCAAAGTCGCAAAAAATCGCCACACATCATTATTTTTAAATTCTAAGGTCAAGAGCTACAAGAAAACACCCTTTTTAGAAAAAATATATTTTTTAATATTGTAAATTTAAAAAAAATCGCCAAGATGCGAAAAATCGTCAGAGTCGCAAAAAAATCGCCACACATCACTATTATTAAATTCTAAGGTACTATAAATTCCTTTTTTTTAAATATATGTTTTTTAAAATTGTAATTTTTTAATAAATTGCCAAGATGCCAAAAATCGCAAAAAAGACTTGCCACGAAGCATTATTATTATTAAATTCTGAAGTCAAGAGCTACAATAAAATAAATATGTATATGTTTTTTAAAATTTTAATTTTTTGTAATTGGTAAATATGTGTTTAATTTTTTATTAAATATATATTTTTTTAAATATATATTTTTTATTAAATATATATTTTTTTAAATATGCTTTCACTACTATAGTTTATATTACGCAAATAGATAGTTTACTGCCTATTAGGAAAAGAAGAACGTCAAGATGACGTAAAATCGTCAAGATTAACTTCACCGATTATATAGGACAGACATGGAGCAGGAGGCAGCAAGAGAAAATATTATAATTAATTATTGTGTCATCTTCGGTTCTTTATTTCTCACTGTGAAATAACACAATGCGGCACCAATTGTATTTTAAATGATAGAATTAAATTTCAAACTCTATTGGTTTTGATCTATATACATATTTTTCAAAAGGTTTTCAGTTAAAATACGTTAGATTAAGAAATTGAATTGAGAAAATATTTCTGCGAAATTAAGAAAAAATTTTAAGAAATTATTTAATGAAATAAAATAAAAATCAGAAAATAACGATTGTGTGTAATTTTGAAAAGCAGGATACAGGACTATTATTATATGATTTTATTAAAAAAATGGCATAAAATTTTGAAGCTCGATTTATTTACTTCACAATATTTTATTTAGAACACATGAACAAAAATAATGCTAGTCTTCATTTTAATGGCTACTTGACTCACTCTGTTAACATGTAAGCGTAGACATGTACCCCTCTTTTAAGCTCATTGCTTTTAGTAATTTCAACAGCTACAAGAAAAGCTTACCTAAAAAGAAAAGAAGAAAAAAAGTATTAGTTAAAAGTGTTGTCAATGTAAAAATCATAAATAAATAATAATAATAAGTTCAAAGCGAAGTTTCCATAATCCAGAATATCGACTTGGAAAAGACTATGTTTTTAGAAATCACTCAAATAACTGAAAATTTATCATGGACATTGTCTACTCAAGTCAAACGCCCGTATGGTGCAAAAACTCTTCAAATAACATTTATCAAATTTAAACTAACAAAAAAAAAAAACATAAAACTAAAGTGTTAGGAGTACAAGCAATACTCTAAAATAATCCTTGTTTAGATTTTATTAAAAAACCTCAATATAAACGATGATTTTCCCAGTTTTCCCAGTCCTCAAAAAAAGTAATTTCTACGTTATTATTTCTTTCACACAATATAAAATTTATTTCTGGATTTTTATTTATTTTTTAGAAAATAAATCTATTTCTTGATATTTATTTAGTGTTCAATAAATTAAAGTTAATTCTCAACAAATAGAAGTTATTTTTTTATCTTTATCTCAGAAAATAAATTAAATTTTTTTGATTTTTATTTATTTCCCAGAAAATAAAATTTATTTCTTCATTTTTATTTATTTTCCAGACAATAAAAATTGTTTCTTAATTTTTATTTATTCCTTAGAAAATAAGAGTTATTTCTTGGATTTTATTCATTTTTTAAAAACTAAAAGTTATTTCTTGAGTTTTATATGTTCCTCAGTAAATAAAAGTTATTTCTTATTTCTCAAATAATAAAAGTTTTTTCTTAATTTTTATATGTTCCTCAGAAAATAAAAGTTATTTCTCGGATTTAAATTATTTCTCAGAAAATAAAAGTTATTTCTTAATTTTTATATGTTCCTCAGAAAATAAAAGTAATTTCTTGATTTTTATTTATTTCTCAGAAAATAAGTTATTTTTTGATTTTTATTTATTCCTCCATAAATAAGAGTTATTTCTTGATTTTTATTTATTCCTGAGAAAATAAAAGTTATTTCTTGATTTTTATTTGTTCCTCAGAAAATAAAAGTTATTTCTTGATTTTTATTTATTTCTCCAAAAATAAGAGTTATTTCTTGATTTTTATTTATTCCTGAGAAAATAAAAGTTATTTTTGGATTTTTATTTGTTCCTCAGAAAATAAAAGTTATTTCTTGAGTTTTATATGTTCCTCAGTAAATAAAAGTTATTTCTTATTTCTCAAATAATAAAAGTTTTTTCTTAATTTTTATATGTTCCTCAGAAAATAAAAGTTATTTCTCGGATTTAAATTATTTCTCAGAAAATAAAAGTTATTTCTTAATTTTTATATGTTCCTCAGAAAATAAAAGTAATTTCTTGATTTTTATTTATTTCTCAGAAAATAAGTTATTTTTTGATTTTTATTTATTCCTCCATAAATAAGAGTTATTTCTTGATTTTTATTTATTCCTGAGAAAATAAAAGTTATTTCTTGATTTTTATTTGTTCCTCAGAAAATAAAAGTTATTTCTTGATTTTTATTTATTTCTCCAAAAATAAGAGTTATTTCTTGATTTTTATTTATTCCTGAGAAAATAAAAGTTATTTTTGGATTTTTATTTGTTCCTCAGAAAATAAAAGTTATTTCTTGATTTTTATTTATTTCTCCAAAAATAAGAGTTATTTCTTGATTTCTATTTATTCCTGAGAAAATATAAGTTATTTTTGGATTTTTATTTGTTCCTCAGAAAATAAAAGTTATTTCCTGATTTTTATTTATTTCTCCAAAAATAAGAGTTATTTCTTGATTTTTATTTATTCCTGAGAAAATAAAAGTTATTTTTTGATTTTTACTTGTTCCTCAAAAAATAAAAGTTATTTTTGAATTTTTATTTGTTCCTGAGAAAATAGAAGTTATTTTTCGATTTTTGATATTTTTTGATTTTTATTAGAAAGAAATTTGGAAACGCTTTTTATGAATTTTATGCTAAAGATTTAAAGCTTCATTAAAGACTTACACCAGCCATGACACTTTATCATATGCTATAGCCTTATTTGTAGTCAGCCTGGGTTTTAAATAAACAAATATTTTATTTCAAAGGAATTCTCATTTGTATTTAATTTAAGTCACCATCTGCAATTAAAATGATTAATTTATATTTTATTCCTGATTATCACGCAGCTTGTGGCAGTTCCACATTTGAATTAATGTGAACAAACACTAATACGACTACTTCGAATATTTATAAACTTTTGATAAAACGATAAAAATCTGTTGCAACTGAAAGAAACTAAAGATTTGCTTTTACGCCAGAGTGGTTTAAACAAGAGCGCTAACTGACTTTTTTGTTTGGTCTATAGTAAAATTACAAATAGTTTTAGAATTAAAAAAATTTTTTTTTTGTAACAGGAAATTCTTTTCCATAGATTCAAATACTTGTGTGTGTTTTCAAAACAAATAGACTTTAAAACGGTTCGTTTTGCACGAGTAGGAAATTAGTTACTTGCTTTTTTGAAGTAAATATTTTAAAAATAATAAAAATTAATAAAATGCTAATAATGGAGTCAATTTCAAAAGTGTTTGCTACGCGTAACATTTTATTAATTTCCTTTACGCATAAAACTCACGCAAACAAATTGATGTACAGACGCTGTACTCAAGACTACATACATTTTCTAGGAAATTTTATTTAAATCACAGCACAAGTGCAGTTCAACTCAACTGTTTTTCGTGGCGCTTAATTTTTCCACTCGCGTATCAGTGAATAATATTCTATTATTTGCTTGTTACACTTGCCGGGAGAATGCATAATTTAATTGTTTATTAGTGTGTAATTCTGTTATTAAAAAAATAAAAATTAAATGAATTTATTATTTACGCAACATAAAGTTCAAGAAATAAATACGTAATGTACGTATTAAATAAACATTTATTATTTATTAAACATGTTTAAGAGAAATTTAAGCTGTAGTTTAGATTTATAAACTCTTTGTATGGGAAGATGAAATAAATATTATTTAACATTGAATATGTTTATATGTTTTTTATTGTTATGAGCTTAAGTTAATAAAATTAAAAATATACAATTGAAGATTGTTAAATATAAAATTCCAAGTGCAGTTACACTTTAAGAAAATGTGGATCAGTTTGGATTAGAATTGCAAGCAGCATAGAGTAGCATAGATTTCGGCATTGCCTTTCAAACTACAATAACAAGCGAAAAAATTTAATAGATAATCTAGTGAGAGACAAGGAACGAAAATCTTACTAGATAATTTAAGAAAAAATCGTTCAGATTCCACAGAGTACAGAGATTTACCAAAGCCCCCTATTCACAGTCTTGTGCAAATGTTTTGGCAACATTGCTTTTGCAAAATAATTGTGCTCTACAGCAACAAAATACCTTGAAGATGCTCTCAACTACTCTCTCTCTCTCTCCCTCTCTCAATTCGCAAATGCAATAACGCAAGACCATTTGCACAAGTTTGTGAATTGGGCTCATGTGTCACAGCATTAGCCTAGAAAATGTCCCATTTAGCACAGACACGTCATGTACTGCGTTGGCTGAACTAGAATTTTATGGGTATTTTTATATCCACCAAAAGAAGAATTGGAGGGTATATTCACTTTATCGATCCCTGTGTAACATAGCGAAATATCTCTCTAAGACCCCTTAAAGTATATATAGTCCTGATCAGTGATGAAATCTAAGACGATCTTGACACGATCATCCGCCCGTCAGTGGAAATCATGATACAGCCCAAACGAAAAGAGCCAGACCCTTGAAATTTGCTATAAGTAAATTTTGAAGGTTAGTACAGGTCAAGTTCGTAACTGGGCTGAATCGGGGCAGAGGGAAAAAAGCTCCCCTAAGAAGAACTAAACCGAACTCTAAAAAACAACATAATTTTTAAAGTTTTTTTTTTTTGGTAATTTTGTTAAACAAATTATATATTTTTATGTCCAAGAAGGTCAGACAATTATAAAAATGCATGTTTGGATCCTGCCCCTTTTAGTGGGTGTTGACTGAAGATATTATATGCAAAAATTGTGTAAATATTTAACAAATTGTATTGCTTAGACCTACGTTCTTTAAAAATAAAATTTTTAAACTTTTATAAGGAAGCTGAGATGTTCTCTGATCTTCCCTACCCTACAACACCGTTGCCCCCTAAATGACCCTATAAAAAAAATTGTTTTTCTACACTTAATTACCCCCAAAAATTACTTTTAAGTTTTACGACAAAAGTAAGATGTCTCTCCCACGGCCCCTCTCGGAGTGACTGTATCAAAATAGAGTTTGAAAATTGGGCACAGAAATGTCTTAAGAAGGAACTCTGACTTGGCAGGTTAAGCATTTTTAATTACATATTTACTAAATATTTTTTTTTATCTTGGACCAGCTCTCAGGGGATGACCCCTACATATGCAGTGCATTGCGCCGGAACTAGAAAGGAGGGGATAGTATTGAGGGCACAGACGAAAAAAGATGAGAAGGCAGAAAATTTTTGTAGCTATTTCAACCTTTTTACTTCGAGGCTAATTTTTGCTACAGGCCCGGCGAAGGTGGGTGCTGTTACTCTGCTTTTTAGTGAATGATATTGTCAGTCGCTGCCAATTATGTTCAGTGACCAGTGCAATGCCTTCATCATTGAAACAGGCTGGTAACATCTAACACAAGAATGCACTAATGCTGATCAGAAAAATTCAACACAATATTTCATGATTCAGCGCGGGGTTGAACTCAGGACCCTCCGCTTCATAGTCTCGTGTTCTACTACTTCAGCCAACAGCACCCACAAAATACTAAATATTTGGAGGGTATTTAAGATTCGACCAGGTCGAATATAACGTTTTTATTTGTTTTAACTACAAGAGAGCTTAAATTGATTATTCAGAGGGCAAATTACGGCAATCGAAATCGATTGAAATTTATATATCAATTGTATTAAAATTTCGATCCATATCGAATGCGGTAACTAGAGCCCAGGAAGGGAACTTTGTTGTTATGAATTTTTTTTTTATATATTCATGGTAATTATTTTTTTATACCCTCCAAAAAAGAATTTGGAGGGTATATTCACTTTGTCATTGCGTTTGTAACGCATCGAAATATCTATCTCAGACCCCATAAAGTATATATATTCTTGATCAGTGATGAAATCTAAGACGAACTGAGCATGTCCGTCCGTCCGTCCGTCTTTGGAAATCACGATTCAGTCCAAACGAAAAGAGCTAGACCCTTAAAATTTAGTATAAATATATTTCAAAGCTTAGAGCAGGTTAAGTTCGAAGATGGGCTAAATCGGGCAAGGGGGAAAAAAGTTCCCCTAAGAAGAACTAAACCAACCCAGAAAAAACAACATATTTTTTAAAGTTTTTTGGTTATTTTGTTAAGCAAATGATATATTTTTATGTCAAATACGGTCCAACGCCTTAAACTGGAGCCATAAAATAAATAAAATTATTTGTGGACACCGCCAACTTCAGTGGGCGATATTATATGCAAAAATAGCATAAAATGATACTAAACCTGGTACTACTCTGCCCTACCCCCTCCTTCCCCTTCGCCCCCTAAATGACATTACCAAACAAAATTTTTTTTTTAAATATTGTATATAATCATCCCAAGCATTTATGACTGGCGATTTGTGCCCTACCCCCCCCCCCCTTCCTTTGCCCCCTAAATGACCCTACCAAAAAAATTTTTTTTATTTTTAATTGTGTATATAATCATCCCAAGCATTTATCTTTAGAGTTTTATGACTGCCGATTTCTGCCCCCTTTAGTCGGCGTTGACGTACGATATTATATAAAGGAACTCTGTCCCACCAAGTTAAACATTTCAAATTCACTTACTAAATATTTGGAGGGTATTTAAGATTCGACCCGGTCGAATATAACGTTTTTACTTGTTTTAATATGATTTCTGGCAGTCAATTAGTTACATTTTTAATTAATTTTTCCAAAAAATTGTTATCGATATCGATAATTCTTAAAGGGCAAATTACGGCATTCGAAATCGATTGATATTTATAAATAAATTGTATTGAAATTTCGATCGAAGGAAGGCAATTTTGCGGGATTGAGTTTTTTCATAGCCTCATGGAAATTATTTTTTTAATATGATTTCTGGCAGTGAATTAGTCAAATTTGTAACTAATTTTTTTACAAAATAGTTATCGATATGCATAGTTATCAAGCAGCCAAAAAGAAACCCATTACAAAAGGGGGAAAAATTTAAAACGAAAAATTCAAAAGCCAAAAAGTTACACACACCTGCGCGCATGATTTGCAATCAAAACAATTTTTTGAATTAAGATTCTATAGGCTAATTGTTCGAAATTTTAATTTAAATCTCAGAAAGACATGATAAATATTCCAAGGCACAAAGGCAAGTCAACATCAGTTTTATTCAACTTACACAGCAGAGCAGAACAGCTGTTTTCGAAAGACGCAACCCTTTCATCATCAGTGCTCATGTGTATTGTGTTTGTCACCACTTATTAGATGGCTTAGTTGAATGTGATAACAGTTCCTATTTACACAAATTTTATTGTGAAAAAGAATACGAGAACTGTATCAAGCTGATGTTAACATGTTATTGTTATAATACCCGTGTTACCGTTTGATTATTTTTCTTCATGTCCCATTTTTCTGAATTTTTTTGTTCCATCATACCTAAGTCAAACTTTTTTGGTTTGAATTTTATACTTAAGTACATGTGAACGTTTTTCCAATTTATTATTGGTAGCTCAAGCCATAAGCACTGATGATGAAAGGGTTGCGTCTTTCGAAAACAGCTGTTCTGCTCTGCTGTGTAAGTTGAATAACAAAAACTGATGTTGACTTGCCTTTGTGCCTTGGAATATTTATCATGTCTTTCTGAGATTTAAATTAAAAATTTCGAACAATTAGCCTGTAGGATCTTAATTCAATTTAATATAGCAATATAAAATTTTCGTTAAAATTCTTACTACATAAAAACAATTTTTTTTTTGTTAAAATTTGTCTTGGCTAAAATAAAATCTGAAAATCGTGCTCTTCTGGTGTTATTTTCATTAATTTATTCTAGAACTATTTATACAAAGTATCTTTTCACAATCATTCTTTGTGATTATTTTCATATTTTTGCCAGTGCATTTTCCCATTTTACTTTATTTTATTTTATTTTTTTTTTTTGAAAAGAAGAAGACGAAAAAAAGTTAGCAGATTTTTGTAAAATTATAAAGCATGTTATTTGAGCCAACACTAAATTATTTGTTGCTGCTTTATTAATTTAGAAAAAGATGGATAATGAAGCCATAAAATCTTATTGGCTATTCCAGCCAATTATAACACAAAAGATGAAAATTAAAAAAAAAAGTTTAAAGCTTTAATTACAAGTTTTTCTATTGTTGCAAATAACTGATTAAATGCAATGGTAGATTTCAAAAACGAATTTGTAATTTATAATTACGGGCAGAGTAGTTAATGGATGTTTTAATAAATGAAATTAAGTAATTTATGACTTTTAGTCAGCTCAAAAACGCAAAGTAGGTACCTGAAAGATTTCGAAACAAAAAATTTCCAAAAGCCACTCACAACTCTCCGGCTATTTGTGGGGTGTTAATAAGCCAACAATTTGTTGTATGGGATTTTCACAGTTTTTTTTTTCGTTTTTATTATTTATTTATTTATGATGAAGGTATTAAGTGTAAATTAAAATCTATGCTGCATTAAAAAAAATAATAATATATTTGTTAAGGTAATGGGTAGATGGGCACAATGATCTTTTTTTTTTGGCTATAATTAAAGCAACCATAAAATTTTCTTTCATTTTGCTTGTTAGTTTTCAATTTGTTGAAATAGTTTGGTAAGTAGAAGAGGTTTGATTTAATTAATTTATTTGAAGTTTTTATTTACTTTTTTTTTCTAATAAAAAGTTATGCAATAAAATCTTATTATAATCATAATTAAACATGAACTGCAATATGTTGGAGTAAAGCCCATGTCAACCATTAACTTCTTAGTCGTTTGGTATGAGGACTGCTATGATGTGGACAAGAAAAGATGGAAAGTTAGATTAGATTAGGTTAGGTTAGCAAGTAAAAGTGGAAGGAAAATAAATGTCCGGCACACTCGACTGCAACATAAATTATTCTTTTATTATACCTTTGCAGCCAGGAAGAAAAGAAAGTAGAAGTGGAAAAAACCTTAAGTGTATTTGAACCTTCAAAGTAAAAAGAATAGTAAAAACAAAAATTCACACTTTTATCCTAAGATATTTATATTGTGCACATCTGCATGAAAAACACTTTTAAATCGATTATATTTCATCAGTAATGGTGAACACTAAGGTACTTAAAAGTGTACCACAACATTTTTTGACACTTTTATCCTAAGATATTTATATTGTGCACATCTGCATGAAAAACACTTTTAAATCGCATATATTTTATCAGTAATGGTGAACGATAAGGTACTTAAAAGTGTACCACAAAATTTTTCGACACTTTTATCACAAGATATTTATATTGTGCACATCTGCATTAAAAACACTTTTAAATCGATTATATTTCATCAGTAATGGTGAACACTAAGGTACTTAAAAGTGTACCACAACATTTTTTGACACTTTTATCCTAAGATATTTATATTGTGCACATCTGCATGAAAAACACTTTTAAATCGCATATATTTTATCAGTAATGGTGAACGATAAGGTACTTAAAAGTGTACCACAACATTTTTCGACACTTTTATCCTAAGATATTTATATTGTGCACATCTGCATGAAAAACACTTTTAAATCGATTATATTTCATCAGTAATGGTGAACGATAAGGTACTTAAAAGTGTACCACAAAATTTACTATAAATTTTTTCATCTTATACATGACAGCAGGGACCACCACAGGGAGTGCATACTATATACTGGCCGTTCAGTCAAAGATAGAAATCTCTTTATCATGCTAAGTGCGCTTTTATTTGGAATTGACCCAGGCCAGAAAAATTTTTCTATTACCCAAATGGATTCATTTTTATATCAAGTGTCCTGAGGTATTTAAAAAAAAATACTAAAATATTTTCTAGTACAATTAGACCATCGGAATAATCAATTTCCATATACGGAGCAGAGCTTCTCTCTTCCCCAGATCATTCGTTCACGTACGCATCAAGAACAATTGTCAAGATATGAACAACATTTCGATACAATTCACTTGGTTTCATTAATTCCGACCAAAAAATTTAATATAACTCTCATGTATGGGCCGATGCTTCAAAGTCTATTTTGAAGTTGCGTAGAGGCGAAGAGGCTAATCGGTGACAGTAGGGTAGCCAACTCTATTGACTTGTTGGAGCATCGACGCAACGTTGGCTGAAGAGAAAAAGCAAAAAAAAAACAAATAGGGCCGTGGGGGAGACATCTCCCCTTCGTCGCAAAAACTTAAAAGGTAAAACTTAAAAATAATTTTTGGGGTAATTAAGTGTAGAAAAAAATTTATATTTTTTTATAGGGTATTTTTTATCTTCGATTAGCACTCAGGGGATAACCCCTACATATGCAGTGCATTGCGCCGGAACTGGAAAGGAAGGGATAGTATTGAGGGGACAGATGAAGAAAGATAAGAAGATAGAGAATTTTTGGCTATTTCAGCCATTTTCTTCGGCGGCTAATTTTTGCTACAGGACAGACGAAGGAGGGTGCTGTAACTCTGCTTTTTAGTGAATGATATTGTCAGTCGCTGCCAATTATGTTCAGTGACCAGTGCAATCTGGTAACAACTAACAAAAGAATGTACTAATGCTGATCAGAAGAACTCAAGACAATATTTCATGACCCAGCGCGGGCTAGAACTCAGAACCCTTCGCTTCATAGTCTCGTGTTCTATTGCTTCAGCAAACAGCACTCAAATTTAGGGCAAGAGATGGCTGGACGAATAGGGCAGGGGAAAATCAGAGATCATATAAGAACCGCAGCAGAAAGTCCCGTCTTCGATCCTCTACTCAGTCATGGTTATGGATTAGATATTCTTTCGTCTGCATTAATGCATAATTGTTGTTGGCAAACGAATTAAAATCTCAACACCATACGCCACTTTCCATAGTTCCGTCATAAGGCATTTCATGATTAGGCCTTATCCTTTAAGTGCCGGGCTTAGAAATGTATGTTCAAAAAAAAACAATATCATGATCAAGATTCCATATTGAGGTCTCAGCAAAATATAAATTTCTATGAATAGTAACAAACAGCCAGATACAACAAATTGCAATTTGTTTATAATCCTTCGACCCACGTCCGCATGCTGCAGACGTTTCAGGCAGTAGAAGTAATTGTATTTCACCACAACTATTTAATTTTAACTTCCGTCATTTGGCTGCATTAAAGCCAGTTTGTTATTAAACAAACAGTTTACATTTACATTTACTTTGTTTATAGCTTACAAGCGATTTAATGTGGACTTTTATTTCTATTGTGAGTGTGTACACTCGCAGTTACACGACCAATAAAACTAAAAAATATCTTGTTAACAATGTAATAAAATGCTGTTGCCTTTGCAAATTTATTAAACGGTCGGTCTTTGAATCTGTGGAATAAAAAAGATCTTTTTTGTGTTTTCTTCTTTTGAACAAAATGTTACGTATTGAGTTTTATTTTTTATTTTACTTTTTTTTTATTTATTTTTTTTTTGCAGCCGAACGATAGTATTGAATTTCATAACATTGACATTGACAGCGAGAGTTTTAATCACCAACACCGGCATCATGATCGTATAATAAAGCACTCTACAATTTTTAATGGCAATTTTTAATTTGCAATCAAATTTGCTGTTTTATGATTTTCTATAGTTAATGCTAATATTTCTTTTTATATTTTGTGCGAAAATGACCAACAACTGCAGGAATTGCTTGACGATCATATTGATCGTGTATGATAGGGACGAAATACTGTATGAATTTCGAGAACAGGGGCCAAATTACGGCATTCGATATCGATCGAAATTTGTATATAAATTGTATTGAAATTTCGTTTCGAACCGAATGCCGTAATTTGGCCCCAGATTTATTTTATTTATTTATTTTTTAAGTAAATTTTGAGGATTGGCAAGCGTAGCTCTGTCGTCCCAGGGATTTTTTTTTCGAAGAAATTTATAAAATTTCGTAGTGAAATGGTAATTTGGGTTCAGAAAATACGAATCAGATGTCCGAATTTTTATTTAAATTTTCATTAAAAACCTTTTTAAAAATTTTCATTAAAAATTTTTTTAAAAATTTAATAAATTTATAAAACTTCCTAGTGAAATGGTAATTTGGGTTCAGAAAATACGAATCAGATGTCCGAATTTTTTTTTAAGTTTTCATTAAAAACTTTTTTAAAAATTTTCATTAAAAATTTTTTTTTCAAATTTTCATTAAAAATTTTTTTTTAAATTTTCATTGAAATTTTTTTTCAAATTTTCATTAAAAATTTTTTTAAAATTAAATAAATTTATAAAACTTCCTAGTGAAATGGTAATTTGGGTTCAGAAAGTACGAATCAGATGTCCGAATTTTTTTTTAAATTTTCATTAAAAATTTTTTTAAAAATTTTCATTAAAAATTTTTTTTTAAATTTTCATTAAAAATTTTTTTAAAAATTTTCATTAAAAATTTTTTTTAAAAATTTTCATTAAAATTTTTTTTTTTAAATTTTCATTAAAATTTTTTTTTTAAATTTTCATTAAAATTTTTTTTTTTAAATTTTTATTAAAAATTTTTTTTTAAATTTTCATTAAAATTTTTTTTTAAAATTTTCATTAAAAATTTTTTTAAAAATTTTCATTAAAAAAGATATGTTCTTACTCTTTCCTAAACAGAGAAAAAAAATATTTAAATGCTTGAAATTTACTGTTCGAAAAATCACACACACTGGGACGAAATGGGTTAAAGGATTCATGATGTGACATGAGAAAATGTACTGAATAGACCAGATATCATCAGCTGTCAAGTAATAGTTATCGATATATTTAATTCTCAGGCATGTAAAAAATTTCTTTATATATAATATGACATGTAGAGGCATGAATAATAGTGATAGCGAAATGGACAAATTGAGAAATAGTTATTGTACATCTAAATAAAATCACAAATAAGTTTAAGCGTGTTTATGGCTGAAGTGATTAACATGAGCCCCGAGTTCAACTCCACGCTCAGTCATTAATATTGTGTCGAATTCTTCTGACCAGCATTAGTGGCGCAGGGTTGTGTTAGTTGTTGCCAGCCTGTTTCAGTGATGAAGGCATAGCACTGGTCACTGAGCATAATTGGCAGCGACTTAAACGATCATGTACTAAAGAGCAGAGGAAAAGCGCCCTCCTTCGTCGGCCTTTTTAAAAAAAATTCCTTCGAAGTAAAATAGCTACTAAAAATTATCTATATCTTCTCATCTTTCTTCATCTGTTCTCTCCATATTATTCCCTCCTTTCCAGTACCGGTTCAATGCACTGCATATGTAGGGATCACCCCAGGTGCTTGTCTGAGATAAAAAAGAGGGAAGATCTCTCATTGCTTAGAAGTAGACTTGGGTGATCCAAATCGTTCATGGTAAAATTTGTGTAATTTAAATTGCATTGTCTGTGGAAGAATGTCTTTACAATTCCATAGTCCATAAAATTTTAGTAAAACAAAAGTAAAGCAGGCAGTTTGATCTTGTCAAACAATTATTGCTGCACAGCAGCTCCCAAAGTCGGCAAATACTTGCATATTTGCAATTAAATTTTTTATTTTTATTTTTTGTTATAATACATTCATGAATTATATGGCAGCCATATAAAATTACACATGAAAGCCCAAGCAATAGAAATAAATTACGAGATAAAAAAAAACACACACACAAACACACACCGGCAATGACATTAGAAAATAAATGGAAAAAATTATGTTGCCACATGCAACGCTTGCATTGCGAGTGAAACATATACATGATCCTATTTTCTTTTATTGCTGGAAGTAGATTTTACACTCTGACAGTTTATTTTTTATTTAGGTTTTTTTATAATTTTTTTCTTGTTGCTTTAATTTATAGCAAAATTTTACCGCCAAATGTTGCAACACCAGTGCAATGATACAATTCGGTTTGTTGCTATTGTAACTGCTAGTGCGCTGGCTGGCTTGGCCGCGCTGGTTTAACAACTTTCGTTTTCATTGTGGCACTTTTAAAGCTTCTAGTTTGTGTTCAAATTTAAACACAAAAGATATTTGCAAAAAAAGAAAAAAAAACACTCACAAAAAAAGAAGATGAATAAATAAACTGCAAGAAGACTTAACCCGAGGTAATTGTAAAATTTCGAATAAAATTATAAAACGTTGCATTTGTTTAATAAATTAAACTCCGTATGTATCTATTATGCAAATTTTTAGCCACATCATAAATCAAGACTTGACCAAAAACATTTTGCATTAAATTTGTACTAAAACTAATTTGTGAATGCCTGCAGCCAAGTCTGTACGCTGCATAAATTTTCAAACACGTTTCTGCATGTGCAAATTAATTTCGTGTTTATCATTTTCCAACCAAAAATCCAAACTAGATGGCGCCAAAAAAAAAAAAAAAAAAAAAAACTAGCACAATATGAATTGCTTTCGTTTTGGCGGTCTCTAATCAATAGGCTTTGATTCCACCGCCCTGGGACCAAAAGCCTACTCAAGTTCATTAATTTTATTCTGGTCCTTGGAGACCGATTCTAATACAGATGATTTCTTTTTATATCCTCCGTTTGTAAAGTATATAAAGGGTCCACCATCTAACGTTTTTTTTTTACAGAGTGCTTATTTCGTGAATGGTAACCCTCAGCTCATGTCTGATTTGACAGATAATTAGTTTTATCCTTCCGCGGAACGAATATGATTGTGTATACGCTGGAACAACGCTGGGAAATATGGGCCTGCGATCGACTTACAGAAGATGCCGATTTTGCCAAAAAAAATCATATTTTTAGATGAAGCTCATTTTGATCTTGGCGGGTATGTAAACAAGCAAAATTGTCGCATTTGAGGCACAGAAAACCCGCACGCATACATTGAATAGCCAACGCACCCAAAACGAGTCACTGTTTGGTGCGGATTTTGGGCCAGAGGCATAATTGGGCCATTTTTCTTCGAGAATGAGCAAAGAGTGGCCGCTACTGTCAATGGCGATCGTTATCGTTATGTTGAACGAATTTTTTTTATTCACAAAAATTGAAGAGGAGGATATTGGCAACATTTGGTTGCAACAGGACGGCGCTACGTGCCACACAGCCGAAGCTACACTCGATGTTTTACGCCCTGTTTCTGAAGATCGCATTATCAGCCGCAGAGCTGATGTCGTTTGGCCACCTCGAAGCTGCGATTTGACACCGTTGGACTATTATTTGTGGGGTGCCGTCAAAGATAAGTGTTACGCCGACGAGCCAGAGACAATTGACGCTTTAAAGGACAATATTCGTGAAGCCATTGGTGAAATACAGCTGCACACAATCGATAATGTGCTTAAAAATTGGACCGATCGTGTAGGCCAGCCGAGGCAGTCATTTGAATGAAATTATTTTCCATTATTAACCGCAAGGATTGTACTTTCAAATAAAAAAAGAAATTTGAGAAAATATTCAGTAGTTATTTTAGAGCATTTTCAAAAAAAAGAAGGTATTTGGCGGACCCTATATATATTCTTGATCGGTGATGAAATCTAAGACGATCTAATTACCATCAAAATTACTTTTGAATTTTTGTGACAAAAGGGAGATGTGACTTTCCTTGGTGCCTTGGAATATTTATCATGTCTTTCTGAGATTTGAAACAAAAAATTTCGAAAAATTAGACTATAAATCTTAATTCAATTTCATATAATTTTTTTATTTAATTTTTATTATTATTGTTTTTTTTTTGGATTAATTAACGATATCAAATTAATTCTTTTAAAGGGTAAACAAATACATTTTATATTTTAGAAAAAAGGAATTTAATATTGAAAGTCCGAGAGGTCGAAGATATGGTTCCAGGGTTGGAATGAATATACATGTACGTCGGTAAAGGGTTTATAAGATACGGCATAGCCGAATAGAGCACTTCTCTTTGCTATAAATACAAATATAACATGAAAATAATAAATACAAATTATTATAAAATTCAACAAAAAAATCACTTGAGTACTGATAATGGAAGTGTACCGACTGCCGAAAACTGCGCTATTCTGACCTGGTGTGTTAAAATTAAATTGATATTAAAATTCCCTTAGTCCTTGGAATAGTTCCCCTTATTCTGTAACTATTTGTCAACGTCACGTCAAGACAATATTAAAAATAGGACACTTGCATACTCCTTGTGATGCTTCCAATAGCCTCTGATTACTCTCTATGGCATTGAATACAGCAAGAGATCATTACAATTCGATAATAATTGAAGAGAATGAGTACTGAAGTGTTCTAATTTCGATAGTGTCTTGACGAGACGTTGACAAACAGTTACAGAATAAGGGGTATCAATCCACTTTCAGTCTATGAAAACTTAATTGAATTTGGAAATAATTTTATTTAATTTTTATAAAAGCAATGTGTGTATGTGTGTGTGTACAAATATAATATCCCTGAAGGAGATCGAACTAGTATCAAACTAGTATTGTACTAGTACAAAAATCCCCAGTACTAGTTCCCAACTGTGAACTTTCCTATACCAGGTTAATGCTCAAATTAACATTGAGTGTATTTGGAAAATTACTAGTACCATTGGTACTAGATGGAAACTAGGGGGATACTAGATGAGTACTAGTATAATTTTTTCTAGTCGGATGCTAGTACAATCAGTTCTGCATTAAGTACTCCTTTATATGTATATAAAAAATCCCTAAATTTATTGGTTTTTTAAGCCCAATGAAATTTGTTAAGTCTTTGTCTTCACAAGCAATTTTTGGTTCATCAATTCTTAGAGGAAATGAAAAGTTCCTTCAGGGCACACTCAATCCACTAGCACATTGTACAACTTGAGTTACGTTTTGTACTCCACCATATACCAAACACTAATGAACATACAATACATATATCAGTTTTTATTATTTTAAAAATGATCGCTGATTTTACAGATGAACATATATATTAACAAGAGCACGTTTAAAAAATTTTAATATAAGCTTTTAGTTTTATTTATTTTTTAAATTGTCACTTTTTTAACACACAAGAAAACTGCGGTTTACTTACATAAATTATCGAATAAATAAACTGATATGCAGGTGGCAAAGTCTTCTAATACTATTCTTTGTTTCAAATTTGAATTTGCTTAAAAATTGTAATAATTAAAAATAAAATAAATGAAAATGCGAATTAGCAATTCGCTTCAAAACATGATGAAAAAGTAATATGAAATTCTACAAGTCAAATCAATCTACAAATGAACTATTTGAAGTACTAGTACTTTTCTGTATATGTTCAATCACCTTTTGAACTAGTGCTTGCTATACTAGTAATCGTACCATTGGCTTAAAGACAATTAACGCAGGTATGTTATCAGGCGTTTAAGTATTTATTTTCGAATGCACATTGAAGTGTAATTTTTATAATCCGCCCAGATTAAATTTTGTAATTTTAGCTGAATTAAATAATTTTTCAAAATTAAAATAATGCAAACGAATGACAGTAATTTAATTATAATTAATGGTGAGAAAAATGAACACCTTAAGATGCATTTTCAAACAAGTTTTATTTTTTTACTTTTTAATACAAAAAACTAATTTATCACTCGCTCGTTTTATTTTCCATATCCACGTAAGGATGTACACATATTCACTAAATGTGCTTAAGTCTATCAATAAATAATCATATATTTACATTTATGAAGTTATTATATAAATACATTCAGGCATATTTGACATACCAGCCGCATAAATTAGTTTATTGTCCACCGGCTTGCACAGTTTTGAATCATCATTTGTGTAAAAAATTAAACTCAAATCAATAGAAAAATCAATAAAAAATTAGATAATTTATGATCGAAGAAATAAAAACAACAACTCAATAAATATTATTTAAAATATGTGTGCATGTATGAGTTTGTATGTATGTGGCCATTGAAAACGATTATCTATTGAATTGATTTTCTTCTTTCTTCAAAACTTTTCTTACACGAAATAAATAAGTATTTACCAAAGTATATATGTATGTATGTATGTATGTGTGTGTATGTATGTCTGTCTGTCTGTATTTGTAAAAAAAAAACAACAATTATTCAAGCAGTTTTTTTTTCAATAAAAAGTCACGTACTGCCAGCAGTCACTATTTGCGCATGAGCAAACTGTTTGGCAAATAAATTCAAGTGTCATTGTTAAGTTAAAAGAAAGCTTTTTAAAGCTTTTTGCAACTTCTGGATGAGAAAGTGTCTGCCTAAGAGCGTTTGTTTTTCTTACTCTCATTAAATAAATATTTTGGTTAATTTCTTTACCTTGAGGTTTATTTTTATCTTTTTATTTGTGTTTTTTTTTTGTGATTCCAAATGAAAGCGAAAGTGCTAACGAAGTTGTATTAAAAAAGTGTAAACAATATAAAGTGTTGCCAGATTAATACATAGTCTAAATCGTGTTTTTTGCATTTACTTAAACAATTTTATTTTTACAATTATATACATATTCACTCACCCCTATCATGAGTAATTTTTCCTTCGAAAATTTCCGCTTATCCCTAAAATTTCAATCATGAAAAAATTCCGCGTGAATGATGTCATGCTGAAATTATATTTCCCTTATTGTGAATGATTTTTTTTCTCGCGTGTTTTTTCACTCTTCCCTTTAATTTATTAGTTTTTGTTGGGGAATGGAGTAAAAAATTTAAGTATTTTCTATTATAATTCCAATATTAGAGTTTACAAATTTTATTTTAGGAGCAAGATCCCTTAATAAGAAACAAACTGATATTTTTTGCAACAAATCAATTGCCTGCGTCGTTGTTAGACTTATTGCTTCAATTAAAAAATTAAAGAATATATTTTACTTACTTAAATTAAATTTTATACTTTTTTTAAATTTTTTAAATTATTACATAAATGTAAATTTTTTAACACAAATTTCTTTAATTTTTCATGTTGTTTTCGGCATTTTTCTCTTTTTTACATTCACTGAGAACTGATAGCGGGAATAATTTCTGACTGGAGTTTCACGATACCATTTTTCCCTTTGAGTGGAATAAAAATTTCACGTGAAGAAAAATTACACTTGCTATACACGATAGAGGTGATTATTTTCTCTAGTGGGGCGAAATCACCGGTCGAAATATCAATATAAATAACATAAAAATTTCGATCCGCCTCGAAATCCATGATTTGCCTTCTGCCAACTGCTAGTTAAATAAATGGCAGCAACGGAATTTGACATTGATATAATTCTCGTATAGTACTTCCTTCTGAAAATTGTATAAAAAGAAAATGTTTATCCCATTCACCTCAGCCACATACTAAATGGTGATACAACAAAAATATTGATGAATACAGATGATGAAAATGTAGCGCCCTTCGAAAACTGCACTTTTTACGCTCTGCTGTGTTTTTAAAAAATTAAATTGATGTTAATTTTCTCCTTTTTTTCTTGGAATATTTATCATGTCTTTTTCATTTTGATTTTAAGATCTTAGGCACCGATTTTGTAAATCACTTTGCGTTAATGAAATTAGTAGGAAAACAAATTCGTGTATTTCTAAAATATTGAAAACATTGCTTTTATTTTGTACGCAATTTGTTTATCCAACAAATATACACAAGTTCAAAGCTCCATTATGGCAAAGATTGCTTTGACCTTGGGAACAGAAAGAAAAAAGGCCCCGGGGGCCAATTTTAGTGAATAGAGTGACTTCGGGTGAAAAATTACTTATAAAAGATTTTCTTTTAAAAAGCTTGTACCTGTTGTAAACAATTTTCTGACATGGCAAACAATTGAGGTAAACAGTTGGCAAAACAATGACACACCAATAAAGAAAATATGGAAAACGTTTGCCTTTAAAGGCCATCCCTGCAACTTCTCGCTAATTTTAGCCACTGAAAATGGAACTATTTTAATTTTAAAACTGCTATAACTATCGAATGGATGTAGTTCTTCGATATCTATAGAAGAAAAAAACTAATGGATCATATACATACATATATAATTTCGGAGTGTTTTGAAAAATTCACTTTTTTTCGAAATTTTCGTTCACCATATCTCGCGAATGCGTTAACCGATTTTGACTCACTTGGTAGCGCTCGATGTGGTTTTTGGTTGTCAAGGTCATCGTGGAATTGATCGGAAGAGCCGTTTAACAATTATTTAAAAAAAAATTATATATCCGAAAATATTCAGGTCCGAACCGATTCCAATCTACAGGAAGTCTAAGTTTAAAACGCGACCAGTTTGGTCGAATTCGGTTCAGCCGTTCAAAAGATATAAGCGGATCACAGTAGCACACACACACACACAAAAACACACACACACAAACACACACACACGCATACAGACCCATTGGCAGCCAAATTTGGGCACGATAGATCTCCAAGATGCCCAAATTGTGTTGACGAAGATGAGGACGCTCAGCACGTTTTATTTTGCTGCCCGAGATTTAAGGGGCCTTGGGAGTTGAATATTACTCCCCGTCAGCTTCTAGACGAGATTTTGGGTTCCGAAATTAAATGGAACGAGTGCAACCGCCATATATGTATCTGTAGTTATGCAGGAACTACGAAGGCTGGAAAGACAGAGATCGAACGAGCGTACATAAGATGAAGCGAAATCGCTAACTAGCCCTCCGCGAAGTAATACCTAGCGGCAGTCCCGCGGAGGGAGAGTGGTCGAAGGAAACAGGGGGTGGGTTTAGTACGTAGGCACCAGACATGGTGAATCGTGCATGCTTATGATGGAACATAAGTATCTTTTGAAGATTACCAACTCCGGTTCTATACAAAAAAAAAAAAAAAAAAAGACCTAGTGGCAGCTTCTCTGGAGTAGTCGGGGAAGCTTTCTAGGAATTCAAAACGTTGAGATCTGGTGAAAACTCGATTTTTTCAAAACGAGGTAAAACCAGTCACTTCACATTTTTTTTTTTGAAAAATTTCAATTTTCTTAGGGGAAAACAAAAAAAAAATAAAAATAGCAGTGTTGCCACCAAACACTTAACGTGTTTGCCTAACAACATGATAAAATGTGTAGGCAGCTTTAGTGCCATCATCTGGAATCTTTATCTATTCCGTTATTTGAGCGAAAAATAAGCTTTCGTATTACCCCACCACAGGGCTGCCAGAAATTTTTCGTGAAAAATCAGCAAATTTCCCAAAAAAAATCGGCATTATCGGCACTTTCATTTCTTAAAATCCGCAAAAATCGGCATTAATTAAAAAACTTATTTTGACATATAAACAAAAACAATTCAATATAATTTATTAAATATTATACATAAAACAGCATGTATAGATCAATAAATTTGCACCTCACAAGTTTTGAAATTATTTTGGGGTTTCGTATAATCTCCCAATTGGCAATTTAAAAGAAACGATTTATTATTTTATTCATTTAGAATGACTTTTACTTAAAAAAAAATACATAAGATCAACTTGCTTTTTATAAAACAGTATAAAATAATTAAAAAAGATGTGTGGTGTCGTGGGACACCGGATAGGAACGCAGTTCCTTATTATAAAAATATTAATTTTAAGTTCTATTCGAGGTATAAAGAAAATAATTATTCGGGTATACATTTTTTATTAGGATTTTTCTTTTCGCCGATCAACGAAAATACAGAATCAGTTTTGTTCCCAAACGAAATTGAATTCTGTCACGGCCCGGCTGCGTATGATTAATATTTGTTTGTATGGAATTGTATTACTAATACGTCTTAAACATTGAGTTAGAAACAAAATATCTTACGTTCCGGACGTTTCTTCCCGGTTAGGGTACCCCTTCGCAACGTCTCATAAGGAACTTCGTTCCAATTAAAATATATACGTCTTTTCCAACAGTATTTCAAAATTTTGCTATTATATTTCAGAATTTCCTAAAAATTAACTCTACTCGTAGGTTCTAAAATAGGAGTTACAATATACAATTAAAAATTTAGAATATTATCCCAAAATTTTTGAACAAAATTCGTAAATATAATACAAAAACTGGAAATAATGTGGTTTTCATAAATCAATCATATATATTAGATTTTGACATTTTTATTAAATCGTTATTTATTTCGCAATTAGAGTTTTTCATTTTCAAATAATCTTTAGAATAAAGAATTCCTTCTTTTAAAGTTTTATTTTCTAAGGAACATCGGAATTTCGTGCACAGCTAGAACAAGGCAACTGAATTGTTATTAAAAGAAGAATTATATAATAAAAGATGTTCCACACTATTATTAAAAAATCGGCATTTTTTATAGGTAAAATCGGCAAATCGGCATATTGAAATTTTTGGAGTAAAAAATCGTCAAAATGCCGATAAATCGGCATTTCTGGCAGCCCTGCCCCACCATTCCAATTTGTGGTTGCCACAAAAACCATCTCTCTTCTCTTATTTTCTTTACACTTGCGTGGTAATTTAGTTTAAGCTTTTCTTAGGCTCTTGCGCTTAAGCTTTTATTACCGAATAACCTCATAATGATAACAAGATCATAATAATGAAGAGCAAATATTGTGTTAACAAGAGCAATAATGACAATAATGATGGTGTTGATGATGTTAATGGATATTATGGTTATAAAATAGTTGTGTATGAATAGCACGTAGCTCAACGCTCGCAAACTACAAATCGAATAGATTAATGCGGCCAATGTGATTTGGGTATTGTAAAAGAGCCATCATTGTTTCAAGAGCTGGACTACCGTTAACAACGTAACGGTACAGCAGGCGGTGATAGCAAGTGAAAACAAAATCAATTTCCAAAAAAAAAACAAAACGTTTAATGAAATAAAAAAAGTTTAAAACGGAAAGTCATAAATATAAGAAAATATGCAAGGCTATAAATGGATTTGAAATGAAACACACATGATAATGAACATTAAGTATAAAAACTAAAACACTAATTAATAATAAAATGAAATGTTGAAGGCGACAAACACATACATACATATCTGACACACTGCAAGTGTACTTTAAATTAAATGGTGTAAATTTTGCTAAAAAGTAAATTAAAGAAGTGGGGTTCCCTGCACATGTAAAACTTTATAAAAAATTAAATACAATTAATTAATTCAAATATTTAAATAAAACGCACTGTCTTACAGACCAATAGCAAAACGTTTTGTGAATTATAAAACAAATAAAAATTTGTCAAATTAAATAATATATAAAATAAAATTAAAATTATGTGAATTATTACAAACGATAGAAAAGCAAAATCTAAATTGCCTAAAATTAACTGATACATTAAATTGTTATGATATTTGCTGCATTTTAAAAGAGAAAATTTATAATTTATTCGTTTCCATCCAAAATAGTAATCGAGTGAAATTGACTACAGCCACTGAATTCATCTTTCTGTTTTTTATAGTTATTTAATTTAACAAAAACAAAAAAAAAACAAATTGATCATTATGACGTTCCACGTTTTATGCAACATGTTTTTGTAGTTTTTGCTACGCTGCTGTTGTGCAAGATTTGACAAAATATTTGTCAGCTTAATAATTTATTATTGCAATTAAATGACATTTTATGGCTCCTACAACAATTACAATGGTCGCAATTGCCTATAGGAAGCATTAGCAAAATGGTTGCGCCAGACGGTTTATAATTTCGTTAAGAAATTTATAAAAACTATAATATCCAGGTAAGTTGAGGGTGCTATCAAATACCCATACAGATCGGCATTTATGAATTGAAAAAATTCAGATTTTTAATATATTTCCCGCCAAATTTTGAAAAGTCTTTAATGACTGTGAGATACATTTTGATTTGATCCCATACTTTAAATAATTTTAGGATAAGTAGTGTATAGTAGTATAGGCCAACATACTGATATACTTATTCATACATGTTAGCAAATCCCACAACCAGTCCACCCCCACCAAACAAAAAGTTATCATATTAATCAACTTAATATTTTTTTTTGATAGATTATTATAATTAGGCGATGTTAACAAATTCGATATTTAACAAAAATAAACATTTAAAAAAAATAAAATAAAAAATAAATATAATAAAAAATATTAAATAAAAAAAATTAAAATAAAAAACAATATAAAAAATATATAAAAAAATATATATATAAAAATCCTATTCCACTTTAGATCTTTTAATTTTAAGCAATAAATTGAAATTTTTTAAGTATGACTTCATCGTTAATATAAAAAGTTCGATGGATTCATTCAAGCATTTTAAATTTTAGTAAGAAAAATTTTTCATTAACCATTTTTCAGAGATTTGAAAAATGCACTGAATCGTGCGTCACAAAAAATAACATCCTTAACTATGTTTATTAAGAGTAGAGTGAAATTTAATTTTAATAATTTTCAATTATTGTATATATCGCTTTTCAGCCAAAACAAGTAAAAAAAATTTTTGCATATATATTCATTTCTGTAGCGTGTGTCACAATTTGAGTTCTCTTAAAAATTGCCCGAAAAATGTTTACCATAATTATTTTTTATTATTTTCGCCTCTCAAAACTAGTCCCCGCCTTAATCCCCTGTATTACATATGATATTTTTAGACCAAGTCGAACTTTTTAAATAGTTCGATAAACATGGCCCATAAAGAAGTAATTATTTGATATTTATTTTGAATAATAATATTTATATAGTATATTTTTCTAATTAATATATTATATTGGTAGAGAAATTGCATATATTGCAAACGTTTGCTAGAAGTTGCCTACTCAGCGGTAACGAAAATTATAATATGTATTTATAACGGGTGAATCTGATTCTTCATTTCGTGTTTTAAGTTTTTAAAAAAATATAAAAAATAAACCAATTTTTGGATATGAAATCTTTTTAATTTCAAAATGATTTCATTCCGAAATATGGTTTCATGCATGGTTTTCTGAGAAATCAAAATATAAAATCAAGAAAGAAACCAATTTTTGGTCATTTGGTAATCTTTTCAATTTCTTTAGATAATTCCGTTCATGATATGAAAAATGATTTCACTCCGAAAAAAGGTTTCATTTATCGTTTTCGGAGAAACCAAAATATAAAATCAGAAAAGAAACCAATTTTTGGTAATGAAATCTTTTCAATTAATTCTGTTCGTGATGTGAAAAATGATTTTATTCCGAAAAACGGTTTCATTCATCGTTTTCGGAGAAACCAAAATATAAAATCAAGAAAGAAACCAATTTTTGGTAATTAAATATTTTCAATTGTTTTAGATAATTCCGTTCATGATATGAAAAATGATTTCATTCCGAAAAACGGTTTCATTCATCGTTTTGGGAGAAACCAAAATATAAAATCAAGAACCCTACTTTTGGTATTGAAATCTTTTCAATTTCTTTAGATCATTCCGTTCATGATATGAAAAATGATTTCACTCCGAAAAATTGTTTCATTCATAGTATTCGGAGAAACCAAAATATAAAATCAATTCGGTGACATGGCTGAATATCATGGGCTATTTCCGTTCATGATATTAAGTAGTTACAAAAGATTTCAGTCCGAAAAATTTATTGTTTATCATTTTCTGAGAACCCAAAATACCGTAGCAATTCCCTTTCGGAACGGAATTGAAAACTGTGACTTGACTGTATAGAATGTTTGATAAGAACCATCCTAGCATTTTGAAAATAATAGTTACTTGATTATATAGACATGATGTTGCTAGTAATTAAATTATCTTTGTCACAGGAATCCATTCTGCATGCAAAGATTCCTAAAAATCAGTATAGAAAAAGTAGTTGAACAGCAATGTTTTCTATTTTTCTAATCAATAAATTTTGCAACCACCATAGTTTGTTAGGAACCGGCTGAGTACCAATGGTTCAAAAACGAATAGATGGCAAAACGAGTTTGTGGCATTACCTGCTTTCTAATGCCAAACTTGTATTTGCAAGGGCATCCCAGGAAGTAGCCAGAGAGACAGGCCGGTGGACAGCCATAAACCAGAGAGGCACATATTTTGAGAAAAATAATATACAAAATATGCCTGTTTGAAAATAATTTATTAATAATTGGCCTCCAAAATAACAGACTTCCTCTTGCCGTAATAACACATATAAATTTTGTTTTGCTTAGTTTTTGAAGCGTTAAATATATTAAACAAATATGCCAAAAAAAATTTTCTTCAGTTAGTGAGTGCGTGCTTGTCTATTGACCATATTTCCGCATTGATTTGACCAACTAAAGAAATGCATACAATTTATAATCTACGGGTACCATCAGTGATGAGAGCTCACTTACTATTTTACGCTAATTTCCGTTAATGGGTTAATATTTAAGACGCCTGTTATTTTTTTAGAAAAAATGAAATTGCAAATTATTTAAATAAAGAGAAAATTTAGCACGATCACCTGATGTCTGACAGTGTGCTTGGCAGCCAAGTGTGTCAATTTATATTTTTAGTGAACAACATTTATTTGTAAATCCATTACAATTAAACAAAAGTTACTAAAATTGGCAATACAAAATTTCAATTGAATTTGTGTGGCGCCGAAAGCACTTTTGGGTTAGTGTTATTTGTTTAGGCTTAATTAAACATTTTGGACAGCGTGATTGATAGGCAATTGTTTCAAATTTGTTACAAAATAGTTCAAATAACTTTGGGGCAATTAATTTTTGATGTTTAACAAAGATTAATTGATTATTTCGAGTTATCGTTAACATTTTATGTTTTCTTCTAGCGGTGAATTTAAATCGTGAATTTTTGTTGGATGTAAGAAAAAATTCGGAAAAATTATTTTTGGCTATAAAGGTTTTCAAAATTTCTATTTTATTTCACATTATTTAATGCTAAATTCAAACCTGTGAAATATTTATAAATTTTGTGGAATATTATTTATTCGGAGTAATTTGAATTCGTATAACTTATGCTTTCTCGTAGTGTAGATGTGGTTTTCTTTTGAAATTAAAAACTTTCTAGATTCCTTTTCAAAAATAAGCAAAATTTTTAGTTTTCGGAGAGATTTAAAATTTTTCGGAGTTATGTAAACTTTTACCGAGTTATTAAATTAACGAGTTATATTAAACTCTCTAGCGAATTTTCAAATTCTTATGTAAAATGTAGAGTTCCTAGTATATAAAACATTTTATGTTTATTTCAGAAAACACATTAAAACTTTTTGAATTGTTACCTTTAGTTTTTTCGGAGTTATGTATTTAAATTTTTTATTTTAAGCATTTTTTTTAATACAAATTATGAATTTCTATTGGATTTAGTTCACTAGTGGCGCCTGTTCAAATGTATATTTAAAGTTTTGCTAGAATTTTATAGCTATTCGGAGTAACGTTGCGGTACTTTTGGTATTTCCGAATGCGATTTAAATTTTTGAAATTCTCTTGAGGATAGCAGATTTTTTTGGTGTTATTTAATTCCTTTTTTTAGTGAAAATAGGTATTTTTGTTTAAAGTAGACTTTTTTCGGAGAATTTCATATTTTTACGTGTAACTTTTATTTTATGTTGTTTTTTAATATTTATGGCAAATTTATGGATAGAAGACATGATAATTGCATTTAAGAGTATGTATTATCTATAAAACTTTTCGGAGAAATTTAAAAAAATTTTCGGAGTAATTTTAAATTTTTTCAAAATAACTAAATTTGTTTTTTTTAATTTGTATGAAAAATGTATGGATTGAAATCGTGTTAATTGCAATTAAGAGTAGGTATTACATATAAAACTTTTCGGAAAAAATTTTAAAACTTTTTTGGAGTAGTTTTAGATTTTTATAATAATTTTCATTTTATGTTTTTTTATTTCTATGGCAAATTTATGCATTGAAGACGTGTTAATTGCATTTAAGAGGAGGTATTACATATAAAACTTTTCGGAGAAATTGTAAAAAAATTTCGGAGTAATTTAAAATTTTTTTAAAATTATATATGTGTATTTTTCTGGTGATATCTAAGTAATTTACAATTTTTATTACATATTTCACTCCGAATTTTTTGCAATATATTACATTTCCTTATTATTTTATTATTTCTAATGATTTTACCATTATTTTTCCGAATTTTGGTATTTATAAAATGTTTAATATATATTTTGCATGTGTGGTGGCTTTGGTCGACAAGGGGTTAAAACAAATACAATATCAAAGACTAGTTTCATATAACTGGCGACGTTACGCTTTGCCAATTTGCAGCATCAAATATATTTTCGACAATTATTTAATATAGTAAAAATAACATTTTATTACACATTCATATGTTTAATAACTTCTCTTTTCAAGTAACGCACAGATGAAAAGAAAACTTCCTTTCATTCATAATTCAATTATTATGCATTAAGTTGAGTTATTTAATTTAACCAGACTTGCCACTAAATAAATGACAAACTTTTAGTAGTTGGTTTTTGATGACTTTTTTATATTTTTAATATATTTGCTTTTTTATTTTATTACAATTTCGTTTTTAAGAGTGATTTGTGTTTCTGATTGACATTTACGAGATATTTGACGTATTTGAAAAAAAAAAGTTTAAAAGGATGGCGTAGCAGTTCAAAGACTTTAGTTTAAAACAAGAGTTTGAAGCTGCCAGTTTGGAAAATAAACGCTTGAATATAATTAAAAAATAAATTTAAATTGTTAAGGGTAATTAAAGTAATTTATAAACGAATTAAAGTTATTTATGAATAATTGTGCAAAATTGGGAACAAAATGACTAATATTATGCAAACAAATTTTTTCTTTTATAAAATATATAAATTCAAAGTCTTTGGCCTGAGACAAAAGAATCGCATGGGCCAAAATCAATTAGACTCGAAATCAAAAACAAATTAATAAGTTTTGTGTCAAAAAAAAAAAGTTAGTGTTACAACAAGCATTTAAGTTGCACGGGTTAATATCACTATTGTGGTTTTAGTGGTAAATTTAAAATTCCTGTACAAGAAAATCCAGTGTGGCCAATAATTATGTTTTCCATACCCTGAGGATTTATAATTCTCACTTTGTTTTAAATTTTTTTTGTATATATTGCAAAAAATTTTAATTTAAAAATTTTTAAATTAAAACGATCATTGAGGGGGTTGGAAAGAATCAACTAATTTCTATATCTATTTCGCGATTATCAGTGCAGATCATGCACTGATCAAGTTTATTTCCCTCAGTTGATTATTTGAAAATCATTCAAGTAAAAAACAGCTTTAAAAATATTAATCAAAGTACCGAAATATAAAAGAAAATAACAACTTTTTTGTTTTATAAATTTCTCAAATTATGTTGATACCTTTAATCTACTTAATCTACTTTCCTATTACTTTTTTTTTAATTTTTATTAAAGCCGCTGTAAACGTCTTCAAGTAAATGCATCAATTAAAATTAAAATTAATAAGCGTGTTAACAAATTTCTCTACATATTTTTGTTTAAAAGAAATTTAAGTTAATTTATTTATTACAACTTCAAGTGTATTAAAAAATTTCAACTCATGAACTATAGTATATGTTTCGCATTTAGTCACAAACAATGTGTTTAAAGGTAAAACCAGCTAACTTATGGTAAAAGTCACTGAGGCTTAAATGCACTTGAAATTTCCGCTTGATTGATGTCATAAAAATATATAAGTACATTTTTTTTTTTGCTAGAAATTCAAAAAGATAATATTTCAGCAACAAGCTAAAATCTAATTTTACTTGCAAAATAAATTCCAATAACAGGAAATTCATAGAATAATTTAGATAAAAAAAATTTCCCTGACCACAAAAATGACTGATACAATTATGAAATTAAGATCAATTTTTATTCCTAATATATTTTTCCAATGAAACTATTTCAGAAAAAATAATAACTATAAATTTAAATTATTTTTTATACTGACAGCAATAAATGATATAGTTTTACTAAATCGCCTGTCTACAGTGACTGTCAAAGGAATCATAAAAATATCGCTTCGAAAATTAATAGCATAAATTATTTCTTTTCCTATGCCCGTCGTTGCAACTGTAATCGCATGCATTTGAGAATGACTTTAATATTAACGAATATAATTTTTCCAAACATTTCTAGATTTCTCGAATTTTTTGTTTGTATTGAACGTTACTTTTTCTTAATACTCTTCATCACAAAATTTTACTCAAATAGATGGTATAAAAAGTATCATATGAAATATGGGATTTTTTCCCCATATTCTAATATGTATTGAACGTTACCAGTATATCTAAAATGTGTATAAGATTTTGTTAGTTTTTCCTAAGTCCAGCCAAAGATTAAATACCCCAATTGGCGAAAGTTCTATGATGTTTGGTGAAAATATGAAAGGCTTAGCACTATGTATTGAGTGTTACTCTGAACTTGTTTAAAAATCTCCATGTAACGTATGATCGATATTTGAAATTCTGAAACGTATTGAACGTTACCAGTAATTTCTAACTAAGAGACACCAAAGATTATCGTTTTTTTTGCAATTCTAAATTGTATTGAATGTTACTAGTGCTATTTAGATATATGTACATATATATAAAATTTTTTCAGTTTTTGCGGCAAATTAATTACCGCAATTGGATAAAAATTCCATTGTGTTTGGTAAAAAATATGTAATGCTTAGCACTATGTATTGAACGTTACTCTGAAATCGTATATAAGAACATCATATAATTTTAGCTAAGAGACACCATCCGAAAATCCATTGTATTTGGCAAAAACTATGTAATGCATACTACTATGTATTGAACGTTACTCTGAAAAAAATTTTAAAGTAAAAGAAAAAAATTAATAATAAATGATAAGTGAAGACCGTCATAGTGAATTTCTAATGAAAAATAACTGACTTGTGTTTTTAATTTTTAGACTTTTTTAAAAAATTTTGTAACAATTAAAATAAAATTTTTACATGATTTTTAATATTCAAACAGTTTTTGGTTTCACAAAGTAAAGTTTACTTAAGGGGGACTAGTAACGTTCAGCAGTTGGGTAAAAATTCCATTGTGTTTGGTAAAAATATGAAATGCTTAGCAATATGTATTGAACGTTACTCTGAAATTGTATAAAAAAACATCATATAATTTTAGCTAGCAGACACCATCCGAAACTCCATTGTGTTTGGCAAAATATATGTAATGCATAGTACTATGTATTGAACGTTACTCTGAAAAAATTTTTAAAGCAAAAGTAAAAAACTTAATAAAAATTGATAAGTAAAGCCAGTAACAATGAATTTCTAACGAAAAATAACTGATTCGTGTTTTTGATTTGTAGACCTTTTTAAAAAAAATTCTAACAATTAAAATAAAATTTTGATATGATTTTTTTTGATACTAAAAAAGTTGTTGGTTTTACAAAATAAAGAAATAAAGAAGGACTAGTAACGTTCAACATACTATTTTAATATAATTTTGCGGAAATCTTTAAATGTCATTAAACATTCTAAAATTAGAAAGGAAATTAAGGAAATTGTAAGGTACTTTTCAAGAAAGTCATTAACAATAAAGAACTATTTCGGAATTGCCAGGTTAAAATAAGCTCGTTCTTTGCTTTTTCTTTAGCTTATTCTACTGTAACCTTTTCTTTCAGTGTATCACACACATATGATTTAAACTTAAAAATACGGAAGATTTAGTAGAAATTAAATTCACAGCAAAATTGTGGTATTCATGTCTTTTCTGCAATCAAAGACTATGCGGTAATTGCGTGCAACAGTGAAACGATATGTACGAGTACATATATTTTTCTTTTAACAGACATCTACACGATGTTAAACCAAAACTAAAATACAAATGTAAATTTGTGCCTGTCTTTCATAAACTAAAAAACAAAAAAAGACATAAAAATACATACTTGAGATCATCATGATACAAATTTAAAGCAGAAATTTATGACTTATTTTCATAAAGTTAAAAATAAACAGGCACCAGTTGCAGGAACTGGTAAAGAGATGATTTCCTAGCTTTTATAAATAAATCACAAGTTATTATTTCAGTGGAAAGATGTTGGCTGACAGGTTGGTTGCTATTTAATTATGCAAACGGAAATGGGATTTGTTCGTGTTTTCACAAGGATGAAAATGCAAATAAAGTTTTTCTTTATGGAAAAATCCTTGCATTTTAATATATTGGTTTAATGACATGGCAGACACGAAAGCTAACAAAATCTGATGATGACAGCACGCGATGTTTCAATTAGCTGTAGAGGCTATTGGTAATGCCAAAATTTTAATACTATAAAAAAGTAAAAAAATAATTAAAGTTTTTTTTAAATACAAAAAATTCCCAATGTACTTTTGCGTATTGAATGTTACTCTTGTTTTAAGTATTGTCCCTTTTAATTAATTAATCTAAAGATTTATATAGAGGATATTTCTCAAAGTAACGTTCAGTACATTTTTCTCTGGAAAGCATTGTTTTGTAAACACACACGTGAACTGTTTGAACAAGTCAAGAAAAACTGAATCTATTCTAAATATTTTTAGAAATTTTTATCAGGAACCCATATAAAAAATTTCATCGGGAACAACTATACGAGAAGTTTAGCAATACTAATCACAAATTAAGTCCCTATGTTACCGTTTATTGTCTCCAAAAGGTTGACTTCATATAATATGAAGATGGTCCCAAAGATTCATAAAAAATAAAAATTTTGTTGTGTTTTTTGCATATCGTTATGTTTTTATTTTAGTGATTCTCATTTATTATTTGAATATTTTGAAGCATGTTAGCTGAAAATCTACCCACAAAATGATATTAGCAGCAAAGTAATGAGGGCTTATAGATTACCTTTATCTACAACAACTAATATTTTTCAGCTCAGAAAAAAAATTTTTTTTTTTTTGGTAACGTTCAACATATTTTTTTTCTATCTATTGAAACTTTTTCCTACATAAGGATCTTGTCAAAGTTCACAACTCTTTCCTTTTAGTTAATGATTAGTAAGAGATACTGCGAAAGAGTAACGTTCAATACACAAACCTATCAGCAACGAAAAATTACTGAATTTTTCCATTATTGTTCACTTTTTACATTATTTTTTGCAAAATCTATTCATATATAAAAGAGTAACATTCAATACACAAAACTATTTACATTATTTTTTGCAAAATTTATTGAAATAAAAAAGAGCAATGTTCAATATACAAAACTCCCTATATTACTTTTTGCAAAATTTGTTTAAAAAAAAGTAACATTCAATACACAAAATTGTCAGCAACAAAGACTGATTTACGTCAATTATTCTGAAATTTGGACTTATAGATTAGCTGATCTACAGCAATTAAGTTTTTTCAATTATGACATTTATTTTCCTTTTTTTTTTTTGGTAACGTTCAATATGTTTATATATTTTTTTATAATCCCCCTGACCCTTTCAAACTTTTACCTAAATAAAGATGTTGGCAATGTTCAAAAAGCCTTTTCATTTTAATTAATTTTAATTAATGAGTAGTAACAGATACTAAGAAAGAGTCACGTTCAATACACAAACCTATTAGCAACGAAGAATGACTCCACTTTTACATTATTATTTTCTTTTTACATAATTAATACACAATACACAAAACTCTTTATATAATTTTTTGTAAAATTTATTCAAATAAAGAGTAACGTTCAATACACAAAACTGTGAGCAACAAAGACTGATTTACGTTAATAATTCTGAAATGTGGGCTTATACTCGTAGATTAGCTGATTTACAACAATTAAGTTTTTTCAATTATGATGCTTTTTTTTTGGTAACGTTCAATATTTTTATATATATTTTTTTATAAACCCACTCATCTCTTGAAACTTTTTCCTACATAATAATGGCAAAGTTCACAAGCCATTTTAGTTAATGGCTAGTATGAGATACTAAGAAAGAGTAACGTTCAATACACAAACGTACCCAAAACGTAGAATGGCTATACTTCTACATTATTGTTTACTTATTATATTATTTTGTTGCAATATTTACAATTAAGTTTTTTCATTTGTGAATTGTTTTTTGGTAACGTTCAATATTTTTATATATTTTTTTAAAATATATTAAAACTTTTTCCTAAATAAAGATCTTGGCAAAGTTCGCAAGACTTTTAATTTTAATTAATGATTAGTAATACATACTAAGAAAGAGTAACGTTCAATACACAAATGTACCAGCAACGAAAAATTATTGAACTATTACATTATTGTCTAGTTTTCACATTATTTTCTGCAAAATTTATTCAAGTAGAAAAGAGTAACGTTCAATACTCAAAGCCCTTTATATTGTTTTTTGCAAAATTTATGAAAAATATAGTAATGCTCCATGCACAAAACTGTCAGCAACAAAGACTGATTTACGTTAATTATTCTGAAATATGGGCAAAATTTATTGAAATAAAAATGAGTAACGTTCAATACAAAAACTCTTTATATTATTTTTTGCAAAATTTATTCAAATAAAAGAGCCAGCAACAAAGCCTGACTCCCGTTAATTGTTGTATTTGATTTGAAACGCACTAAATATAACGTGCGTTACGTAGCGTGCGTCACAAAACGATATTTTAAAACACTTCTATACAAATTTTTAATTTAGGAACTAAATTTTAAATGCATTCTTACCCAAAATTCTCTAAAAACTATTACAATTTTTAAGAGTGTTAACAATACGGCGTTTTTTTTTACTTTGTTTGGCGACTAGGCCAAGTTCTGGTATTTTATTCCTAACACATGTTTGTTTAACGTTACCAACAACTAATGAATAAATAACAACAAAAGCCATATAAAAACCAACCTACCACTTAGGAAAACTTACAACATGATTTAAAGAAAAAAATATATATATATTTATTCAACGGCAATGAACTTCAATTCATGAAATAGTTTAAACAAGCTGGGGAAAAAATATACAGCAGCTGTCCAGAGACTGAACATAAAACACAGACGCTGAAATCATATCTACCTGCAACCTGTTCAATAAGATTTAACAATCATTAATATTAATAATGTTAGGCTAAGTTTTTGCTTTTAAAATCTTTCCTTTTTGTTGCTAAAAAAAAATGTTTGACATAATTTACAAAAAAAATATATATATATGTATATATACATATATCTCTCCAAGCTCTTACTTTAGCTATTTAGCCCAAGTCCAAGTAAGATTAATAGTAACGTTTATTAATGATTAAGTCATGTGATTTTATTAGCAAGAGCTTTTGTAAAATGGTTTCTTTGCAAGTTTGTGACTTGAGTCTTTTATTTTGTGAAAACTTCGAGAGGCCACACTGAATGTCTGGTATTTATTAATATTACAAGGTTGTTGTTGTAGCTGTCATATATTAATGGAATCACACACAGTTTGTGTGAAGGAAATCCGTACAGGTTTTTTTTTTGCAATAAACTTATATCAAGATTTGTTTTCTTTTTTCCGTTAGTGTAGATTTCCTTCCTTCCGAGTAATTTTTTATTTTTTTCTGTGGAACTTTTTTCTATGGCTACAAACAAACATCTAAACTGTATTTTAAATAAGAAAAGACAGTTTATTCCTCATACAGTTCCGTAGCTAAGTTTTCATAAATTTGTTAAGCGATAGCCGTCTTTTAAAAGTTTAACTCAGGGTAATACCGAGCTTGTGAGCGTTTTTATGAAATTAGCTCCTTGCAATTATTTTCATTTGGTCAACCAAGACAGAAAGCAGCAGGAGATAAATTTAGAAAAAAAAAACAAGTAAAACCGTTATATTCGACCGGGTCGAATCTTCAATACCCTCCAAATATTTAGTAAGTAAATTGAAAATGTTTAACTTGGTTGGGGCAGAGTTCCTTTTAATACATCTCTGTACCCAATTTTAAATCTCTATTTTGGCAGAGTCATTCCGGGAAGGGGCTCTGCAAGATCAGAGAACATCTCAGCTTCTTATAGGCTTAAGGCATACAAATTGTTCAATATTTACACTATTTTAGCATATAATATCGTACGTCAGCGCCCACTAAAGGGGGCGGGGTCCAAAAATATACTATATCATGTTATCCACAGACGAACGTATGGGCATTGCTGGACCGTCTTAGACTTGATCACTGATCAAGAATATATATATACTTTATGGGGTCCAATTCTTTTTGGAGGATATAAAAACTGTATTTTGTCGGGGACTCTCTGGCAAAGGCCGTTGGGGAGACATTTCACCTTTTTCCATAAAACTCCAAAAATAAATATTTGGGATAATTAAATATAAAATTTATTGTGTGAGTGAAGATAAATATGCCGAGTTAAACATGTTTTGACGTAAGCAGTTACGAAACAACGTATTTAGCTGTGAAGTTAAATATGTTATGACGTAACGAAATGGCAAACAGTGAAGTTTTTTTTTGAAAATCCATATTTAATAAATTTTTTAAGTTTTTTGTGAAAATATTTACAGGCCATTAGAGTGTTTGTGATTTTGCAGGGATTTTGCCCCTAGTGGCCAAATAAGTAGTTGGCATGTATTGCCAGTATATACAAAATGATGCATGGGATAGAAGACACTCCCATAATCATTTTGTATATAAATATGGATTTTCATAAAAAACAAAAAATTCACTAATTGCCATTTCGTTACGTCATAACATATTCAACTTCACTTTGTAACTGCTTACGTCAAAACATACATATTGAACTCGGCATATTTACTTCACACACATGAAATAAATTTTTTTAAATTTTTTTAAAGGGTCATTTAGGGGCAAAGAAGGAAGAGTGGGTAGGGCAGAGGAGTACCAGGTTACGTCTCAGCTTCGTCATTAAAGCTTAAAATTTTTATTTTTAAGGAATGTAGGCTTAAGTAAAACAATTTGCTAAATTTTTACATTATTTTTGCATATAATAACGCCTACTAAAGGGGGCGGGGTCCGAAGATAAGTTTTTATTTTATTTTATGGCTCCAATTTTAACGCCTTGGACCTTCTCTGACATAAAAATATATCATTTGCTTAACAAAATTACAAAAAAAAAATATAAACTTTAAATATTATGTAGTTTTTTTAAAGGTTGCTTTAGTACTTCTTAGGGGAACCTTTTTCCCTCTGATCCGATTCAGCTCATTTATGAACTTGACCTGTGCTTTCCTTCAAAAAGTATTTGTACCAAATATCAAGGGTCTGGCTGTTTTGGTTTGGACTGTATCATGATTTCCACAGACGGATGGACGGACATGGCCAGATCGCCTTAGATTTCATCACTGATCAAGAATATATATACTTTATGTGGCCTTAGAGGGATATTTCGGTGCGTTACACTCGGAATTACTAAGTGAATATATTCTCCAATTCTTTTTTGGAGGGTATAAAAAAAATTGGAAAACTTTTTTAACCCACTTTACACAAACGCAACGAAAAGGAGGTTTTCAAACAGGTTTGGAGGTTTTCAAACAGGTTTGGAGGTTTTCAAACAGGTTTGGAGGTTTTCAAACAGGTTTGAAAGTTTTCAAACTGGAGGTGTTGCTTGTATTTAGTATTTGCTAAGGGGACGGAACCAGTATGTCCCAAAATATGCCATGCCGAGGTTAGGAAGAGTACTAATAGTTTTGGAGTTTTTTCAGGCGGGTACCCTAACCCGCTTGTAGTTTAGGAGATATTCGATTAAAAATACTGATATATAAACTTCCTAGTATCACTTGGTCCACTATCTTATCCGATCAATAAAACTTTTTTCTTGGGAATTAAAAAAATACAAGTTTTGCAAAATATAATGATTCAAAATGTTTTTTGTTATCCCTTCTACTGCCAAACTATACAACCAATTTAGATAAAAAATACAAAATTTGAAAGCTATTTGTTTGTAGAAGTGCAAAGTATCTTAAACATTTAAAAATTTAATTTTCATACGACTACCACTTCTGGAATTGGTAGTGTACTTGCCATCATTTTTTTCTCACTACTTTACTTTTCTTGTATTTTCAGCTTCCTATATTTCAATCACTTAAAATATGGGACAAGAGATATCACAACAACAAAATAAATGCAACACTTCTAAACGACAACAGCAACCTCTTCCCCATCAGCATCAGCAACAACAGCACCTGCAACCAACACACTTTCAACAGCATCACGACAAGCACAAAAGAAATTACCAAAAATCGAATTTTCCAAATAATTCAACAACCTTTGCCATACCCAAGCCACGCTACAAACAACACAAAGAATTAACTTATACCTCTTCCAGCATTTCCAACGCCTCCTCGACCGACGACGAATTCTATCGGCAGAGACAAAAGTATAATTTGGCCAAGCAAACTTATGAAAAAGCGAAAATATCCAAGTCCCAAATAGGTTCGAGAAAGTCTCTGGACAGTCATTCCTCGACATCCGATTATCAATCGAGTGCCTTCGAAACGGCCGAAGAATTGTACAGAGACATAAGGCGCAAGACCTCACAAAGCACCGACAGTGGCATTTATTATTCCTCGTGCCAGTGTACACCCACAAGATTTTCCTCTACCGCCTCGGTGGCTAGTGGCGGTGCTACTTCGGTACTTTCCACGAAATCCAACAAATCATTGCAAAAACAAAAAGACTATTTGGATCATCATTTATATATCAAATCGTATCTGGACATCTTAGAGGAAGATCAAAAGGCCAAGGCCCAATACAAGGTGGCCAAGCCGGGAGGCATACGCAACTATACACCCAAAATACTAGCCGAGGTTAATTTGTCGACCAGTGCCCCGGAGGCCAACGGTTTCACTAAGCAGAAAATCAAAATCAAAGACGATCCCTGGATCTGACAATTACTGAAAAATGGCATTTGCTACAATAACATCTTTGCTTGGCATGATACCGCTGCTGGCGATCGGCTTGAACTACTACCGCTATCAAAATGTAGATCCCGAAAACAAAATCCAAGAACCGCCAGTGGTAAGTGATTTTTGGCTGCTCACAGGTTAAACGCTTTTTGAAATTGTATTTTTATTTTCAGATTAGGCCGCAATATGATTTTGTAGTTGTTGGTGGTGGTTCGGCGGGAGCAGTGGTGGCCAATCGTTTGTCGGAGGTGAAAAACTGGACGGTGTTGTTGCTGGAGGCAGGTGGAGATGAAACCGAAATTTCCGATGTGCCCGCCTTGGCCGGTTACCTACAACTCACCGACTTGGATTGGAAATACCAGACGACACCCTCGGCCACGCGCCAATACTGTCAGGCCATGAAAGGTGATCGCTGTTTTTGGCCACGAGGCAAAGTACTGGGTGGCTCTAGTGTTCTCAATGCCATGGTTTATGTAAGAGGCTCTAAACATGACTACAACCACTGGGAATCTCTGGGCAATCCTGGCTGGGGCTATGAAGACGTTTTAAAATACTTTCTCAAATCCGAAGATGTGCGTAATCCTTATTTGGCCCAGACGACCTACCATGAGACTGGAGGCTATTTGACGGTGCAAGAATCTCCTTGGCGTACCCCTTTATCCATAGCATTTCTGCAAGCCGGCCTGGAAATGGGCTATGAAAACCGTGATGTAAATGGCGAGCTGCAAACCGGCTTCATGATTACCCAGTCCACGGTGAGAAGGGGTTCGCGCTGCAGCACCGGCAAGGCTTTTATAAGGCCAGTGCGTTTACGGAAAAATTTGGATGTGGTATTAAAAGCCCAGGTTACACGTATAATTATGGATAAAAGTAAGCGGGCCACGGGGGTGGAGTATTTGAAGAATGGCCGCAAAAAAATTGTTTTTGTGCGCAGAGAAGTTATTTCGAGCGCCGGTGCCTTGAACTCTCCCCAGTTGCTCATGCTGTCGGGTATAGGACCCTCTGACCATTTACAGGAAATGGGTATTTCGGTTATATCCGATCTACCCGTCGGCAATAATCTGCAAGATCATGTAGGCCTGGGTGGCCTTACTTTTGTAGTAGATGCTCCTTTGACAGTAACACGCAATCGTTTCCAAACCATACCCGTTTCCTTGGAGTATATTTTGAGAGAACGTGGTCCCATGACTTTTACGGGCGTGGAGGGTGTGGCTTTTCTAAATAGTAAATACCAAGATCCCACAGTTGATTGGCCCGACATACAATTCCATTTCTGTCCCAGTTCTATTAACTCGGATGGCGGCGAGCAGATACGTAAGATATTAAATCTAAGAGACGGTTTCTACAACACCGTGTACAAGCCTTTGCAAAATTCCGAAACTTGGTCCATACTGCCGCTACTGCTGAGACCCAAGAGCAGCGGCTGGGTACGCTTGAATTCCCTTAATCCCCAACAACAGCCAAAAATCATACCCAACTATTTTGCCCATCAAGAGGATATAGATGTTTTGGTGGAGGGCATTAAGTTGGCCATAAATGTTTCCAATACCCAGGCTTTCCAGAGATTTGGCTCCCGACTGCACAACATACCTTTGCCGGGCTGTAAGCATCTTGACTTCAACTCTGATGCCTATTGGGCGTGTTGCATTAAACAATTTACTTTTACCATTTATCATCCTACGGGCACCTGCAAAATGGGTCCCAGTTGGGATCCCACAGCCGTGGTGGATCCACGCTTAAGAGTTTATGGTGTTTCGGGTCTGCGTGTGGTAGATGCCAGTATTATGCCCACTATTGTGAATGGCAATCCCAATGCTCCCGTTATAATGATTGGCGAAAAGGCTTCCGATATGATCAAAGAAGACTGGGGTGTCCGATCGTCTCGGCGTACTGGCTGACTTGCAGCAGCAATACAACGTTAAGTTAGCTTTTAATCAAGTCTTGTAAATTTTAGTTAAGCATAAAAGGAAAATTCGTTAAAAAAAACTTACTAGTCAATACTTTTCTTTTTAAATGTTTCTTTTTGTATTTAAGAAACTTATTTTCTTTTTTTTATATTTTGAAAGTTGCTTGTATTCGTTAACTGTTCTTTCCCTAATTTAAGCTGTAATTATAAGTTGTATAGATCTTTGTTGTAATTAAAAATAAATTAAGACATTTTTAGAACTAATTCTTCTTAATGACAGTGTTACCATACTTGGAAAAAGTTCTAAGGCAAAAATATAACTGAATCTGATTTAGTAGTATCAAGTGAAATTTGATATTTTTATTGCTATTCCGAAGTGAGTTGTTTCATTTGGGATCGTTCCCCATTTCCTTTATGCCACAATAAATATGCTTTGCATTCAGACCGGTTTCGGGTATATCTCATAACGGCAATGTGGCATCCTGCAAAGTGGGGAATGATTCTCTAGCGGTTTTTTCCTCGAAGTCTGGGAATTTAAGTGGGTGAATAGGAGTGAAATTAAATTCACTGAGTGGCCATAGTCTTTGTTAAATGTATGGGTTTCGGAAAATGTAAGAAGACCTTTGTGCTGTCGCTTCTTTTTCATCTTTCACCATCTGTCTTCCAGGTGTTGTGAACAGGTGTCTTACCCTCAGTATCGGTAATAGAGGAAAAAAGTTGCACACTGGTATAGGGGGCAGCCAGTCGTGGACTAGATTTCTGTTGGTTTATATGTGAGCCAAAGTAATATATTAATTTGTTAATAACTTTTTTACTAAATGATAAAAACAAATGATTTTGAGTGATGAAAATCTTTATTCGGACCTTTAAAAATTTGTCTATTAAGTGGAAAAGATGATAGCTGTTATTTTAAAAAATGTCACGTGCGACAGTAATTACAGTCGAACTTCTCTAATTTGAACTTCTATTACTTGAATTTTCCATAAGTTGAAGCGAATTCCGTGGCAACAGCATCTAGGAGAGAAATTCCACTAGACTTTACTTCTATAACTTGAACTTCTATAACATGAATTCCTCCATAATTTGAAGAAAAATTGGAGCACAAAGCTTCCGTAATATGAATTTTTTCAGGAAATTTCTCCCTTTTGCTAACAAAAGTTGCAAATTAGTCGCTAATTGTGAGTAAAGATTCTTTTTACTTTAATTTGATTTAAAACTCGCTAAATTTATTTCGATGCTTGAAAGTTGATTATAGAATTAGAATTTCAAAGGAAGCTATAGTTCGTATTGAAAAGAATTGTAAACACGATATTAATGTACTAGAATACATTCACCATTTTTCAAGAGCTTGGGATACCGATCTTACTAGCCAGACAATATCGAACTGCTTTACAAAGTGTGGATTTGGTCAACATTCAATGTGGGACGACGAGGATGACATTCCTTTAGCATTATTAAATGATTTTGATGACAACGCAAATGTTTTAAATGATAACAATGAAGTTTGGCTAAACTTAAATGGCATAGAATCCACAAGTTGTACTGTTCAAGAGTTCTGGACATTGATAGTGAGTTGATAACTTCTGATAAAGATATTATTGAAGAATGTACCGCCGAATCTGAAACGCAGAATGGAGAAATAATAGATAACGATGAGGACAAAGTTGAGGAAACAATTAAGCAACTATCCAAACAAGTTATAAAAGAATCATATGAAAATTTTAAATGCATTCTTACACCCAAATGAAAAAGCATGAGATGACCACTATAAAGCACTGCACAAATTAGAGTCACTTTTTGCTCAAAGTAAAAAAAATCGGTCAAAAATTACTCAATATTTTAGTATAAGTATATTAAGATACATTAAAAACTGCTGCTGTTGAAAACAAAAATGAATTTCTGTTCGAAATAATTGTTTTTTCTTACTATTTGGAACGTTTTTAAATGTGATTCTCAAAGTTGAAGTCTCCGTAAGTTGAAGTTTTTTTTCGGGATAATGGTGATTCAATTTATAGAAGTTCGACTGTAATATTAAATTTTTTAAATATGTCTTAATACTTTTTGGGCTTAATTAAAAATATTTTAAACAGGTTTCAGTAAGCAGTAACCAAAACAATATAAAAACCGTGATGGAAAAATGTCACGTGCGACTGTGATTTAAATTAAAAATATGGATAACGGTTGATTTTAAGGGCTATTCCTCAAAATTCGCGTTAATTTTAACCGCTAACAATGGTATTATTTTAATTTTAAAACTGCTATAAATTTCGAATTGATCAGGCAATTACCACGCCTTCGTTAGCTATAAGAGAATCAAGGATACTAATTGATCACATGCATATATAATTTCGGAGTGTTTTCAAAAATTTAACTTTTTTCGAAACTTTCGTTCACGATATCTGGCGAATGCATTAAGCGGTTTTGACTCGCTGTGTAGCGCTCAACGTGATTTTCGATTGTCCAGAGGTGATACATTTTTCGACTCGATCAGAAAAGCCGTTTAAGGGTTATTCTAAAAATATACAATATTTTAATTTTTTTTTATATTGCGGAAAATATATCGGTCCGAACCGGTTCCAATTCATAGGAAACCCTAAATTTTAAGGAATCCTTTGAAACCCGACTTGTTTGGTTGGATTAGATGCAGCCGTTCTAAAGTTATAACAGAGTACTTTCGCACGCACACACATACATTAAAAAGCACACACATACATACATACACACAGATATAGTGACAACTTCTCAGAAGTAGTCAGGAAAGTTTCCTAGGAACTCAAAATGTCAAGATTTGGTGATTTTTTTTTTTTAATTTTTAATTTTTTTTAGCGAGAAGTTAAAAAAATGTTATTAATCAATTTTGGATAAATTAAAACAATTTTAAAGAGGCTTCCGTGAGTACCTAACGTTCTACAATTAGTCATATTAAAATAGTGCTCAAAAAATATATATTTTTTTTAATGTGTACATAGGTCACGTGCAACATCATGGAAAAGCCCATAATATGCATATATATTAAATTTCTAAAACTAATGCAGCATTTTTCCTACAAATTTGTAACTTAAAAAATAAATTTTTTTTACAAATTTAGCTGAACGATATTATTTTTAATGTCAGTAATCGAGGCGGTAGTTGTTAGTCTGCTCTACTCTAATACTCTGGGCTGTGGGTTTAATTCTCACTAAATACTCAGTGTGTTAACATGCCCTACAAGCGGAGAATAAGAAAATTTATATAAAATTTTTATTCATAAACTTTATTTTATGCAGCTGAATACCACAAAAGAAGTCAAACGTATAAAAAAAAATTGCGAAGGTGCTATCAATATCACTATTGCAATTTTAGTTACTTAAATTAGCCCACGAAACTCACAGACTTTACTCAGACGCCTAAAGCTATACTATATGCTGTTCATAATTTACAAAAATTTACTTTGAATTTGAACAGCAAATAAACGTAAAACTTGCATTAACAATGAATGAGTGATAAAATTTATGCACATTTCTTTTCTTTTTTTTTTTTTTGAACAATTAATCACAATAAAATCACAAATTGTATAATCAAGTCTTATAAATAATAACAAAAGAAGAAAAGAAATATTTTAATTTACGCATCAGTTAAATATGATGTAAAAATTGTTATCAAAGTGTGAAATGGTGTTAAAATTGTATGTTAGTTTTAAAAGCAAGAAAGACAAGCCAGAGATAAACATGAACGCATTTATAACGATTTTCACTACCTGTTGCTTAATCTTTTCCAGCTCTTTGCTATTCATGCGTACGGCGATAAGTCACTGTAAATTATTTAAAATGTCACTACTGTGTAATATAAAAATATTGATAAAAGATGGCAATTGATAATCAATAATAACATGGGAACAGCGGTATTGATTTGGAAAACAGGCGGCAGGTTTTGGGGGGAAGACAATCACTCTTGTACTCGTATACAAACTTGTTTACAAGAGGCTAATCAAATATTTGATTAAATTATTTCATTAATTATTTTTAACATTTAAGCTATGAATTTTTAATACAACTGTTTGATTTTCAATTATGGAAATTAATAAAAAAAAAGTGCAGGTAGCCATATTTTTCGCTGTAGTTGTGCAGTTTAATGTGTTTCACGTTGAATTAAATAAACACTTTAAGAAAGATATGGGAATGCTAGTGAAGTGACCAGCTGTTGAGTTACTCAACGTCGTGGCCAGTCTGGCAAAGTTAGGATATTTAATCGGCAAACCATTAATCGACTGACCGATTAAATGTTCGATTGATTTAAAGTTGGTTTCATTACATTAATAATTAAATCAGTTATTCGATTATTCGATTAAATAAAATTTAATTTAATTTATAGAATTTAAACTAATTTTTGTGTGTAAAATTATTTGTTTTTTTTTGTTTTGTTTGAGCACAATTGAAAACTTTATATATGAGAGGGTACTGACAAATGGGATATTGATATATGAAGGGATTTTTTCAAGCCACGCTTAACCAAAATAAAAAAGCTCTTTTAAATAACAATAATTTACCCAAATAATTGCTTTTTACAAATAAAAATAAACAATTATGTATTTTAACTATTGAAACTAATTAATCCCAAATTAACCGACTAAGCAATTAAACGCCAAACTGGATTAAAAATGCACATCGATTATTTACCTATTTACTGGTATTCTAGCAGATAAAAAAAATTATATATTTTGGATGCTTAATATTAATTTATGCAAAATTAATTCACGCAAAATTTTTAATAATCGATTAATCGAATAATCGAATTTCGAGCGATTATTAATCGATTAATCGAATAATCGAAATTTGAGCGATTATTAATCGATTAAGTTTTTAAGTGATTAAAATAGATATATGATTAAGATTGATATATGATGATACAAATTATTATTATTAACAGGTAAACCTAAAAATTAATCGATTTAACCAATTAAACCCCAAACTGGATTAAAATAGCACATCGATTAATGGAAAGACCTATTTACTGGTGTTCTAGCACAAAAAAACATTTATATATTTTGGATGATTAATATTAATTTATGCATTAATATTTAATTCGAATAATCGAATTTCGAGCGATTATTAATCGAATAATCGAAATTTGAGCGATTATTAATCGATTAAGTTTTTAAGTGATTAAAATAGATATATGATTCATTAAATACAAATTATTATTATTAACAGTCAAACCTAAAAATTAATCGATTTAACCAATAACTTCATTAATTAATCGACCCACTAACCGATTAATATACAAAACCTATTTAAATAAATATCAGATTTATTGAAATTAAAATATTTGGAAAAAATTGCATTAACCGGCTAACAAATTATTACGAAATAAATCGATTAAACCAGGATCTTGAATGAGATATGTAGCGATTACATGATAAAAACTAGGGATGTAACGATACACCGCTTTGGCGATCCTATAACGATACTCAAAAAGAAATATCGCCGATACCGATTCCGATACCGATACGCATACGAACCTCACGGCAAATTATTTTTAAAGAAATGAATACTGTACCTGCTTGCCGATATGATATGTGGCGCGTGCCAATCGCTCAGTCGTATGATTGCGCGAGCATGCTGTTGTCGTGTGTTAGTTGTTATGAAAAAAAAACGTTGAAAATTGAATTGTTTGTTCAAAACAGCTCTAAAAATGTAAAAAATATCGTCGTATCGACAGTAAAATATCGCCGATATCGATATATTTAAATTTTTTTTTTTCGAAAATCGGAAGTATCGCCGATATATCGGAATAAGTGTCGCTATCGGTTACCTCCCTAATAAAAACTCTATTAATTGTAAAAATTATTTATTTAAATCATTAATTTATGTAACATTTTTATTACACAGTTAACAAATTGATCAAATATTATTCGATTATTAATCGAATAAATGAACGATTAATCGATTAAAGCATAAAGGTTAACAATTAATATCCGATTTATTAAATTATAAATTTATAAAAACAATTTTACTAATCGACTATACTCAAATTTTCATTAATTAATCAAACGATTAATTTATCGATAATGTTTATTAAAAGCTTTTGAATTACGCGTTGCTAGATATTTAACGAATTGGCTCTAAATTTGGGACTTTGACAGTATAAATATTAAAATGGTTAATTTAAAAGTTCTTTTTTTTTTGCTCAAAATATTAAAACATATTATATTTTTATATTATTATAGTTTTTTAAGGAAATAAAACAAAATTTTTTACAATTTCCAGAAGGAGCGTACCAACCAAAAACATTCTTTTTTAATTTATTTTATTACAAAGACCTATAAAAATATTTTTGAAATAATATTTAAAGTTAGAACTTATTAAAATTTTTAAGGGCAATTCTTTAATATATTTTTAAATTTCATTTCTTTTAATTTTATTTTTTATTATTATTTAGAATTTTTTCTAATTCATTTAAATTTCCAGCCCTGTTGTGGTAGTACCCTTAAAAACACCATCGCTCAAAGCTATTGTTTGCAGAAATCTATTAAACTCACAGGGAAGTGAAAATGATACAGGCAGCAAAGCAAACAAAAATGGGCTAATAAAAAAAATAAATGAATTAATATTAGCACAACAAACAATACCAAGCCTTATAACAAATTTATACACTTTTGTAGAAAAATTGTTGCTGGAAATATTTCTAAGCTGTAATGCAAGTGAGAGTGTGTTGAAGAAGGTGTGCACTTTAAACAAAATTATATTTGTATTGACATTTACAACAAGTTTAACCGCAAGAAAATTTATTACAAAAATTTTTAATTTAAGATTACGTGGCATATTGATTGCATATGATTAAAAATTTTCCCCTGAAATGCTAATTTTAGAATATTAAAAACGAAAAATTAAAGTCGAAAATTATTATTCAGACTCAAGTTCAAATCCGCGAATTCCCAATTTGTTATTTTTTTTTTTTAATTTTTATTATATACCAATTTTTATTAACAGTTAAATATTTAGTTTTTACCCTTTTCAAGTTGGTATTAGTCAACCAAGTGAAAACACTGACCAAAGAATCCTAATGAGATGGCGTGACGGTCTCGACATCAGTACTCATCTATTCTGTTTTGTATGATGGATTGCAATATATATTTCAAATATTCCACTCTTAATAAAAATTTAATTTTAATAAAAATTCTTAAATAAAATAACACATTGTAAATTCGCGGATTTGAACTTGGGACTGAATAATAATTCGGAGCTTAAATTAATCCCAAATATCGAATAATAAAATATATATTCATGTTTAAGAAAATGTTTTTTTTTAATTTCCCTAACATTTAAGGGAACCTGAAATTTTAGAGACAAAATTTAACTAAAAGGAAAAGGAAGCAAAATTGAATAATTGTGTAAATCACGTTAAGGAAGTGATAATAAAAAAAATTTTAATTATGTATGAATTTTTATTAGTCGAACTTTCTTATGTAAATTGTTAATTTTTTCAACGGGCTTAAGTTCGAATCTGCATGACTGCAAATTATTTTTTATTATTTTATTAATAAATGAATTTGTTCAAATTCTATTTATTATTTTATATTAAGATTGGAATATTAAGAATATTTATTAAAAATTAATTAATAAAAAAAAATTTGAAATTTTTATTCTCATACAAATACTTAGAAAAAATTGAGGGCCAAATTACGGCATCCGATATCGATCGAAATTTGTATTTAAATTGTATAGAAATTTCGTTTGATATCGAATGCGGTAATTTGGACCCAGAATTTCTTTTCCTTCAGAAACTTTATAAAAGTTTAATAAGAAATTTTTTAAATAAAAATTTTGGGATTGGTTCGTTAAAGTTCACAGTGGGCCGATTTCGAAAAGAAAATGTAAGTTAATTAATCTTTATCATGTTGATATAAAAAAAGAAATCAATTTAAAAAAAGTGGAAGGTATCATTGAGTGTTTTTTTCTTCTAAATTTGGCATAAAAGGGCTAAAATTAAATTGAAATAGTTTATTTTTTAAATTTATTCGTGCAAATTTACAAAAAAAAAAAAAAAAAAAAAAAACAACGAACTCCCAAATATATCAAACAATTTATTTATTTTTTTAAATTACTTAACACCCCGTATAATTATGATGTCTGTCATTAATTTTACTTTTTAATTTAATACCATTTGCTGTTGTTGTTATTGTTGTTGTCTACTCGTATAATTATAAAAGTGTGCATTTGCTTAAACTTTGTTTACATGTCATTAAATTGTCACCTTGACATGTGACAGTACCGGTAGTGAGTTGGTAAATTTATGACTTAATTTGGCGCTTGTTGTTATTGTTGTTGTTATTGTACCCATTGGCCTTTCTTAGCATTCACCCACTTTCATTAAATAATATTCAGCCACATCAAAATGTTTTTTTTTTGTTGGTTACTTTAATAATAAAATTTTTTATACTTTTTTTAAAGGTTCGCAGTATTGCAATGTAATGACGTTTTGAATTTCAATCATATTTCTTAGATACACAATTTAAAAAGTAAAAAATAATTTTATAAATTTTTTCTCACCACCACAATATTTTCGTTTATTACAAACTTTTTGGTTTGCTGCTATTCATTACCTGCAAAGAAAAGAAGAAGAAAAAAGCAACATTTAAATAAAAATAATTTTAGCTGTTGGCAAATAATTCATAGCCTACGATTGATAATAACAAGTAAAAACTGATAAAGCAGCAACGTTTCATAATTTGCCACACAGTACAGTGTTGCGAGAAAATCTTTGCAACATAAAAAATTGTAATGAAGAATATGTGGATTCTTCAATATTCCATAAATATATTTAAAAAATAATTTCTAAATGACACAATGTTAATTAATTCCAAAGTACACGACAGAACAAAACAATATGCTAATTTCAGAGAATGCCGTAACCTGCTTTTCAGTGTTCGGGTGTATTTTAAATTTACCAGAATCACCCGCTAGTCAAAATTCCACCACTTGACAATTTAAATTAAAGAAATCTCAATATCGTTTCAACACATTTTAAAAGATCAGTAAAAATATATTTATTCTCTTCCTAGCAATCAATAAAAATATATACACCGATATTTAAACATTTATGTTGCTTTGCAAGTAATTGTAAAAAAACTCTTTTAATATTTTTTTTTACTAAGAATTTAAAAAAATATATATTTATATGCTGCATATCTACATAAAAATTCTTCTTAAACAATATATATTTCGAGAATATTAATGGACGATAAAATATTAAAAAGTGTACCACAAAAAAAATGTATAGACCATTTACCTACATTTGTATTTTTCATATGCCTTTAGCTACTAAGTGAAAAATAATAAAGTCCAGCTCACTTGTGATCATATACTGAGTATCGAACTCCATGCCAAACCCTTTCTATGGTTTCTTGAACTAAAGAACAGAGGAACAGCATCCTCCTTCATCGACCCTGTAGTCAAACATTTTAGCCGGCGAAGTAAAACCTTAAAATAGCTACAAAAAACTATCTATCTTCTCATTTTTGTTTCTCTTTCCCCCGCAATACTATTCCCTCCTTTCTAGTTCCGGCGCAATGCACTGCATATGTAGGGGTCATCCCCTAAGTACTAGTCCGAGTTAAAAAAATTAATATCGTATTCAGACTTGCATTTTTAATTGAGTCAATATTCCGTTTATTGTTATAATTATCTTCTTATTCATATATACAAAATTTAGGCAATTCTATTCTTGTATGCCAACTAACAAAAATTGTTTATAGTCATGAAGGCCCAAGTTCAAATCTGGGATATATATTTTTTTTAACTTCCCTGTAAGAAAATTAAAAATTAAATTATGTATGAATTTTTATTAGTCGAACTTTCTTATTCAATTTCAATTTTCGTTAAAAACATTGATTAAATAGTTGATATTCCTACTAACTAGCACCACCTGCTAAAGTGGAAAAATTTAACAAAGAACGCTGATGAGATGGCGTAGCGGCCTCGAAATCAGTACGGATCCGTTCTGCTGGTTTGACGATTATTGAAAATATTCTTAATATTCCAATCTTAATATAAAAAAGAATAAATAGAATTTGAACAAATTCATTTATTAATAAAATAATGAAAAATCATTTGCAGTCATGCAGATTCGAACTTAAGCCCGTTAAAAAAATTAACAAAATTAGAAATTTTCAAAAAAATGGGAAGTTACTGGTTTTATCCAGTTTTGAAAAAATCGAGATTTCACCAGATCTCGACGTTTTGAGTTCATAGGAACCTTTCCTGACTACTCCTGTGAATCCGTCTATGTATGTATGTGTTTGTGTTTTTTCTGTATGCAACAACTAAACCGAGTTCAACTAGAGACTAGTGGCGTTTCAAACAGTTCCTTAGATTTACCGTGAATTGGAACCGATTTGGAGTGGTACAATATTTTAGGAAATATCAGCCCCTATTATAAATGACGACATCGACGCCATATCAAGTCCAGTCTTTGTCGATAGCAACTGGCTACTGTTGACATGTTCTGTCGATATTATATGCCCTAGAGAAAGCTGAGAAATTGTCGATAGTCATTAATTGTTATCGATAACTTGCAGACAAGTAATAATCTTTCACTGTCGAGTTGATGTGACGTCGACGTCGCCATTCATAATATGGGCGATTAAAAACAACTAACTTTTTTTCAAAAATGGTTTTTCAGAAAAATTTTTTAGCGGCTTTGCCATCGATTCCAAAAACTAATCAGCCTTTGCCAATCAAAAATTACGTCGAGCACTACCAAGCGGGTCAAAATCGGTTGATGAGTTGGTGAAATTTCGTGAACAAAGAAATTCAAAATAAGTTATTTTTTTAAAAAGAACTCTGAAATTATATATCTGATCAATTTCAAAGCTTTCTTTCAAATTTCGATTCCCTGGGAATTGGAACCGATTAGGAAAAGTAGATTTAGAGAAATATCAAAAACACTGAACATATTTTTTAGAATAACTTTTTAACGGCTTTTACGATCGATTCTGAAATCTAATCAGCACAACCGAAAACCACGTCAATGACTGAGATATCGGTTTACGCGTTCGTGAGATATCGTAAACAAGAAATTCGAAAAAAGTGAATTTTTCAAAACCCTCCGAAATTATATATGTGATCAATTAGTGTTTCCGATACTTTTAAAGGTGTCGAAAAACTACATCAAGCAATCACTGCTTATGACGTGGGTATCTGCTATTTTAAATTTAAAATAATACTATTTTTAGCTGTTAAAATTGGAGGGAACTTGCAGGGATGACCTTTAAGGTCAACCGTTTTCCATATAAAATTTATATGTATATATATATATATATATATATTTCTTTTTTTTTTTAATTTTAATAAACTTAGGTTCAATTTGGCTCGACCGACATATTTTGTTTATGGTCTATTTTTTTATTTTGTCTACATTTTAGGTGCTGAGTATCAACTAACTTTGTTCAGTGAGTTGTCTTTTGTTTACTAAACACACTTTTAAGCAGTGCTGCATTTGTAGTTTTACTCAATTTTATAGCAATTAAGTATTCATTATGCAATTACTTAATTAAAATTTTATATGATTAATTGAGCTCAAAAATGGCATTGATTGCGAAAAACTCAATTAAGGCGCATAATTGAATACCATATAACACAATTCCATGAAATGTATGTAAAAAATATATATTATATAGGGTCCGCCAAATAATTTTTTTTTAAATGCTATAAAAAAATCTACTGAATATTTTAATAATGGAAAATAATTTCATTCAAATGGCTGCCTCGGCTGGCCCACACGATCGGTCCAATTTTAAGCACATTATCGATGGTGTGCAGCTGTATTTCACCAATGGCTTCACGAATATTGTCCTTTAAAGCGTCAATTGTCTCTGGCTTGTCGGCGCAACACTTATCTTTGACGGCACCCCACAAATAATAGTCCAAAGGTGTCAAATCGCAGCTCCGAGGTGGCCAAACGACATCAGCTCTGCGGCTGATAATGCGATTTTCAAAAACAGGGCGCAAAACAGCGAGTGTAGCTTCGGCTGTGTGGCACGTAGCGCAGTCCTGTTGCAACCAAATGTTGCCACTATCCTCCTCTTCAATTTTCGTGAACAAAACTTCGTTCAACATGGCGCGATAACGATCGCCATTGACAGTAACGGACACTCTTTGCTCATTTTCGAAGGAAAATGGCCCAATTATGCCTCTGGACCAAAATCCGCACCAAACAGTGACTCGTTTTGGGTGCGTGCGGGTTTTCAATGTATGCGTGCGGGTTTTCTGTGCCCCAAATGCGACAATTTTGCTTGTTTTTATAACCGCCAAGATCAAAATGAGCTTCATCTGAAAAGATGAATTTTTTTGGCAAAATCGGCATCTTCTGTAAGTCGCTCGCAGGCCCACGTAGCGAAGCGAAAACGCATTGGATGGTCAACTATATTCGTTTAGCGGAAGGATAAAACTAATTATCTGTCAAATCAGACATGAGCTAAGTGTTACCTAAGTGTCACGAAAGAAGCACTAGTTGAAAAAAAAACGTTAGATTGCGGACCCTATATATTTAATTTATTTATGATGGATATTTCCTATAATTTTTAATTTAATCTTGGTTTTAATATTGTTTTGTATCAATAATTTATTTTAAATTTATTTTTTGTTATTATATTTTTCATATTTTTTTTTTGTTAACAGTTTGATCACATTTAATATTTATGATCTAGTTTGTGTCTCAAACACTCCAACATGATATTAAAATCAAATTTGACATTTGCCTTTTGCTTTTACTGATGATATTTCAAACGAGAAAACATTTTGCGGAAATGCAGCGCGACAAACTAAGCAGATGGAAACGTTTTAAAATATGAAAAAGAAAATAAGAGAAAAACCATTTAAATTAAAAAGGATTTTATGGCTGATTTAATAAAGGAAGGTTACCACGATGACTTTGGTGGCTGTTTAACGAATCAGGCTTTCGATTAAATTGAAATCAAGATTATAGGTGGCTTTTGATTGAGTTGTAGAGAGATTGTTGATACTAAATTGAAAATGGCAAATTATGAAAATGTGGTTACTGGCCAAATGAACAGTTTTTTTTTGAAAATATGTTTTAAGTGTTGCCGTAAATGTACTTTACTTAGAGCCGGCTCTAATTCTATAATAAAGAATTCTGAGTTCTATAATAAAGAAAATTTAGTTTCTGTTTTTTTTTTGGAATACATAAATACTCTTGCAAAAGGAAAATCATTTTATAAAAACTTCAAAGACTTTAGTTAGATAATCGCCCCTATTATGAATGACGACATCGACGCCGTATCAAGACGACAGTAAAAAATTGCCGCTTGTCCAGTCTTTTTCGATAGCAGTTGACTACTATTGACATGTTCTGTCGATATTATATGCCCTAGAGAATGCTAAGAAAATATCAAGAGTCATTAATTGTTATCGACAACTTGCAGGCAAGTGATAATATTTTACTGTCGAGTTGATGTGACGTCGACGTCGCCATTCATAATAGGGGCGAATAAGAATTGTTATGGCTGTCGTAGCCGTGATGAACTCCTGAAAATGTGGCAACGCTTGCCATATGTTTAACATTGCAGTCGTTTTAATTCGACTACGAATACGACAACCGTAATAAGGGCCAATATTTATTGTTTGCTCATCATATACGTTTGATATATTTATTTCTAACGCCAAGTCGAAGCCACTATGTCATTTACTGCAAATTGCAAATTATTTAATCTGATTTATATGGAAGGAAAAAATTTTTGGAGGGTATATTCAGTTTGTCATTCCGTTTGTAACGCATCGAAATATCCATCTCAAACACCATAAAGTATATATATTCTTGATCAGTGATGAAAGCCAAGACGATCTGAGCATGTCCGTCCGTCCGTCTGTGAAAATCACGATTCAGTCCAAACGAAAAGAGCTATACTCTTGAAATTTGGTATAGATATATTTTGAAGCTTAGAGCAGGTTAAGTTCGGAGATGGGCTAAATCGGGCAAGAGGGAAAAAAGTTCCCCTAAGAAGAACTAAACCAACCCAGAAAAAACAACATAATTTTTAAAGTTTTTTAGTTATTTTGTTAAGCAAATGATATATTTTTATGTCAAATACGGTCCAACGCCTTAAACTTGGAGCCATAAAATAAAATAAAATTATTTTTGGATCCCGCCCATTTTAGTGGGCGTTATTATATGCAAAAATAGCATATAATAATTTAACAAATTGTTTTACTTAAGCCTACATTCCTTAAAAATAATATTTTTAAGCTTTAATGACGAAGCTGAGACGAAACCTGGTACTAGTCTTCCCTACCCTCTCCTGCCCCTTCACCACCTAAATGACCCTACCAAAAAAAAAATATCAATTTTGTATACAATTATCCCAAGCATTTATTTTTAGGGTTTCATGACTGCCGATTTCTGCCCTACTCCCTCCTCCCCCTTTGCTCTTAAATGACCCTACCAAAAAAAAAATTAAATTTTGTATACAATTATCCCCAGCATTTATTTTTAGGGTTTTATGACTGCCGATTTCTGCCCTACTCCCTCCTCCCCCTTTGCCCCTTAAATGACCCTACCAAAAAAAAATTCAATTTTGTATACAATTATCCCAAGCATTTATTTTTAGGGTTTTATGACTGCCGATTTCTGCCCTACTCCCTCCTCCCCCTTTGCCACTTATATGACCCTACCAAAAAAAGAAAATTAAATTTTTTATACAATTATCCCCAGCATTTATTTTTAGAGTTTTATGGCAAAGATGAAATGTTTCCCCTACAGCCCTTGCCAGAGCGACCCCGCCAAAATACAGTCTTAATACCCTCCAAAGAGAATTGGACTCCATAAGTTAAATATCTATATTCTTGATTAGTGATGAAGTCTAAGACGGTCTAGCATTGCCCATATGTTCGTCTGTGGACAACATGATATTGTCTATTTTTGAACCACGCCCCCATTAGTGGGCGTTGACGTACGATATTATATAAAGGAATTCTGTCCCACAAAGTTAAACATTTTAAATTCACTTACTACATATTTGGAGGGTATTTAAGAATCGAACCGGTCGAATATAACGTTTTTACTTATGAAATATTTTCTTTTTCAATTAAATTAATAATAATTTCTTTTAGATTTTTAACATTTTTTTTAATTTTATTATACTATTACTTGTTTAATTTAAAAAATGTTCCAATTTTCTTTAAATGTGACAATGATAAATTATTTTTGAATTACAAATATGGTTTGAAAATCACCACACGATGCCGGTGATAAATAACAAAATTGTAATTTACAATTTTTTTTCTGCCAATTGTTACATTAAGATCATTAATTGTATTGTACCCAACAGAGAAAAATTACCAGCCTTAACACCATCTCCCTACACACAATTGGGTAAAAAATGAAACCACATAGTGTATAAGTGTTAAAAAACACGAATGAATAAATTTAATTTGAAATAAATAAGCAAGCAAAACAACTCTTTACCAAGGAATTTGGTAAAGTTGCTGAAATAAAAAAATAAAAAAGCATTTGCAATAACCATCAAAATATCTACTTAAACAATTAATAAGTAAAGCAGTTTTTAGCCATAAATAACAAACGTGTATGTATGCGTTTTTCTTGCCAAAAATTAAGCAAAAAAAATAAAAAAATAGCCAAGTGAACGCAAGCTTGCGCTGTATTGTGTACTTTGGCTAAAATAACGCAATCATTTTGGCTGCTTTTGTTTTATGTTACTGCTATTGTTGTTGCTACTGCTGCTGCTGCTGCTGCTGCTACTGTCTTAACAAAATTCAACTCAATTTTGAAGTTATTGTTGTGGTTAAATTTCGTTAGCAAACATTTAAAATAATTGATGGCAATAGCACATTTGTTAATGTTAAACAAAAGACTAAATACAACTTCACTTCAATGGCCGCCCCGTTTAGGTTTCAACGTAACCCAACAAGAAAAGACCACGAATAGGCTGATGAAGAAATTTAAAATATGGAGAAATACTGGTTTTTTTATTCTACAGAATTTATTATTATTGTTATTATTATTATTGAAATTGTTATCACTTGATTAAGAGTTCTTTTTAAAAAGCAGCAACGATATAAAAAATATTATTATAATTTCAGCATGAAAAAAATTAAAAATTAAAATTTTTTGTTTCGTAAGAAATCGAAATCTTATCCAATTAAGTGGCCATAATTCTTTCTAAACAATAACGAAAAAATCAAAAGAAAATTAGTTGTAAATACCTTAATGTTGTTCTCCCACAAATTTTACTAGCCTTCTTTACAACTACTACGCCATTTTAGTTCACCCTTTTACGACTACATTTCTAAACCGTTTTAGAAAAAAAATTGACCATTTAATAGGCATTTATTTGTAGATGAGCACAATATGTAATTTAATCAAAACGATGCACTATTTTAAAATATATGAAATTTTCAAAACTTCTGGTTAATGTTTATTATATTTCTGCAACAGGGTGACCCAAAATACTTGTTTTATTAGATTTTTAAATTCGCAGCATCACACATGATGCACTATTTTAAAAGATATGAAATTTTCAAAACTTCTTGTTAATGTTTATTATATTTATGTAACAGGGTGACCCAAAATACTTGTTTTATTAAATTTTTAAATTCGCAGCATCACAAATGATGCACTATTTTAAGAGATATGAAATTTTTAAAACTTCCTACTAATATTTATTATATTTCTGTAACAGGGTGACCCAAAATACTTGTTTTATTAGATTTTTAATTTCACTACATCAAAAATTATGCACTATTTTAAAAGCTATAAAATTTTTAAAACTTCCTATTAATGTTTATTATATATCTGCAACAGGGTGACCCAAAATAATTGTTTTATAAGATTAATAATTTCACTGCATTACAAATGATGCACTATTTTAAAAGATATGATATTTTTAAAACTTTTTATTAACGTTTAATATATTTCTCTAACAGGGTGACCCAAAATATTTGTTTTATTAGATTTTTAATTTCACAGCATCACACATGATGCACTATTTTAAAAGCTATGAAATTTTTAAAACTTCCTACTAATATTTATTATATTTCTGTAACAGGGTGACCCAAAATATTTGTTTTATTAGATTTTTAATTTCACTGCATTACAAATGATGAACTATTTTAAAAGTTATGAAATTTTCAAAACTTCCTACTAATATATATTATATGTCTGTAACAGGGTGACCCAAAATATTTGTTTTATTAGATTTTTAATTTCACTGCATCACAAATGATGCACTATTTTAAAAGATATGATATTTTTAAAACTTTTTATTAACGCTTAATATATTTCGCTAACAGGGTGACCCAAAATACTTGTTTTATTAGATTTTTAATTACACAGCATCACAAATGATGCACTATTTTAAAAGATACGCAATTTATGAAACTACCTATTAATGTTTATTATATTTCTGTAACAGGGTGATGTTTAATTTCACAGCGTTTACGACCAACTTCATGGGATTTAATTAACGTAATTAAAAGCACCTATTTAAAACAATAACAAAAATAAAGTGTTTTTTTAGTAAAGATGCTACAAGAAATTTTTCCTTAACGAAGGAGAAAACAATAAATAAAATACTAAATAAAATAAATTAAAGTCCAAAAAAAACTTCCCGCAGCAATCTCTCTGCATGTTTTACACGACCACTAACAAACACAATATTCAAACCTACTAAAGTTAATTATAAAAAAAAAATTTATTTATTTACTTTTTTGCCATTTGAAACAACAAAAAGTCATTTCGTTTGTTATAGTGTCCAATTCGACTGTGTCCACATGATCATTACGATTAAACATTTGAAAAAAAACTCTATGAACTTTTTGAACTGTAATTTAAATGAGAGTCAAGCGGTCAACACTAATGCCTTGTAAGTTTAGATTTGCTTTAAATGACATAAAACATTGAAGGCTGATGGGGAAAAAATGTATTTATAAATATCTATTTTAAAACACTTTATTTATACAATAATTCCTTAAAGCACAGAAGTCTTAAATCCTTAGGAAATGGTTTACCGAGTCCCATAGTGGTCTTAACAACTCAAGTGACACAGTGCGTTTTAGTCGCCCACAAAAGATCATCACCATAGAAATGGTGGATAAAATTAAGGGAATAATATTGTACGATCTGACAATGAAAATACCTGAGTTGGCTGTGGCTGAGCCAGTTCATCAGGTATTACATAAAAATTTTCATCCGCGATACAGCTGCCGAGGTCAGACCAATGCACTAGGGCACACATGTGTAGTCAACATGGCAAAAATTTATAAAATGAACAATAAATTGCTGCCCCTAATGGGACCTAAAGAAATTGATGGGTGACAAAAAATTTAGGTGGAATGATGAGGTCATCAACTCCCATTTGCAGAATTAATTTTTAATTAATTTTTAATTAAACTATTAAGTATATATTTTTCAAAAATAAACTCTTGATAATATTTGGATAAATTCTTTCACGGTACTAGGCTGCCGATTACAATCTGTAACAAAAAATAATAGATGTTTGTATGCAACGCTAGACTCCTTTAGAATTTATATACTTCTTTTTTAAAATCGGGCCTATTCCATATATCCATTTCTTTCTATCAATACTAAAAAATAAATTTAAAACAATTTTGTACCAGTTTTATACTAAGAGTTCAATTTTGTGCATATCTACACAAAAATAACTTTCGCACCATTTAAATCAGGGACCGTAACTGTAAGAGTTATGTATTTTTGATTTTTATATTTTTAGATAGAAAATAAGAGTTATTTTTGATATTTATTATTTTAAATGAACAATAAAAGTTATTTTTGATTTTTATATTTTTAAATGAATTTTTATATTTTAAATGATTTTTATATTTTTATATCAATAATAAAAATCAACTCAAAATTCGTGACATAGGTAATATGTTTGTGTTTCCATGGCTTCGAAAATTAGCTTTAATTGTTCATGCTGTACCTGCCACTCAAGTCGGTGTAGAAAGGTCATTTTCAGCACTCAGATTAATATTGGGAGATTTGAGATATAATTTATCTGAGGAACATTTAAAATCAATTATGATGGTAAAATTGAACACCTGAAAACGACCTCTTAACACTGACTTGAATGGCGGCCAAAACTTATAAGCTATTTCTATGCATTCATGTTTTTATAGCTGATAATGGATAAGTCACATAATATATTATATTCCATATAGAAATTTGAATGAAGCAGCATATTATAATACATACGGCATCAACAAATAAATAAGAGTTTTGAATTGATTTTTATTATTGATATAAAAAAATAAAAATCAAAAATAACTTTTATTTTTCATTTAAAAATATAAAAATCAAACATAACTTTTATTTTTCATTTAAAAAAATAAAAATCAAAAATAACTCTTATTTTTCATTTAAAAAAATAAAAATCAAAAATAACTTTCATTTTTCATTTAAAAATATAAAAATCAAAAATAACTTTTATTTTTCATTTAAAAAAATTAAAATCAAAAATAACTTTAGTTTTTCATTTAAAAATATAAAAATCAAAAATAACTTTTATTTTTTTCATTTAAAAAAATAAAAATCAAAAATAATTCTTATTTTTCATTTAAAAAAATAAAAATCAAAAATAACTTTCATTTTTCATTTAAAAATATAAAAATCAAAAAAAACTCTTATTTTTCATTTAAAAAAATAAAAATCAAATATAACTCTTATTTTTCATTTAAAAAAATAAAAATCAAAAATATCTCTTATTTTTCGTTTAAAAAAATAAAAATCAATAATAACTCTTATTTTTCATTTAAAAATATAAAAATCAAAAATAACTTTTATTTTTCATTTAAAAATATAAAAATCAAAAGTAACTTTTATTTTTCATTTAAAAAAATATATATCAAAAATAACTCTTATTTTTCATTTAAGAAAATAAAAATCAAAAATAACTCTTATTTTTCATTTAAAAAAATAAAAATAAAAAATTTAAAAATCATGCAATATGTTGGATGCATTTCGCCTAAAACTCATGATGGTGTAATTAAAAGTTTTCTACGATGTTCATTTATGTATGATTTATTTCTTCAAAAATTGAAAAATAACTCTTATTTTCGGTCCCTGATTTAAATGTGATCAATGTTAGTGAACTATAAGATATTTTAAAGTGGGCCACAAATATATGCGCATACTGCCGATTAAGAGTCTCTCTCCTAAGTGCTGGTCCAAATAAAAAAACAAAAATTATTATTTAAAGGGAATGAAAAAATTTGGAAAAATGCACGTACACCAAATCGAAGACCGGATTAATATTTATGATTTTTATTTAAAAACAATTTGCTTTTTTGGCATATTTTTGTTTTCTTTTTTTCCTATTTAATATTATTTGCATTGTTTTTTTCTTTTTCTTTGATCATTAACATTTTGCCATGGATTGTGTGTCTCTGGCAAACTTTCATATGAAATATATTTTACATTATTTACTTATTGCTACCGCTTCATTAGTTGGCTAAACCTATTAAAATCTCAAATATGTCAAGGTTAGTGGATTGGAAATACACACGCAGTCTGAGCAGCGGTATGATGTTAGGACAGCTGCTGTGGGTACTTTTCAGTTGCACGTTATGTTTTGTAATCGGTTTCATATCTTCTTCTTTGCTTTACCATTTGGTTTGGGAATTTATTTTTTATATTTTTTTTTTTATATGAAATGTTTAAACTAGTTAATATCTAATATTTGGATTTTATAAAGGTGTGCAAAAAAATATGTCAGTTTCATTTAAATAAAAGAAGGCAGTAATTAAATTGACAATGAAATATTTTTGTTAGGTAGTGTTAATGAAATTTTATTATTTAAAAACGATTTCTTATAACAACATACGAATATTTATATATTTTTAATAAACTGCTAATTTATTTGGATATTTGGCAGCGAACAATATATTTTGCATCTACTGGTTTTTTGTAAAAACGTGTGGAATGTTTGCATGAAATTAAATTCATAGGACGAATGAAGGGTAAAACGAAGTAAATCTCCCCACCGACAAAAAATTTTATTTAACACCACAAAAGCAAAAACAAAATATTTATTCACTCTGAATTTTCCTTTTAAACTATTAAGCACACAAGTTTATGGCTCATTTAAGTTAATGAAGAGTAGAAAAAGCATTTGTTATGTCTAAAACGTTTTACAAACGGACATAAAAATAATTATAATTAAACTTAATTCAACAATTGAAGTAAGTAGTTTTTTAATAACCCAAAAGAGCAACAATTACAAGTTTGTAATTTACTTAAAGTAAGAAAAAAAAGTAAATGAGAATTACTTTTTAATTTTAAATTAAACTTGCAAATGGTATAAAATTATACTTTCTAGGAAATTTTCCTGCTATTGATATATTTTGTTGGAGCATCTTTTCTTTAATTTATTTTTTTTTTTGTTTTAAATATTTCCAGAGCTGGCTATATTGAATTTTTATTCGTTGGCTGCCTTTCAGTTTTCAAGCTGTCATATATTTTCTTTGAATTTTTTTTTTTTTAGTTGGTTTGCATTTCAAAATCTTTTTGTTATAGAGTTGTTAAATAAGCTGCTGTGGTTTGTAATGTCTGGCTTGAAGATCCCTGCTGCAGTGTATGAAGTACTTTTTTTTTAAACTTTGCTTTGTAAATATCAGTTAAATATTTAATTTTGCAACTAGAGGAAAAAATAAACGCAAGTATACACTAGATACTGAGAATTTGAATGTTCACAAGATTGTACGTAGCATTTAAACAAGATGCTTGGTAAATATACGTGTGCTGCTACTTTGAGTTGCGCAAAAATATTTCAAAATTTCGTAAAAATATGATGACTTGGTAAAGGGAAATATATGTATGTATTTAAAAATAATTCGTTTTAAAACCTAATAAAATTATTTGCCATAAATAATGCATTTTTTAACTAAGTTTTATGAAATTGTATTTTAATAAACAATAATAAAAAAATGATGCAGCTTTTATATAAAATATTTAAAAATTTATAATTTTTTGTAAACCTTAATACACAAAAATAACTTCCTCATATTATTCTTGGAGGCCGAGGTTTGCTGAGGCTTCCACAGCATATTCTGAATTTCATTGAAGAAAAGAAAAGGCTTAGACCAAGAATCCACAGAAGTCAAGACCCTGAAAGACGAAATATTTTTAAGGCTGACTTACGTAACTTGGACAGAATAATACAGGGTGCCATAGACAATTTTGAACGGGATCACTGGACAAAATTTTTACAGGACATTCGGATCAATAATCGAACATTTAGAAATGTTAAGAATGCTGCAGGACTTAATTCTCGCCAAATTTTAAGTGGCTTGGCAACTCCTGAAGGAACAATGGTAATGGATGCACCTAGAATGGCAGCTTTATTAGCAAATCATTTCTTTCAGGTTAATTCTGAACAATTAGGTCATACTGATGCTTTAGGTATCAATGTACGGGATACTGTTTCAACTTTGGACAATACAACACCATTGACAACATTTGGTATGAACGTTACAGCAGATGGGGAAATTTTAGGTGAAAACATTGATCACCTTGGATTTATCAATCCAATGTCTATCGGCAAAGCATTAAGAGCAAGATCAAACAAGAAGTCTAGTGGGGTGGACGGAATACCTGACTTTGTTCATAAAAAGACTAACATAGTAGCTTGGCGATTCTTGGCCATTTTATTTAACCATTGCTACAACATAGGCTATTTTCCAAAAGCATGGCGGATGGTGCTTGTTGTACCAATTCCTAAGCCCAGATTGGATCCTCGTGAGATTGGGAGTTATCGACCGATTTCTTTGCTTTCGGCCTTTGGAAAGCTGTTTGAGTTCTTTCTTCTGGAAAAAATAAACGACGTTATAAATGACAGGAATATTTTGAGGGACTTTCAGTTTGGATTTAGGACTGGACTCTCGACAACACATGCACTTGCAGTTTTTACCGACTATGTTTCTAGAGGATTGAACAGGCGATGCCCAACAATAGCGGTCAGTCTGGATTTTGCTAAGGCTTTCGATTCAGTTTGGCATGAAGGGCTTATTTATAAAATGATTAACCTGGGATTTGGTTTGGGCATCTGCCGAATGGTGAATAGCTTTTTAAAGGATCGATTGTTTAGGGTTCGCATTGGCGACACTCTGTCTCACGAGGGTTCAATCTGTGCTGGTGTTCCACAGGGATCTTTGCTAGGACCTGTGCTTTATAATCTTTTTGTGTCAGATATACCTGGACCTTCTGCTGATGATCTTCTCTTAATGTATGCCGATGACATTTTAATTGCTTCATCGGGTGATAGAGCAAGGACAATTAACGCCAGAATTAACTCTTATCTAGCAGTACTGACAGATTATTTTACAAAATGGAGACTCAATTTGAACATACAAAAGACAGTGGCAGTCATGATAAAGGGACGACGTAAATACATTTATAAAAATTGTCGGACGTACATACCATGTTTAATTATTGGACAGCAAATGATTAGGGTTTCGGACAGGATTAAATATTTGGGTGTCACATTTCATGAAAATTTTGAGTACTATCGACACATTGACGACATACTAGAAAGGACAAAAAGGATTTACTCTTCCTATCAGGGAGTTTTGAAACGCAGGATTGGACTTGACAAAAAAGTACGCCTCTTGGTATATCGGCAGATAATTCGACCTGTCATCTCTTATGCTTTTCCAGTTTGGTTTGGGATTTCTTCAAGCCAGATGGAGAGGCTTAGGAGATGGGAGAGAATGATTTTGGTATCTTGTCTTGGCCTAAGACCCTACTATGGACCAAATGGGGAACTTCGCAGACCATCTTGTAGATCGATTTATAACGGAATTGACTTTGGACGTATTGATGTTTTTATGGTAGGGAATTCAATTAGGTTCCTGGAACGTGCGCAGTCTTCTGATAATTCATTAGTTCGCCAATGCTTCTCATCATCTGCCAATCTGGAGACCGTTCGGTCCAAACATTATTTTTCTCCCTTAGACCTATTGACCCTTAGGAATGGTGGTCTTCTTTTTCAGGGTGTAGATCTTTTATTTTACCATAGGAGAATACGAACTTTAGATATTAATAACACTGTATATAACACTTCCCAATAATTTAATTGTATATAATTCTTCTTTTTGTTAAGAACGAATTGGATTTTTTTTTTTTTTTTTTTTTGTCTTTTTAGTAATAGTCTTTAGTTTGTAATTAGTTTTTAAGTTATTTTGTAAGTTTAATTCTAATTGTCTCCCTTTTTTTTGTTTCCTCTTTTTTGGGACTTTATTCATAATTTTTTATATATATGTAAATATCTCTAATTGCTGTATACTAAAACTATACTTAATTTTAGTTATAATGGAGAAATCCTTGAAAAGTTTTAGAACGTAAGGAATTTTTTATTAATGTTTGAAGTTTAGGCTATCTCTAGTTTATAATGTTTTGGAAAAAAAAAAATAAATGTACTCATATTATTCGCTTCAATACAATTTGACATTTATATTGAAAGTGAACTGAACAATGACAAATCTAAGCAAATTATCATTTCTATATAAACTTACAACGAATAAAATTATTTCATATAATTTTCTGCTGTAATTGTCTATGAAGTCTAAGCAAATATGACAGTAAATAAGTCTAGCATTAAAAATAAAATATAAAAGAAATTAAAAAGAAACAATTGTGTGGCAATAGAGGGTTTTATTGCAGCAGCAACTTTATTGCACCCTGCATAAGATTAATCAGAAAACAAAACAAATAAGCCCGTAATCTAATTATTTTAATGATAATTATTAGTTTGGTGTTCTTGCAATAATATCATTTGTAAAACCAAAACAAGTAAACGAAATTCAACTTGAATTATTCTGAAACAAAAAGTTGCTTACATATTAAAATTTCTTTTAAAGGCCAACTTTTCTTTTATCCAATCTTATTACCTCGAGAGACAAAATAAAGATATTAGATTTAAGCTTCAATTCTTTGTACTAAATTTTACCCAAATAAAAAAATTTCCCAAACAAGAAATTTTGTTTTGTAAAAAATGTTATTTATTAATAAACAAGTATATACTTTACAAGGTTTATTTTTTATAATCTACATATATATTTTTAATAAAAACTTTTTTCATTTCAGTTAAGTTTTCAAATTTCCCCTTTGGGAAATTTTTTTTTACACCAAACTACATTAAAAATTAATGGATTTGTATTTTATATAAAACTTTTTTTCAGTTAAGTTTGGTTTTAAAAAATTTCCCTTAAAGGAAATTTTTTTCTTACACCAGATTGTATTAAATATTATTACATTTATGTTCTCTTATATAACAGATTTCGGTTTCGTTGAACTTCGAAAATTTCCCTTAAGGGAAATTTTTTTATCCTAAATTACATTAAAAATGATTGGAATTGAATTTTTGATAAAACTGTTTTCTGTTAAGTTTGGTTTTAAAAAATTTCCCTTAAAGGAAATTTTTTTCTTACATCAGATTGCATTAAAAATTATTAGATTTATATTTTTTTATATAACTTATTACAGTCTAGTTGAGTTTCGAAAATTTCCTTTAAGGGAAATTTTTGTTTTGCCTTAAATTACATTAAAAATTATTAGATTTTAATTTTTCAGAATTTTTTTTTTTTTGAGTTAAAAAAAAGAAAAAAATTTCCTTTAAGGGAATTAAAGGAAATTTTTTTCTTACCCCAGATTGCATTAAAAATTATTAGATTTATGTTCACTTGTATAACAGATTTCGGTTGCGTTGAGTTCCGAAAATTTCCCTTAAGGGAAATTTTTCTTTTGCTCTAAATTACATTACAAATTATTAGACTTCTATGTTTTATAAAACTTTTTTCAGTTTAGTTGAGTTTCAAAAAGTTTCCTTAAAGAAAATTTTAGTCTTACACTGAACTGCATTATTTTTTCAATGTTTACCAATTAAAAGTTATTACTTTAGCCTTTAACATATATTTAAAAATTGGGGTTCAAGGATAAAAGGAAATTTTTCTTTCCCGGAATATTTATTGCGAGCAAAGTTGTATTACATAAATACATATATTGAATATTAACTTAATACATTTTTGCTTCTAGAAATAAACTATGTTTCTTTATGAAATTTTCTTGAAACTTTTCAACTGATAAAATGTATTTTTTTTACATCCAGTAATATAATATACCGTCACAGCATTACCAATTTAATGTTATGGTGGTATTTTTGTAGCCCATTGATCAAATTAAGTATATTTTGTAAATTAGTTTGAGTTTATTTCACGCTTATTTAAGGCATTTCAGATAATGGGGTTTTCAGCTGTGAAGCGTTTTACTAAATGCATTTGATTTGCTGTGATAAGTCCCATTAAGAAGCATTTTTATTCACTGATATTTTAATTATAACACCAAGCAATTAGAAAACCTATTGAGCTGCAAGGTGTGTATATGTGTACAAGTACAATTTGTTAAACCATTACTTAAAGCATTCAATTTTAATACAGCAGGTATTAAACACTTTATATTTTGCTCATTTAACTTAAACATTATTTACAAGAAACACTTGATGACTTGACAGTTTAGTTAATTGAATTGGTTTTGGGCTTATGTAACGAAAGCAAGATTAAAAAGATATACGATAAAAAAAAGGTAAAAAATATACATAAATAAACCGCACTGGTACACGCAGATACCTGGTGTGTGCTGGCGATAAAAATTTCTCATTTAACCGGTTCTATGTAAGTGACCTTGTCTTGCAGTATTTTACAGATATAAAATCCATTTGCTAATGCAACAGTTAATGAGCGCGTATAAAGCATTTTCGTTTATTATATATTAAACCTGTTTTAAGTCAAGGTCTCAATAAAAAAAAGGAAATTAGATCAATTTAAAACCGCCAAGTGCATACACACATATTTCTTTCACTGGCAAGAACTAATAACAAGAAATCCCCTTAACGGCAACATCTTGTAAATATCCCACAATTCTGTGCCGGAATGTGGTCATGCAAGAAATTGCAAATATTGGTAAATTTTGGTTAAAAAATGAAGCCAACCCAAAACTGTATAAAAAATCCGTCGGCATATAGTGAAATATTTTATAGTTAATTTACATATACGCGAAATATTATGTAGTTTTAAACTATTTATGTTAATGATAAAATTATACTGAGTTTTGGAAATCGATTTTTGTTTTGCTTATGGAAATATACGAAATCAGGGATAGCAGCTGACGAAGACAATTTATTTCAGAGATATCGCATATATTAAAATTCTTTTGAAGCATTATTTTCCAAGAAATTTTTAAAAACTATTTTTAGCATACAGCCGTTAAATGTGTATAAAACATATATTTTTGATTTTAAACAAAATTTCATAATTTCCCTTTAAGGGAAATTTTTTTACCCAAGGGATTTTTTTATATATATGTAAAATTTTTAACTCAAATGAACACATAATAACAAAATATTTTCTGTTTTAAAAATTTCATTCAAAAAATTCCCTTTAAAACATTATTTCCCTTAACGAAATTTGTGTAAGCAAACCGTTTATTATTAATTCAAATTGTTAAAAAGAAAGATATAATATATATTTTTCATAAGTGCAGTGTAAAATCAAAAATTCCTTTTAAAGGGAAATTAAAATTGTATATTAATTTTTTATTGATTCCATACAAATTTGTTTTTTAGTCTTGTTGCATTTTAATTGATATATTTTTATAGTTTTTTTAGATTAAACTATTTTTTTTATATTTAATACTTTTCCGTTTGGGGAAATTTCTGTGTTTTTGGTTTAAAAGTCTTTCAAATTTAGTATTAGCTAAGATATATGTATATTTTATTTGATTTTGTTTAAAAAGTAAAAATTCCCTTAAAGGGAATTATTTTCTCCTTCATAGAATTTCAACAGAAAATTTGTATTTTATATAAAATTAGTCCCCAAAAGCATTAAAACTATGTTTTCTTAATTTATTTATTAGTATTTTAAAATTTCCTATATAGGGAAATTTTTTACTTTTAACAAATTCCTTAAGAAATGAACAATGCTAGATGATTTATTTTAAAATTACTCTGTTATATTATAAAAATTAACTTAATAGGTCACTTTTTCCTTATATATCGTTGCAGATAATGCAAAACGGCCTATCTACCATTTTAAAAAATTTAGGGGAAACTAAATTTGCTCATATGCAAAATATATTGACAATTACCACAAAATTGTGCTGTAGGTATTCCTGCTTAACAAAAAAAAAAGGCTGTTCTTACTGTTAAAAAAATTATTATTTTAAAAATATATCTTATTTGGTTTCCTCTATTTCAAAAAAAATCCCCATTATACAAAGAAATTCTCTCCAAAGTTGTCATTTTGGTTTCTAGTAAACCATTTATATTATATTTATTTATTTCTTTTCGATTTGACATTTTAAAATAGACAAAACTTTCCATTTATTTGATGATTATTTTATATGGGCATTTAACAAAACTTGCTGCTTAAAAACAAAACAAGAATTTTTATGGGAAGAAATTGCAAAAAACATGTTCAACTTGTGCTCCAGTGAAATAAAGTTATGAAATTTCTTTTGAAGAAAAGAAGTTAACATTTCAACTAGATTTTTTTATTGCCATAAATTAATAACCAGAAATTCAGCAAAATTTAGTTCTTAGACATATATGCAAATATTCATATTCATAACATAAATTTTATTTTTTTTATAACAAAAAGTTAAAACCAAAAATTTATTTGTTAAATAAAAATGTTAATTATTAGAAAGATATCGAAAAAAACCCAAACAAAAACAAAATATCGGCAAAAGTTATATTTGGTATTAAGAAATAGCGCCAAAAGCCATAAATAAAAACACGCACGCATTACAAGTTGCAAACGAACATGTTAGAGTTGCATAGCCAACACTAGCTGGTACAATGTAGTAAATGGGGTTTGATATTTTCTTTACACATTAATTTTGTAAGTTGTATTAAAGCTAGTTTTGCAAAGATGCTTGGCCGTAGGAAACAGTTTTGAACGGGACAGCTTACAGAGAACACGAACAACATTTCGAATTTAGTTTTTTTCGACAAAGTGAAGATATACAAAATTTATCTTTTCACAATATTAAGAAAATTAAATGAAAATGTATTTTTCTTAGTGAATTAATTATTAAAAGTATTATGAAACTATATATATTTTACAAATTGTTAAAAAGTTTAAAAGCAAGAAAAATAGTGTGTGACCTAATTACAGCTTGATGGTAATTACCATGTGAAAATGTTGAGACTGTATTATTTGTGAACGTGTTGCAACATCTTGTATTTTTTCTACATTTTATTCACATATGAATATGTTTAACAAACCAGTGTGTTTAGCTAGACACATTTAAAGCAGAAATTATTGAAATAAATTTCTAAAGTTTATGACAAAATTATATGTGTGTTTTGAAAAACATTTTTGATATTAGCAAAAAAAAAAAAAAAGTCCCCAGGGAGCCAACGAAAAATTTTCAAAATCTCAACAGTTAATGGTTGGCTAGCTGTCGGTTTTGTGTTGCTTAAATATATTTCTAAACAAACGCAAAACTTGCTTGCCTGTGCTTACAATCCTGTTTTGAGCTTCTTCGCTTCAAAGGAAATGAAAGAATAACTTATTTATTGTCTTTGCTGATTTGAGTGCTGTTGCTGTTGCTGCTGCTGGTTTAGGAAAATGTGTCAACAGAATTGAGCGCAAGAGCAAATACTTCAAAGTAAGTAAATTAGTAATATAAAGAAAATACAATATTATCTTCTTTGAAATTCTTTAACACTATTTATAAATGAAATTCGATTATATAAAACAAGCAAATCACTGTTGCAATATTTATCAATGATTTAATAAACAACTATTGCAAATCACATACTGAAAATGCAAACATTTTCAACGACCGAAAAACAAGCAAAAAAAAATTTTTTTTAAACAAAAGAATTAAGAAACGAACTTTTTAAGTAAAACCATAGATAAAATTAATTTTGCATTCATTTTATAAAAAACTATGTGATTTAACATCAATACCTAAAGGAAAGACTTAAGCGCCAAACGTTGCAAGAATATTACCCCAATAAACAAAAGACTTAAGACACATACTTTTCCCTTGACAAACGCAAGAAGAGAGCACAATTTTAATTTTATTAAGAATTCAACAACAAAAGTTGTATTATATTTAATTTGCTAACAAATTTCTTAAAACTTAATATCTTAATAAAATAACTTCCTGATTTCATTTTGCTTCAATACAATTTGACATTTATATTGAAAGTTAACTGAACTTGCCGCAATCAACAATGACAAATCCATGCAAATTAATGTTTCCATCTACACTTAAAGCGAACAACATAATTTCATATAATTTTCAGCTGTAATTGTCTATGAAGTCTAAGCCAATATGACAGTGAATAAGTCTTGCAATATGAATAAGAAAAAAAAACATAAAATAAATAAAACAAGAAGTAAATGAGTGACGACAGTAACATTATTGTAGTCTGCCTTAATCATTATATAAGAAAAATATATTTGAAAATATTAAGAAAGGCATCCAGTAGCAAAATACTGAAATTCATTGTTGGGTTCTTAAGAAAGAATGCAAATAGTTCGGCAGGAATAGGAAGCAGCCTAAAAAATTGTCCATCCACCTTAAGCCCTAATGTGCTCTTAAATATCTCCCCAAAAAAAAAAGAAACATGAAAATTTAAATTTAAAACTCACGCTCTATATATTATTTAAAAAGCCCCCGTGATTCACTAGTGACTTACACAGCACTAACTCATAGCAAACCACGGCATTGGCACATCTGTAATTAAATCACATTAAAAAAAAATGATAACAACAACTGCAACAAAGTGTTGGTTAACTCACTGCGTGAGACTGTTATTAATTCTTACATAACTTTTGATTCGCACCGATGCGCCACATAATTTGTTGGCTTAAATAACGCTGATATATTCAGCCTTTAAAACTAAATGGAAATTTCATGAAATGGAAATTTCATTTTAAGGGCTGAAATTCAGCTTAATTAATAACTTTCTAACCACTTAAACTGAGAAAACCCTTTTCATTTTTGGCCTTCTATTATCGACATTCAAAACAAAAGCTCTTCCACAAATAACTTTCATTGCAAATTTAAGCTCAATGTTTGCAGAAGGACCTTAAGTTGGATATATCCTTTTTCTGGAATTACTTGGGACTTAATTATGCAAAGTTTTCACTGTTTACCACCAATTTTTTTTAAATTTTTTCCCCAAAATGTTTAATTGAAAGTGTCCATACAAAAGCACATTTATTTCTTGACCAATGATGTCATATTTAATGCGCTTTAAGCGCTTATATATATCTCACTATATTTTTTTTAAATTAATCTATGAAATAACCGCCTTTTGTCCCACTGTGCAACGTTGCATATAATAAATTGCTAGAATTGTTATAATAAAATTGTTCGAGTAATGATTAAAAAAAGAATGATTTTTAAATAATCGAATAAAGTTAATCGAATAAAATTTTTCGAATAACAATTATTCGAACAAAATTTTTTATATATTCGTACTTTTGTCATGAATTTAGGGAAAAACATTCTAATAAGAATTAATTTTATTAATTATTATTAAAAAAGTTTTTTTAATATTAATTAATCGAATAATATTTTTCGATTAACGATTATTCGAATAAAAATTTTTATATAAAAATTTTTTTACATGTTTTAAAAAAAACTAATTCTAATATATTAAAATTGCCGCAATAAAAAGTTTTTGAATAAAAATTATTCGAATATAAATTATTGTAATAAATATTGTTAGCAGGAAGATTTAATTATGCAAACCGTTTAGCTTTTTTCTGACTATTTTTCCAGTTTTCTATGTTAATTTTTAATTTTTACACGTGACTACAAAGGCACCGGTAACTATTTGATATCTGTTTTTTTTTTCTAGTGATGTAGAATTTTATACATTTTAAGCGGTTGTATTTGGTTTCAATTGCTGTAACATTTTTGTAGTATCAACTATTATTAAAAAAAAATTTTGAATATTAATTAATCGAATAACATTTTTCGAATAACGATTATTAGAATAAAATTTTTTATATAAAATTTTTTTTTACATACTTTTAGGGAAATATATTCTAATAAAATTTCATTATACATATTAAAATTTTGTAACAAAAAAGTTTTCGAATAAAAATTATTCGAATATAAATTATTGAAATAACTGTTATTGATTAAGTTATGCAAAGTGTATAGTTTTTTTTTCGGCTACTTATCTAGTTTTCTAATTATTATTACAAAATTTTTTGGAATATTAATTAATCGAATAACATTATTCGAATAACGATTATTCGTATAAGTATTTTGAATAAAACGTTTTTATTTAATTTTGAGAAATAAAAACATTCTAATATATATTCGTCATATTGAAATTGCAGCAAGAAATATTATTCTTGCAAAAATTATTCGATTGAAATTATTCGCCTAAAAATAATATTTTTATACGTAAAGTTTTCATGTTATTTCTAACTCTTTCTCCAGCTTGCTTTCACATTATTTATTTTCAACAAATCACTACAAAAGCGCCATTAGTTATTTGACATTTATTTTTTTGCCTAGTGATGTAGAATTTTACATTTAGTTTTCACGGTAGAGTAACGAAATGAAGCCTAATTTAGTTATGTTGTAATATTTGTATGTTGTACTACAAAAAATCATTAAGTAATTTAATTGCAATTTTAATTTCTTTACATATTTCTTTTAAATAAATAAAATATTGTACAAAACGCATGAACATTTTGCTCCTTTTACTTTTGCAAGTAATGAACTGCATTAAAGCACTTTGCATTAATTTCTTCCAAACTGTATCGTTATTATTACTATGCATAATAAAAAAATTTTTTATTTCATTATATTTTATTGTTATTGCTTATAAAAAAAATTCAAAAATTTGCAACATCATATACGTACAAGCTAAAAAAGATTTCACAAACTCTTGTCTTTCTTACGGGCTTTTACACAAAAATACTTAAAACAACTTTGTATGTTTGTAAACTAATTGCAAAAAAAAACCCGCACACATAAATCATCTCTTGCAGGCTTTCAAATAATAGCGACGTCTTTCATTTTTATTCATGTAGTTCTTTGGAAGAAAATATTTTATTCGATTAGTTATTTGAAATTGCACATGCAGTGGAAATTTGCAATAAACGTATCAACAATTTCTGCTAACAACAATGTAACTTGAAAATTATTTAAGCATAGTAATAATAAAAGAAGAGCAAAACATTGACGAAATGGCTGGCCGCAAATAAAAATATTATTGTTTGAATTTTAAGACAACCTGCACTCAAGCAAAAATGTTAGCGACTCGAGCAACATACACAATATAATAAAGAGTCGACGAGACCAAATGCAGCAACATATTAACAACGCTTGTATTTAGTTAATGATCCTTTTAAATCAATTGTACTCTTTAGTAGATCCCCAAGTCATAACAAAGTTTTTGTGTGCAGTTTTGTTAATAGCTCGACATACAATTCAATAGCAAATTATTAACCATAAATAAATTTTATATCACAAATTATATGTTAGTTTTTTCATTAAATAAACTTGCAGAAAACATTAAATTAAGAAAAATAATACACAAAAATTTTGTGGTACAATAAAAGAAAACAAATCAATAAATTGCATACAAACAATAAAACTGAAACCTTATTTAAGCTAAGGACACACCTGGCAAAAGTGGAAAGAAAAAACGCAATATTTCAAAATATAGTTTCAAATATCAGTTGACAGCTACAGCAACAAAAAAGTTATTTTAAGTTTTCTAATAATTTCATTTAATAGAGTAGGAATTTTTTACCCAATTTTTACCAACAACACCGTTATTATGAAATTTTTATGTCAAATATTAAACCTTAAATAAATGAGGTCACCTGGTCACTTCATATGTATATCCCACAGGCATTGCCAATATTAACTACTGGCATTTATTACTAATAAATTACAATGTTAAACAAAAATTTATAAAAAAAAAACAACACCTACGCTAACCATAAGAAAACCCTAATTTTGTTTTCTTTTAACGTCGTAAACTTTGGCAACATTAAAAGTACAATTGCATGCCAGACACACAAATGAGCATGGCGTTGGCCAGTGACGACCTTGAATAAATTTTGAAATCAAAACAAAATTTGAAAATCCAATTCATAAGCGTATAAGCCAACCGAGAAAGAAATAATGAAAAGCAAACAAAACGAAAAATTCACGTAAAACAACGAAAGCAAAAGTGACAAACCAACCCACTTCACTCAACAACCATATGAAAGTGAAGTAAAACTATAATTGACAACGGAATGACTATGGGCTGACTGACTGACTGACTAATTGTCTATTCAAGAAGACAGCAACAGTAAGCAGCGGCAACAATCAACATGTGAATGATTAATTAGATTAATTAATTATACAGCAAACACGCAATATGTACTCGTATGTTCTTCTATGCCTGTTGAAATATAATATTAATGTTATTATGCCTGGTTCTTGTCCTCACTAATTTTGAATATCAAGTTACTGCCCCTAGTCCAATAAATCTCTTTGGATTCCAAAAAAAAGCATTTTCTGCACCGATAAGTACCAAATATGTAAAATATATGCTTATATCAATTTTCGAAGTTAATTTCGAATTTTCGAACTTAAGTTCGAATTTTTGAAATTAAAATAAAACATCATTTTGAAGCTCTGTATATAGTAATATTTAATTTTTATGCCAAAATTCTTAAGTCTAATTTTGTTTGGATGCTCTCATATGTATAGCAACTGGACTCTTGACGCTTGAAAATATATTATGAAATGCTTTTAATTGAAATTGCTTTCAAGGAAAACTTGGTTCAAAATATATTTTAAACCTAAATTATAATAGGAAAAGATAACCTATAAGCCCAATTCTTTTTTCGAAGCTAATTTCGAATTTTCGAACTTTAGTTCGAATTTTCGAAATTAAAATACAACATCATTTTGAAGCTCTCTATATAGTAATATACAATTTTTATGCCAAAATTCGTAAGTATAATTTTGTTTGAAGGCTCTCATATCGCAACTGGACTATTGATGCTTGAAAATATATCGTGACATTCATTTAATTGAAATTGCTTTCAACGGTTCCATTATTTTATTTTTATCGCACTAGAAAATTACAATAAGGATAAATGCAGCATTCGAAAGTATTTATTTGAATTTAACATGTACTTTAAGGAAAATTTGGTTCAGAATACATTTTAAACCTGAATTATAATAGGAAACGATAGCCTATAAGCACAATTCTTTTTTCGAAGTTAATTTCGAATTTTCGAACTTTTGTTCGAATTTTCGAAGTTAAGTTCGAATATTCGAAATTAACATAAAATCTCATACTTTCATTTTCCAATATCCATTTTTTGTCCAAAATGTTGAAAGTTTAATATATTTAGTAAATTATTAAAGATTACGAGCTACATATACTTTGAGTTCTTTGAGAATATTCACATTTAGTTGTTTATTTTCAAAACAATACACCAACATACAGGGATTGCCAAAAAGAGCACATTACCTTTATCTACTGTCAGTACTGTATGTTGGCCTGTTTGTCCGCCTGTCTGTTTAGCTATAAATTTTTTTTTTTACATTTTGAGCCGCACACACTTTATAGAAGTAAATACATGAATATTAAAAAAAATGTTTGCTTCCCATGTGCAAACGTGAAATTTCTATATATAAAATGAGATAATAATAATAAAACAATTTTTGATTGTTCTACGCTTCGTCAGTTTGCCACAGTGCTACTTTACCACTGGAGCCATAACACCCGCGAGTTATAAACACACATATGGTGAGTTCAAATATTGTATAACGGTTTGAAGGCGCTCCTATACGAGTCCAACTTACAACTGGCAAGCTGTTATGTTTGCACTTATATGACATAATAATCACTAAATTTAATAACAGAAATCTTCAATCTTATACTCATTTCTGTAGTTTTATAGGAAACTGAAAATTTTTTGTTCATGATGAAGCATTTTTTTTTTAATTTATTACTAAAAATAATATCCCCCGCATGCTCAGATTTTTTTTTTATATTCATATTTATGCAAATTTTACATTTCGACCAGTTTTTTCTGTATCAAAATTAGGTCACACTTATACACAAGCGAAACCACATACCAAACTCACACTCGCACGTATGTATATACAATATGTGCACATTAACTGCAAAAAGAAGAAATAACAAAATTATCCACAATCTCCAAAACAAACACAACTGCCATTACTTTTTGTACACACTACGAGAAGAAGCAAAAAAAAAACTGCAAACAACAAGTTTGATAAACTTCATTCCATGCAAGAAACCCCAAAATCCCATCACCATTACTACCACTAAACAAGTATCTTTCATTTATTTATTTTTTTATTAAATATCTGTGAGCAGAGCTAAAAAATTTTATAAACAAACACTTGCACTTTGATGATAAAGAAAATAAAACAAATAAAATTGCATTATTATTGTTACATTAAGTGTTCATTGTATGTTATACTGACGTGTTTGTCATGTTAAAATAGTTTCTTTTCTTTCCCTCTCTTCCTAATTTATGCAAACAGATATTTATTGTGATGTATTTTATACACATGCCATCTAAATAGTGAATGTATACATCTTTGTATCTGTAAATGTATCTCTTCAACAATTTCATGGCATCTTGTTTATTTTACCTACAGAATTTGTAACACGATTTTTATTACACAATGCGATTTACAGAAATAGTATTCATTTCAATAAATAATATAAAAAACACGTGTAAATAAATGTCATATAACTTGCAGAGTGTGTCACAGTTTAGACAAAGTAATCTGCAATAAAAAGTATTTTTAACTTGTATATCGTAAGATGATATGCAAAAGGCCGAAAAGGGCAAATATTTAAGATGGGCCTAATTCATAAAAAAAACTTGACTGTTTACTTACTATTATGAATTTGTGCTCGCATAAAGCCGTTTGGCTTTTATACTAAATGGTAATAAATCAGACTTCAGTTTACAGATTCAAGAATATTTTTAATCTTCAAAACTTCCCCACTGTGCAGCGTAGGGCAGGCAGTGTACATTATTAAATATATGTATTTCTATTACTGATTTTATATTTAAAAAAAGTTGTCAATCGTTTTCTAAGCTATGAAGTAGAAATTTTGCATGTACTGAACGTTACCTATTCCTTACGTTATATATGCATTATGGCTTATTATTAAATGTTCAGATTTCATTTACACCATGTCCACGTTTTTTTTTTCTCAAAGAAAGCCGATTAATATATATATAAAATATTTAACAGAGTAACGTTCATTACATAGTGTACGAATTTCATAGATTTTTCTCAGCCATTCAATACAAACTGAATTGAAACATCAACTTTCGTTTGAAAAAAAAGTTGTCAATCGTTTTCTAAGCTATGAAGTAGAAAATTTGCATGTACTGAACGTTACCTATTGCTTACGTTATATATTCATTATGGCCTATTATTAAATGTTCAGATTTCATTTACACCATGTCCACGTTTTTTTTTTCTCTCAAAGAAAGCCGATATAATATATATATAAAATATGTAACAGAGTAACGTTCATTACATAGTGTACGAATTTCATAGATTTTTCTCAGCCATTCAATACAAATTGAATTGAAACATCAACTTTCGTTTATGTGTAACAAGAAGAGCTAATAATTTAAAACTATGGGTAACGTTCAATACATTTTGTTTATTATAAGCCATGAAATGTTAATGAAATCTTCTACAGTATTATAATATTTAATAAATCCATAAAATTTTTAAGTATTTACAAAACATATAATTTAAATCATACTAAAAACGAGTAACATTCAATACATAAAATATATATATTCCAGATATTAGCAATATGCAAACCAAATTCTTCTTGATATATTGAGATCATTACAAACTTATTGAAGAAATTACATTAAATGAGAAACGCATTTATGCAAAGCATCTTAGTAAAATATTATTTGATAATGCGCACTATCCTGTTCCTTTAGGGACCGAGAATCCTTCAAAAACATTTTCAAATTTGTATGTAAAATAATAATTCGCTTCAAATCCAAAATTTATCTAAGATATTAAAAAAAGTCTTTGAAAGACTCTTCATAAATAACCCTCACTGCCTTAGGAAACAAACAGTTTATAGTTTTCTTTTAATTACGTTAATATTATGTAATTTTTTTTTTAAATAATTGTTATAAAAATATATTAAGAGCTAATTTTTATTTTACCAACTGGCTGTAAACAGTTTTGGTTTGAAAATGGTTGAAAAATATTACAGTGTCTGAAAGTATACTACAGATTTTCTTACAATGTTTTTATATTAGGCCGTACTTACTAATACGATCACTATAAAGATCAGCATAACTTTAGACTGCATGATTCGTTTGGAGTTGCCAGATGCGCGAAGTAAAATAATTCTACTACTCACACGATATTTTATTCAAACTTGAATAGAGAAATAATTATTATATACCCACTTATTTTATATTTCCAAAACAATTTGATTTGAGATTATTTCTATTCAATAAAGAAAAATTACTGTTTTTGAGAAAAGATATTAACAGCAGTTGTTGATGTTCTTTTATCTCAGACAACTACCACTGGAATCGGAAAAAAGACAATAGTTCAATAATAAGGTAGGAAAATAAAATAGATGAGTGTGTGGTCCTAAAGATATTGCTTTAACTTCTTAAGCAATTGAGTAGATGTTTAAAGCAACACAAGATTCTGGGAAAATGCTCATTGGATGTACCTAAGGATTCGTTATATGCAGCGAAATGTTGTAAAAGTTGGAATATTTAATAGACAATCAAGGGTAACGTTTCATACACAAATTTATTTTCTTTTTTTAACATCAAAAGATCATAATGCTCAGGATACATTACATGTAACAAAAACTAGAGCATTTATTGAAATTTGAAGGGTAACATTCAATACACAAATTTTGTTTCATTTTTGTTTTAACTTTAATAAAATTGCACCTCATGGTATCCATTATATGTTACAAAAGCTAGAACATTAAATATATAATCAAAGGTAACGTTCAATACAGAATATACATTTAAAACTGAGGGGTAACATTCAACACACAAACTCTGTTTAATTTTTGTTTTAATTCTAATCAAACTGCAGCTCATGGAAACCATTACATTTTACGAAAGCTAGAATATTGAATAGATAATCAAGGGTAACATTCAATACACAAATTTATTTTACTTTTTTCGGTTGAACTTTAAAATAATCTCAAATCTCAGCATACATTATATGTTACAAAAGCTTTAAATATTTATATGAAACTGATGGGTAACGTTCAATACACAAATTTCGTTTAATTTTTGCTTTAACTCTAATAATATGGCAGCTCATGGAAACCATTATATGTTACAAAATCTGGAATATTTAATATATAATCAAGGGTAACATTCCATACACAAATCTATACCCTTATTTGAGACAAAGGCTAGAATATGCTTTTAAAACTGAAAGGTAACATTTAACGTATGAAACTTTATTTAATTTTTGTTTTAACTCTAATAAAATAGCGGCTCATGGAATCCATTGTATGTTACAAGGGTAACTTTCAATACACAAATTTATGTTAATCTTTTTGGGTTAATTTTAAACAAATCCCAAAGCTGGGAATATATTATATGTTACAAAAGCTAGAAGATTTATATTAAACAGATGAGTAACGTTCAATACACAAACTTTGTTTAATTTTAAATTTAGATGTAATAATACGACAACTACAGTAACAACTAAATGTTACTAAGCTTACATTATTCATTTGATACTCAAGTGTAACGTTCAATACATTAATAATTTTTTTTTTCTGTTCAACTTCGAAAAAAAATTTCAAATCTCAGGGCACATTATATACTACAAACAATGTTATATTTACTTTACTTTACGGTACTGAAGGGTAACATTCAATACACAAATTTTGTTTAATTTTAGATTTAGCTTTAAGAATATCACAACTAGCAGGTAACTTGTGTGTCAAAATTAGTTCATTCCAACAATTTAATTATATTATATATTTAATTAAAATGATTAGTTTCGCCATTTTTTTGTTTGGTGTATTTTTCTCGGAAAAGCTACTTACAACTGCTTAGAGTTCTGCTTGGCCACATAATTTATTTTTCAAATTAATTATCCAGCTAAGCTATTAAACCGAAATTTATATTCTGGATTTTATACGCTTAAGTTTTTTCTATTCAAAGTGGCGTTCATCAGTTCTTAAAAAGTCAGCTATTGATATGTTAAAGATATTTTCAATTTCCTGAAACATAAAATCAATAAAACCTGTAATTTCGCAATTTCAATCAAATCTATTAAAACAAAAATCAAATTATATGACAAAATGTCGCTTAAGATTAACAATAAATTCATACGGAAGAATTAAGATGGACTACAAAAAAAAATATTTTTATTGTTAAAATTGAAGAAATCTATAAAAATGTTACCTTAACACAATATATTTATTAATATCTATAATTTACACAGCACGTTTAGAACCTGTTTGTACATAAACGAATTAATGTGCGGGCGCATCGTCAGATAATTTTCTAGAATATCGTATTTTTTTTTTTTTTTAACAAATTGCCACTTTAGTCGTTAACAAATGTGTAACAAAAAAAAAATTTTTTTTTTAACCTAAAGTGCAGTCCTGAATTTATGCTTTCCTAAAAGAAATATGTGGACAAACTGAACAAAGCACAGTGACGACATATCGTACTGATCTGTTCGTACTGATCTGTTCGACTTCGAAATATTCCACTTTTAATGGAATTTAAAATTTTCACATAAATTCAAGTGCCATTTCAAACTATTTAGTGAATTTTATTGATTGGTTCTTTTTATACCCTCCACAAAAGAATTGGAGGGTATATTCACTTTGTCATTCCGTTTGTAACACAGCGAAATATCCATGTGAGACCCCATAAAGTATATATATTCTTGATCAGTGATGAAATCTAAGAGGAACTGAGCATGTCCGTCCGTCCGTCTGTGGAAATCAGGATTCAGTCCAAACGAAATGAGCCAGACGCTTGAATTGTGGTATAGATATATCTTAAAGGATAGCATAGGTCAAGTTCATAAATGGACTGAATCGGGCCAGAGGGAAAAAACTTTCCCTAAGAAGAACTAAACCAACCTCTAAATAACAATATAAATTTAAAATTTTTTTTTTAAATTTTGTTAAGCAAATGATATATTTTTAAGTCAAAGAAGGTCAGTCCAACGCGTTAAACTTGGAGCCATAAAACCAAAAAAATAAATTTTTGGACCCCGAACTCTTTAGTGGGCGTTATTATATGCAGAAATAATGTAAAAATTTAACAAAGTGTTTTAATTAAGCCTACATTACTTAAAAATAAAATGTTTAAGCTTTAATAACGAAGCTGAGACGTCACCTGGTATTCCTCTGCCCTAGCCACTCCTCCCCCTTTGCCCCCTAAATCACCCTTTAAAAAAACTTAAAAATAATTTTATGTGTGTGAAGATAAATATGCGGATTTATATATAATTTGACGTAAGCAGTTACGAAGTGAAGTTAAATATGTTATGACGTAATGAAATGGCCATTAGTAAAATTTTTTTTTTCTATGAAAATCCATATTTATATACAAAATGATTATGGGAGTGTCTTCTATCCCATACATCATTTTGTATATACTGGCAAAGCATGCCAACTCATTATTTGGCCACTATGGGCAAAATTCCTCCAAGATCACACAAATCAAAAAATTTATTAACTATGGATTTTCATTAAAAAAATCTTAAAAAACACTGTTTGCCATTTCGTTACGTCATAACATATTTAACTTCACAGCTAAATACGTTGTTTCGTAACTGCTTACGTCAAAACATGTTCAACTCGGCACATTTATTTTCACTCACATAATAAATTTTACATTGAATTATCCCAAACATTTATTTTTTGAGTTTTTTTTTGGCAAAGGTGAAATGTCTCCCCCACAGACTTTGCCAGAGAGACTCCGACAAAATACAGTTTTAATACCCTCCAAAAAGAATTGGACCCCATAAAGTATATATATTCTTGATCAGTGATGAAGTCTAAGACGGTCTAGTAATGGTCATACTTTCATCTGTGGAAAATATGATATAGTCTATTTTTGGACCCGCCCTCATTAGTGGGCGTTGACGTACGATATTATAGGCAAAAATTGTGTAAAATATCAAACAATTTTTATTCCTTAAGCCTATAAGAAGCTGAGATGTTCTTTGATCTTACGGAGGTGAAGCGTCTCCCTTACGGCCCTTCCCGGTATGACTCCGTTCAAATAGAGATTTTAAATAGGGTACACAGATGCCTTAAAGGAAATCTGTCCCACCATGTTAAATATTTTAATTTTACTTACTAAATACTTGGAGGCTATTTAAGATTCGACACGGTCGAATATAACGTTTTTACTTGTTTTTTAAGATATTTCCCTATCCGTCTTTTTCCCTCTGTTTCTCTAATAGATTATGTAGTAACATCAAAATTAATGATAAATTATTCTTTTTTAATTGATCTAGTTTTAATTTCATTTCAATTTTTATTATTAAAATTTATATTTATTTTATATACAAGTTTTATACGAATATTAACGGAATTCCATCCAAATTCTAGCTGTACTACAGGTACTAGGCGGTATTTTAATTTTTTCCCTTTATTTCTTTTTAAATTGTTACTAATTTGTATGTGGACTCTGTGCCACGTTATAAACATTTTATTATAGCTATTTGAAAAATCCTGAAATTAAAAATAGTATTCAAGGTTGATTAACAATATAGAAAAAAAAATTAATTTTTGCTCAAACGTATTTTATTTAGAATATTATTATATTTAAACAAGTTTTGCTATAACAATTGAGACTAGTTTGATTCTGTTTATTCTCAAATGACATCAAGTTTTTAAATATTTTTTTTTGTTAGAAAAAAAATTCGGTAATTTATGGGCAAATATATTTGATTCTACTAAATGGGGCGAAGAGCGTAAGGAGTACGAATCCTTATGTTCTTCAATCTCAAAGAAATTGTTTGATTTCATTTAGTATTCTTTTTTTATAATTATCTTTAATATTTATAAACCAGTTTCTTTTTCACTTTCTCATATAAAAAATTTGTGTTAAACTCTTTTATAAAAACTCTGTTGTCCTATGCAAGACTCAAAGTCTTGTGTATGGAACGATAAAAATGTGATATATAAAAAGTAATAAAATAGCAATAAAAGAGCAATAAATAAATACTATGACCACACAACTAGAACATATGCAATAAAATTAAACAATAAAAAAAAATGTTTGATTAAATAAGTATATAAATAAATTTGATGTCATCTGTTGTGAAATGTGACGCACAGAACGAAGTTAAATCCAGATTCAAGTCTGCTATTGTTTTATGTTACAACAGCTTTTACCGCTTAATATGTATAAACAATTATAACAATTGCCCATTCCGATGCACTTATGGTATGGTCCTTCGAACCGTATTCAAGTTACCGTCATTCACAATAGTGGACGATCAGAGAACAACTAATAAAAATTACTATATATTTGCACGATTTTTGCATATAATATATTACGTCAACGCCCCCTAAAATAGGCGAGGTCCAACAATTATTTTCTGGCCTTCTTAGACATAAAAATATATCAGTTGCTTAACAAAATCACCAAAAAAATATATATTAAAAATTATGTTATTTTAAAAAGCTCCGTTGGGCTGCTTAATATAATTGAGGAGTGGGCAGAGATACAGGTGACAAGCAGGTGGCCAACAATTACCACCCGTAGGATCCCAAAAGTTAGAAGCTAGGACTAGACAGCTTCTACCTTTTGGGAAGAAGTCGCTGGCACTCCTGGTAGGCAGTCTTGACGGGGCCCTGAGTGATTGGGCACATGTCAGGGCGTTCGGGCTTTCCCCATGATGGTCGCTGCAGGAGCTGTTTCGCTGAAGAAGAAGAGTCAGTACAGTATTTTCTTTGTGACTGCCCGGTACTGCAGGAGCGTAGGCTTAGACATCTAGGCTCTCGTGTCCTACTAGATCTAGAATGCCCCGCTGGCTGCCCTGGCGGCTTTTGTGAGAAGTTCTAGGTTCTAGAACTAGTACTTCGTTTTGAAAGTATTGTGTAGGGAGGCCTTTATGGCCTCCGAGTGATTTCTCGCTTACTGCGAGAGGGTTTAACCTAACCTAAACTAAAAAGTTTGGTTTTGTTCTTCTTAGGGGAAATTGTTCCCCTCTGGCCATATTCAGCCCATTTATGTACTTGGCCTGTGCTATCCTTCAAACTGTACCAACTATACCAAATATCAAGGGTTTGGTTCTTTTCTGTTGGATTGAATCCTGATTTCCACAGACGGAAGGACGGACAGAAGGATATGACTAGGTCGTCTTAGATTTCATCACTGATCAAGAATATATATACTTTATGGAGTCTTAGAGGGATATTTCGCTGCGTTACATACGGAATGACAAAGTGATTATACTCTCCAATTCTTGTTTGGAGGGCATAACAATGTGATTAAGGTGACCATAACATAAAAATATTATGTATTATTATTAAGTTACAGGATTGTAGTTGAATCATATTAGGGACACTGAGTGTTCGGAAGTTATGCCTTTCTTTTAAAGACTTCTGGCGTAGTTGTTGTCAATAAACAAAGTCAATGAGACAATTATCCACTTGATTTTGCGTGAGCCCAGCTGCATATCTCCAGACACAATGTTTTAGGCCACCATAAGACTTTTTAAGTTAGCAGAGATTTCTTATGTTAGGCAAAAAACTAAAATCAAATTAATGTAATTTATATGTGTTTGATCACAATATGATGATCATGTTAGTAGTACGTAATGAACATAATTATTTTAGAATAGGTCTGCTTATTTCATAATGAACTGTTTTTAAATACAATTGAACATTTTCTTTGGGTATTATTGTATTGAAACAATAAGAAGAAATAAGAACAAGTTTGTTTTTGGTTCACTACAAAATTCCTAACGAATATTTTATTACAAAAACAGGCCGTTAATTGAAATTAATTACGGAAGAAGTAGAAATTTGTTTCTTAATTTTTTTAATATTTTTTTTATTAAACAAGAACTCTTACAAAAGGATATCGTTTTCCACGAAGGAGTGCTGTGATGAAGATCGGAATGAATTATCTCTACTAACGACTTCCCTGCAATATTTGTTCATGCTATACCAGCGTTGCCAAATGTGCAGATTTATCTGCATTTGACAGTTTTTCTAAGCATTGAGCAGTTTTGCAGTTTTTTTCTTTAAAAAACCAGTTTTTCTGTAAATTGTGCAGATTTTGCTGTTTTTACATTTTATTTTTTTACTCTTAATTTTGTTATTTTAATTCTAATTTCTGAAACCATAATTTTACCCCATTTGCTTAATATAACAGTGGCAAGGTTTGACTATACTTTTTTATACGAGTATGTAATTATTACATACATCTTTTTGCACCCCTGACCACAAAGCAAATTGAATTTTACCAAGGTGTACATATATTGCAGGTGGGAGCACGAGCTCACTAGCCTAACCTGATAAAACGTCAAACTTAGTAGTGTCGTTTAACGATTTTTGCAACTGTTAAGGTAGTTTCTACAATAAGTGCTCTATTTTTGTAGAAATGGTTGTACCTGTTAGATAGATATGCCTTGTGTTTTTCTATGTACATACAAACAAATTTAAATTTTTAATTATTGGTTTCAATATTATAAATATGAGAACGACATCGACTTGTCGAGATTCTGGAACAGGCAGTATTATATCTGAATAATAATGAACTATTTTTGTTTATTTAAACCCTATGTACCTATATATTTTTTATTAAAATGAATTGCTTTGTTATATGTAGATGTATATCATATTTAATTTGTTTTGTTATGTTTTTGTTTTAATAAAAAAATATGAAAAAAAACTATCAGCCCAATTATGAATAACAACTCCCCGGGAATTTTCTCTCTTTTCCCTTTTCCCTTATTCTAAATAGAATCTCCCCGGGAGATTTTTCCCTTCTCCCTTTTCCCTTATTCTAAATAAACTTCGAAAATGGGAGACTCTTCCCCGGGAAAAAAGTAGGTATTATGAATTTAAATTAAAGGGAGAATTTGATAATAAATTTAGAAAATAATTCCTTCAAAAAATTGCAAGGGAGTTGTGCTGAAAAAAATATTTTTCACTTTTTAAGTCAAAACAAAACAACTGAAAGCAAAACAGTTGACTGCGAAAATTCGAAATTCCCTTTCCCATAATACTGTTCTCCCCGTCTGTTTAGAATAAGGGAGTTTTATTCCCGGGAAAATGAATTCCCCGGGAACTCTTTTCCCCGGGAATATTTATAATTGGGGTGTATATATTTTTTTGAATTTTTTTATGTGCAGTTTTTTTACGTGAAACCCAGTTTTTTTCTAAAGTTGCAGTTTTTTTTGAAAAAGTAATGGCAACGCTGTGCTATACAGATTTTCTTAAACCAAATTTTAAAATTATAGAACAAAAATTTAAAATTATAAAACCTGTTGAATTATATATGGCACAAGACAGAATATCGAACCATTTGGCGTGGTTTTTATATGATCACAAAAATAGCTAAAACAAATTGTTTAAATAGCAAAAATATATTAACAAATAATGATTAAAAACAGATTAATAAAGACAAACAAAAAGTTAAAAAAAAAACAAATAAATAAAATCCAATTAACTGGGTCAAGTGCTGTTGGTTTAACACCTAATGCATGCTTAAGTTTTCAGTTAATTTAACTCTAATTTAACTTCCGCAATATTTAAATATGCTTGTTTGAACAAAGACTTCCGTTTGAGGTTAAAAAATCCATTTTTTTTGTACTTATCCGTAGTTCCATAAAAAACCCAAACGACAGGTTGTTAGGGATAATTTTCAATAATATTTCAAATTTTAAGATCTCTGATCATGCTTGAGGTTAATAAACTTTTTATAAATCTATTTTAGTTTAATTTATTTAGAAAATTCTTCATTTATTCTTTCTCACAATGAAGATTAAATATTGCAAATTTTATGCTTGAAACATACTCTGCAAAATATCAATTTATGTTATTTCTATGATATAAAATAAATTTCAGCAGTTCAATATCTACATTTCGCTCGGAATATGCAAATTGATTGTGAATATTTATGCTTTAAGAATTTCAAATTGAAGAGCTAACAATAATTATGGATGCTTCTAAAGAAATGTCTTCATAATTTAACCTAACTTTTTAAGCATTGTACAGTGGGCAGACATGCTGCCAAATTTAATGTACAAAAATTTTACGCAGGCACCCAGAATAGTAAATTAAAACAACTTTAAAATGATTAAGTTCTTATAAATTACCACGGATATTTTTGCTAACACAAAAATAAAGCAAAATGCAGTTATGTGTATTGAACGTTACCGCATATTTAGACTGTAAATTTAGAAATCTTCACAATATATAATCATTTGCTTTCATTACTGTACACATGAAATATGTTAAATAAAATGAAAAAAATGCAAGCTACTATTTTATGTATAGAACGTTACCATAAATTCATAAATACTTTCATAAATTAACATGTGTTTTTACTATTATACCTACGCAATATTTGAAATAATGAAAAGTATAAGCTACAGTTATGTGTATTAAACTAAAGTAACGTTCAATACACATACTTTATATTGTTAATTCGAGAAACTTGTAACATATTAGCGTTTACTTTTTAATTATACACACGAAATGTTTTCAAAAATAAAGCAAATAAATTGCTATTTGTTGTATTGAACGTTACTGAAAATTTATTACGGCTTGCGTATATTTGTAAACATTTGTGTTAGCTATTATACATACGATATATCTTGAATAACATAGAGTACAAGTTATAGTTTTGTGAACTGAACGTTACCTTAACTTTATGCTGTAAATTTGTGAAGATTCCAAATATATTAATATATGTTTTAATTATTATAAACACGAAATATTTAGCATTGTATTGAGTATAAGATCCCTCTTTGTGTATTGAACGTTACTATAAATTTATAAACGCTATGAAATATAAAAATTTTGATTTCATTATTATATACACGATATATTTTGAGTAATATATATGTTAAACTGCATTCTAGAGTATTGAACGTTACTGAAAACTTATAAAGATTTCAATAAATTGATATGATATGTTGATTTCTATAATTGAAAGCTGCAGTTATGTGTATGGAACGTTACTGCATGCTCTTAATTTATGAAATTTAAGTTTATTGTGCGTACAAAATATGATGAATAATAATGACTGTTAACAGCGGTTTGCATATTGAACGTTACTGAGATTTTTAGTATTATCAAAATATTAAAATTCGCTTTTATTACTATTTATATCAAGTATTTTTAATAAGAAAAAGTTTGAACTTTAGTTTTGCGTATTGAACGTTACTGTATATATGTACATATGTGATGGTTTCAGCATATTAGCACGTGATTTCACTATTATATTTACAAATTATTTTGAATAGCCAAAGTGTGTAAGCTGAAGTTTTGTGTATTGAACGTTACTGTAGAACTAAGAAAGTTTCAAAATACTGATATTTCCTTGCCTTATTATACATACAAAGTATTGAACGTTACTGTAATTTTCATGGGCATGGATATTTCCGGAAGTACCTGCACAGAATGGGCAAATGCAGCACACCCTTCTGCATCTACGAGGAAACAGAAATAATAGACGACGCTGAACATAAGTTCTTCAACTGCTGCCGCTGGAATGAGTGGAAAACCATACGTCCGAAGGTTGAAAACATCGTTGATAAGATGTTAAGCAGTGACGAAAATTGGAAGGCAATTGCAGAGTACATTGAGCACGTTCTCCGCTCAAAAAAACAAGACCTAGATGCAGCTTAGAACATCGTAAAATTTTAAGTTAGACACAATAGGGTGGACTCTACGCAGGCACAACAAGAGGAGGTGTATGAACACACCACACATCGGGAGCCACCTGGAAGTAATGTTAAGACAGTGCCCAGGTGGGCAACATATCCCAAAGAGCGATAAGGCGGGTTTTTAGCCGGTAACCGTTGCACGGAGTCCGGCATACGGCGTGGAGGACAATCCGCGTAACATGCATAAAGCATTTTCCCACCTTGCACAAAAAAAAAAAAAAAAAAAAAAAAAAAACTGTAATTTTCTAAAGGTTTTGAAATATTTTGAATAATCCGTCTTAAGCTTTTTTTGTTAAAGACTTTATTGCATAACTTATAGTTTAATATTAATTAAAAACTTTAATTATTGACTCACTTGTTGATTATTATGGCTTGCGAATGAGAACAAAGAAATATAAATCAATAAAATATAAAGGTTATCAATAAAAAAAATAAAAACTATTAAAACTACTTTATTTACAATTTTTCTTTCTATTTTCTTGTCCTTTCAGAACTCACTGTCGCCATTACAATGGGAAAGCGTAAAAAACTGTAAAGACTTTAGAACAACTAAACCAATTTCAACATCCCCAGACGATAAAGAGATATTCTGAAAACAAACAAAAAAACCTACAACTAAACACAGTGGGACAATTAACATGGTACTAAACCTACTCTTCATAACGACTGTTATAAAATCGACTTTTGGCGTGGTAACGACTGGCCTGTGGCTTATACCTCTCCTCCTGGCGGCCATAACATATTACAAATACGATAATGTTGATCCGGAATCAAGAGTTTTTGATCAAACGAATATCTATGCCGAATATGATTTCATAGTGGTGGGAGCTGGTTCGGCGGGAGCAGTGGTGGCCAATCGTTTGAGTGAGGTGCGCAAATGGAAGGTGCTATTGATAGAAGCTGGGCCAGATGAAAACGAAATATCCGATGTGCCCTCATTGGCGGCCTACTTGCAACTAAGTAAATTGGATTGGCAGTATAAAACGGAACCCTCTAACAAGGCCTGCTTGGGCATGAACAATAATCGCTGCAATTGGCCGCGAGGCAAGGTGTTGGGTGGCTCCAGTGTTTTGAATTATATGCTGTATGTAAGAGGCAATCGTCATGACTATGACCTGTGGGAGTCCTTGGGCAATCCCGGCTGGGGTTATGATAGTGTTTTGCCTTATTTTAAGAAATCAGAAGACAATCGCAATCCTTATTTAAGTAAGAATCCATATCATGGCAAAGGTGGCTTGTTGACGGTACAAGAATCGCCCTGGCACTCACCGCTAGTGGCGGCCTTTGTAGAGGCCGGCTCAGAAATTGGCTATGAAAATCGTGACATTAATGGCGAAATACAAACGGGATTCATGATAGCTCAGGGCACGATAAGGAGAGGATCACGCTGTAGCACGGCCAAAGCATTTTTAAGGCCCATAAAAAATAGGGCCAATTTTCATTTATCCATGAATTCTCAGGTAACAAAAGTGATAATAGAACCGGGCACTATGCGGGCTAAAACGGTGGAGTTTGTTAAAAATGGCCAAGTTTTGAGGGTGGCGGCCAGAAGGGAAATCATATTATCAGCTGGAGCAATTAATACGCCGCAAATTATGATGCTGTCGGGTCTGGGACCACGCAAGCATTTGGAGCATCATGGCATTAAGGTTCTGCAGGATTTGCCAGTGGGAGAAAATCTACAAGATCATGTGGGCATGGGCGGCTTATCATTTCTGGTGGATAAACCGGTTTCCATAGTACAGGATCGTTTCAATCCCACAGCGATTACGTTCCAGTATGTGCTAAGAGAACGTGGTCCCATGACTACACTGGGCGGCGTAGAAGGTTTGGCCTTTGTACACACACCCTTTTCAAATAAATCCATAGATTGGCCGGATATACAATTTCACATGGCTCCCGCCTCCATTAATTCCGATAATGGAGCCCGAGTCAAAAAGGTTTTGGGTTTAAAGGAGTCACTGTACCAAGAGGTATATCAGCCGATAGCCAATAAAGATACCTGGACCATAATGCCTTTACTGTTACGGCCACGCTCTAGAGGTTGGGTTAAGCTCAAATCAGCCAATCCGTTTGATTATCCCAAAATCAATGCCAACTATTTCGATGATCCGTTTGATGCCCAGACGCTAGTGGAAGGAGCCAAAATTGCTTTACGAGTAGCCGAGGCTAAAGTTTTCAAACAGTTCGGTTCTCGTTTATGGCAAAAACCTTTGCCCAATTGCAAGAAATTTAAATTTCTATCCGATGAATATTTAGACTGTAATGTCCGCACAATATCGATGACTATTTACCATCCCTGTGGCACAGCCAAAATGGGTCCGGCCTGGGATCCGGGGGCCGTAGTGGATCCCAGATTACGTGTCTATGGTGTTCGAGGCTTAAGAGTTATAGATGCCAGCATAATGCCCACCATTAGCAGTGGCAACACTAATGCTCCCGTTATAATGATCGGCGAAAAAGGTGCCGATCTAATTAAAGAAGATTGGTTTCACAATCCCGAGTACAGGGTGGCACAGCTAAGTTAGCATTTTCCAAATTTAAATTATTATTAAAATTTAGTGCTCACAGCCATTTCTGTGAAATTAATATTTTTTTTATTCATATTTGAATTGTTGTTGTTATTATTATTAAGAGCACTTTCAGGGGGCATTAGCTTTAAAAAAAACGGGACTGTACGAAAACGAGCAAATAACTCAGAGTTGCCATTGTGTCATAAATTAGTTTATTTTTTTATTTTTTTTTTCAAACTCAATAGGAGTAATTCCATTTCATGCAACCGTTTAGTTAACCGTGTGTTATAAAAGTCGCATATGAAATTAAAATTGTTGCTCTAGTTTATTATACAATATTCCTGTGTGTACTGGTATGGTGACCTCAGGTATGGAAAGTCGTCAACAGGTTATTAACAATTTTCTTAGCTTTATTCTTACACATTATAATAATTTAGCCGTAACTATTTCCGATAAATTAATTTATTGCTTAGTCATTTGTAGATGTATTGCTTTAATATTTAAGTAGTACTTGAGTTTTGTAATTAACAGGCCTTTAATCAGGCTTTTCCATGATATTCAAGTAGCGAAATATGTTTGTTTATGAATTGTTATTAATTTAATTTTAATTTATTGTTGTCTATTATTTACTTCACCAGGTAACTGCTTTATATTTACACTGTAATATAATAGTTTAGTTATAAAAAAAAAACAAAATTATGTAAATATATTTATAAATTTTAATAAACGTGCTATAAATGTTTAAAAGAAAAGTAAAATGAGAGTGTGTGTTAATTTGCTAATTAATTGATAATAATCAGACACAATAAATTTTTTGTCACATAATAATTAACATACGATTGTATAATAATCACGTGTGACTGAGCTGATACAAATACTTGAACTAGCCGCCCAATGAACTTACATGAAATTTTAATATACTTTTTCTTTTTTATCTTGGACCAGCACTCAGGACATAACCCCTACATATGCGCCGGAACTACAAACGAGGGGATAGTATTGAAGGGACAGATGAAAGATGAGAAGATTTTTTTTTTTCTTAGCTTTTTTAAATTTATACTTTGCCGGCTAATTTTTTGCTACAGGGCCGTTCCTTTGCTCTTTTAGTACATGATAGTGTCAGTCGCTGCCAATTATGTTCAGTGACCAGTGACTATGCCTTCATCATTGAAACCGATTGGCAACAACTAATACAACCATGAACTAATGCTGATCAGAAGAATTCAACACAATATTTCATGACTCAGCGCGGGGTTGGCCCTCCGCTTCATAGTCCCATGTTCCACTACTTCAGCCAATAGCACCCACAACACTTTTGTCAATATATGTACAATTTTTAACAATTTTTAAAACTTTCTTATATAAAAGGATTACTAGTGCTAAAAATGCTATTCTTTGCGGCCGTCTAATCTAATCTAATCATTATGCACATAGAACTATGTTGCGCCTTTCCACTGACAACAACAAAAAATAGTGCTTGAAAACACTTCCTTTTATATTTTCGTAAAAAAAATCAATCCAATAAATTTTACATTTATAAATATGGAGAATTCGGAATGGATAGGCACAAAAGGAAAAACATTTTTTTTTACTTGCATTTGCATGTTTTTGCATGTTTTATTTTAACAAACTTTAACTTTTTTACTAAAAGCTGTGTGAGATTACAAAGAGTCAAACAAAAAGATAAGTTATATGATTGCATATTACAATATCGCATATTTCGATGTCACGTGCGACATTATAAAATAATAAAAATAATATAAACAAGTAAGAACGTTATATTCGATCAGGTCGAATCTTAAATACCTTCCAAATATTTTGTAAATAAAAAATCTATTTTATCGGGGTCACTCCGGGAGGGGCCATGAGGGAGACATCCCATCTTTGCCATAAAACACTAAAAAGTGAATTTTTGGGGTTATTAATTGTAAAATAAAAATAAAATATTTTTATAGGATCATTAGAGTGCGAAAGGGGAGGGGGAGGGTAAGGCAGGGGAAGATCGGAGAACATCTCAGCTTCATCATAAAAGCTTTAAAAATTAATTTTTAAGGAATGTAGGCTTAAATTATATAATTTGTTAAACATTTGCATTATTTTTCCTTGTAATATGTTACTTCAACGCCCACTAAAGGGGGCGGGATCCAAAACTGGATTTTTCCAAAATTTTCTAGCTGCAAGTTCAACGATTTGGACTTTCTTTGACATAAAAATATACAAAAAAAAAACTTTAAAAGTTATGTGGTTTTTGAAAAGTCGATTTAGTACTTCTTAGGGAAATTTTTTTCCCTCTGGCCCGATTCAGTTCATTTACGAACTCGACCTGTGCTAGCTATCCTTCAAAATATATTTATACCAAATTCCAAGGGTGTGGCTCTTTCCATTTGGACTGAATCGTGATTTCCACAGACGGACGGACATGGCCAGAACGTCTTAGAATTCATCACTGATCAAGAATATATATACTTTATGGGACCTTAGAGGGATATTTCGCTGCGTTACACACGGAATGACAAAGTGAATACCTAACGGAAAAATTTTAAGACTTTTTGTCATTTCGGTACACGCAGAAAGTTTGTCACGTGCGACATCATAATTGGATTATTAAAGCAATATAATAAATAAATTATTTATGTATGTAAAGACAACGAATTCTAGTATGATCTTCAGAAACTCTTGCAGAAAAAAATCGTATGAAAATATATGGAGTATCTTTATAAAATGACGGCATTGGTTCCAGATTAGTATTGTTATTTGCATACATGGGCATACTGCATTACTTTTTTACTGCATTACGTGTTTCAGTAATCAGTAAAAAGTACTGATTACTGAAAAAAAATATCAGTATTCAGTAAATTTTACTGGTTACTGAAAAGAGAAATCAGTATTCAGTAAATTTTACTGATTATTGGAAAAAAATCAGTATTCAGTAAATTTCAGTAACTTATTTGCTATTATTATTTAATTTTTTTACTAAAAATTAAATAGTACAATTAAAATTCATTCACTAAAAGTAGTCACAAAACAATTTTCAACACGTTTAAATTCATTTTTAATCACTTTCTGTCACGACTTCTATTATTAATCGTTGAGTTGCATGAAAAGCTTTTTCCCCTTAGGATTATGCTTGTGAAACTAAACGCCCTATAATAAGTGGTGATAAACACACTACACATGAGCACTGTTGATGAAGGTGTTGCGGCTTTCGAAAATAGCTGTTCTGCTCTGCTGTCTAAGTTGAATAATTAAAAACTGATGTTGACTTTCCTTTGTGCCTTGGAATATTTATCAAGTCTTTCTGAGATTTAACAACAATTTTCGAATAATTAGCCTATAAATCTTAATTCAATTTAAACGCCCTATCGTTAATCAACGACCAAACCCAAAATGATCCTAGATATTTCTCTCTTAACCCCTAAGTGCCCTAATTTCTTAATATTCCCTTAATATTCACACTAAGACGGTTTAGGCCCTGCGTGATCTCATAAACTTCCTTCTACAACACTGTTTTATGCTCGGGCCAGTGTAAATAAAATTCGGTCTCCCTTTCTTTTCCTTAGTATCGAACCATCCATGTATCAGCACACTTCCATCATGTATATTTGTTCTGGGTTTCGATTCCGGTATCAGTTGAAAAACTGAAATAATTTTTTCTTCATGCTTTTAAATAAATTACCTAAATGTTGTTAATACAAATTACAAAAAAAAAATTAAATCCAAAAAATATGCAATAACGAAATACTACAGAAGTCATGAGTAAGTAAATTCATAGAAATGTTTTTTTTTGTTAAGTGGGTATAATTAAGGAAATTTTTATATATAAAAAAATTACTTGAACCTAAGTTTTTTTTTTTTTTTTGCCTTGTAAATAATTAAATATTTCAACTACAAATTTATTTAAACACGATTTTAATGTCTAGATAATTATTATTTGAATTATTTTATTGAGTGCCTAAACAAATAACAAGTGCTGCAGACAACGACTTCCGAAGCTTTTTATAATGACAAGTGCTTAAGCAAAAAAACAAAAAATTAGTTTTAATAATTCCTAAAAAAAAAATTCCAGCCAGAACTGTATGAAATGCGAATTAGATGTATTAAAATTATTTAAAAAAAATTAAATAAGCTTCATTATTAAATTACTAACGAATAACAATTCAAAGAAGGAAACGTTGAAATCAGTTTGTCTTAATTATTTGCTTCTTTTTTTTAATCTTATAATCTGTAGCGTAGTAACGGACATGAGCATTGCGCGTTTTTAATGCAGCTCGTAACAATAGAAAATTGGGAAGCTAACATACACACACACTTTCTAGTACAGTTATTTTCGATCTTGAACTGATGGATAAAATGCCTATTTCCTATTATGACGTACACTCCACTATTATAAACTTCAAACATAAGCACCACACAATCTATCAGTTGGCACTGTAAATATTGTACATGTTTTTGTGGTACACTTTTAGACATGCTATCGTCCGCCAATATTGATAAATCATATAGAGTTTGAAAGGTATTTTTATGTAGATCTGCACAATATAAATAGTTAAGCAAATGGTTTACATTTATATGAAACCCAGCACAAAAATATATTTATACTTCGTTTTGTGCCTGCAAAGACACACGCACATACACATAAAAAATATTTCAAAATTTCTTATATAATGTGTATACGCTCCAAAAAAGAATTGGAGGGTATATTCAGTTTGTCATTCCGTTTGTAACGCAGCGAAATATCCATCTGAGACCCCATAAAATTTATATATATTCTTGTTCAGTGATGAAATCTAAGACGATCTGATCATGTCCGTCCGTCCGTCTGTGGAAATCACGCTTCAGTCCAAACGAAAAGAGCCAGGCTATTGAAATTTGGTATAAATATATCTTGAAGGATAGCACAGGTGAAGTTCGTTACTGGGCTGAATCGGGCCAGAGGAAAAAAAGTTCCCCTAAGAAGAACTAAACCAGTGTCTAAACAAACAACATAATTTTTTAAGTTTTTTTTTAATTTTGTTAAGCAAATGATATATTTTTATGTCAAAAAAACAAAACAAAATAAATAAATTTTTGCACCCCGCCCCCTTTAGTGGGCGTTATTATATGCAAGAATATTGTAAAAATGTATTCATTAACAATAAAATTTTTAAGCCTTAATGACGTAGCTGAGACGTAACCTGGTACTCCTCTGTCCTACCCCCCCCCCCTCTCCTTTGCCATCTAAATGACCCCTAAAATTTAAAATAATTTTATGTGTGTGAAGATATATGTGCGGATTTAAATATATTTTGACGAAAGCAGTTACGAAGTGAAGTTATATACATATGTTATGACGTAACGAAATGGCAATTAGTGAATTTTTTTTTATGCAAATCCATATTTATATACAAAATGATTATGGGAGTGTCTTTTATCCCATACATCATTTTGTATGTACTGGCAATGCATGCCAACTCCTTATTTGGCCACTGGGGGCAAAATCCCTCCAAGATCACACAAATCAAAAAATTTATTAAATATGGATTTTCATAAAAAAAAGCTTAAAAAACACTGTTTGCCATTTCGTTACGTCATAACATATTTAACTTCACAGCTAATTACGTTGTTTCGTAACTGCTTACGTCAAAACATGTTTAACTCGGCTCACATAATAAATTTCACATTGAATTATCCCAAAACATTTATTTTTAGAGTTTTATGGCAACGGTGAAATGTCTCCCCCACGGCCCTTGCAAGAGAGACTCCGACAAAATATAGTTTTGATATCCTCCACAAAGAATTGGAACCCATAAAGTATATATATTCTTGATCAGTGATGAAATCTAAGACGGCCCAGCAATGCCCATACGTTCGTCTGTGGAAAACCTGATATAGTCTATTTTTAGACTGCATATGCACTGTATATGTCAGCCCCTGAGTGCTGGTCCAAGTTAAGAAGAGATATAAATCCTGCTTTTTCTTTAACGTTTTTTACTGCTCATAATATTCGAATTAACTTTCGATATGTCATAAAGACATAAGTTAATGTTGTGGTCTAAAGACAAAACATGATTATTAAACAGCTAACCACAAGAGTTTTTGTAACAATACGTTTGTTTTATTTGCCAAACGGTCAGTGACTTGTAGCAATTAAGAATCATTTAAATTGGATGATCTTTTCATTCACAAATGTCTTCCAAAAAAAAAAAAAAAAAAAATTCGCTACATTAAACATCTACATAAATGCTGTTTTGATTATCATAGAAATAACCCATAAATTAAAAAGTCATGCTAAACTTGTCGAAATAACGAAAAACTGTAAAAATCTTTTAAAAGACCTGACCACTAAGAAACCAAGTTAAGACCTTAAATTTATTCACCAACGAAACAGCCATTAAGATCAAAGTTATAAAGCAATAAATTCCCATTTCCAGACGTCTGTAATTTCAAATTAAATATTTATTTCACGTATGGGATTTTATGGACACGAGTACGTACATCTTTTGTGCGCTACGCAAACGAAGAATGACTTCATTAGTTTTACTACTTCTGGCTACTCGTAATTCAGTTAAAAGAATGGCTTTTATGGTTTACAATAAAACAGTTTAAAGTAGGGATCGTAACGCGTGTAAGTTTTATTTTAAAAATTAAATTTTAGCCATTATTTTTTGAGTTTTATTTTTTGTTTAAAAAAGAAAAGTTATTTTCTGAGTTTTATTTAATCCTTAGAAATTAAAAGTTATTTCTTGTTTTATATTTATTGTTCAGAAAATAAAAGTTATTTCTCTATTTTAATTACTTTTTTCAAAGAATAACATTTTTTCTTCATTTTTATTTGTTGCTTAGAAAATAAAAGCTATTATAACTAGCACCACTTGAAACAGTGGAAAAATTGTACAAAGAACGCTGATGAGATGGCGTAGCGGCCTCGAAATCAGTACTGATCCGTTCTGCTGGTTTAATGACTATGAAAAATATTCTTAATATTCCACTCTCAAAAAAACAAATAATAAATAGAATGTAATCACGTTCATTTATTAAAATAAAAATAAAAATAAAATAAAAAATAATTTGCAGTTTCGCAGATTTGAACCTATAGCCTGTTGGGAAAATTAACATCCTGTAATACAATTTACATAAATAAAGGATCACTATTAAAATAGAAATTCCTAACATTAATTTAAAAGCAATTTTTATTTCTATTTATTTTTCAGAAAATAACAGTTATTTCTTGAATTTTATATAATCATCAGAAAAAAAGCTATTTCTTGGCTTTTATTTGTTCCTCTAAACGGGAACAAATAAAAATCAAACAAGTAAAAACGTTATATTCCACCGGGTCGAATCTTAAATACCCTCCAAATCTTTAGTAAGTAAATTTAAAATTTTTAAAACGTTGGTGGGACAGAGTTCCTTTAAAACATTTCTGTACTCAATTCTAAATCTCTATTTTGGCAGAGTCATTCCGGGAAGGGCCGTGTGGGGAGGTTTCACCTCTGCAAGATCAGAGAGTATCTCAGCTTCTTATAGGCTTAAGCAATACAAATTGTTCAATATTTACACTATTTTTGCATATAATATCGTAAGTCAACGCCCACTAAAGGGGGCGGGATCCAAAAATAGACTATATCATGTTTTCCACAGAAGAACGTATGGGCATTGCTAGATCGTCTCGGACTTCATCACTGATCACGAATGTATATACTTTATGGGGTCGAATTCCTTTTCAAGGGTATTAAAACTGTATTTTGTCGGGGTCTGTCTGGCAAGGGCCGTGGGGGAGACATTTCACCTTTGAAATAAAACTCTAAAAATAAATGTTTCGAATAATTATATGTAAAGTTTTTTAAATTTTTTTATAGGGTCATTTAGGGGGCAAAGGGGGAGGGGAGGGGATAGGGCAGAGAAGTACCAGGTTATGTCTCAGCTTCGTTATTAAAAATTTTATTTTTAAAGAATATAGGCTTAAGTAAAACAATTTGTTAAATGTTTACACTATATTTGCATATAATAACGCCCACTAAAAGGGGGCGGGGTCCAATAATTAACGCGTTGGACTTTCTTTGACATAAAAATATATCATTTAAAAATGAACTTTAAAAATTATGTTGTTTTTTAGAGCTTGGTTTAGTTTTTCTTAGGGGAACTTTTTTCCCTCTGGCCCGATTAAGCCCAGTTACGAGCTTGACCTGTGCTATCCTTTAATATATATTTATACCGAATTTCAAGAGTCTGGCTCTTTTCGTTTGGACTGAATCCTGGTTTACGCAGACGGACGGACGGACATGCTCACATCGTCTTAGATTTCATCACTGATCAATAATATATATATATACTTTATGGGATCTTATATTTATATTTCCCTGAGTGAATATACCCTCCAATTTTTTTTTTTTTTTTTTTTTTTTGAGGGTAGAAAAAGAACTCTTATTTTCTGAGGAATAAACAAAAATCAAATAATAACTTTTATTTGCTGAGAAATAAATAAAAATCAAGAAATACATTTTATTTTCTGAAGAACAAATAAAAATCGAGAAATAACTCTTATTTCCTGAGGATCGAAAAATAGCTCTTATTTTCTGAGAAATAAATTTTCTGTGGAACAAATAAAAATCAAAAAATAACTCTTATTTTCTGAGGAATAAATAAAAACCAAGAAATATTTTTTTGATTTTCTGACGATTAAATAAAAATCAAAAAATAACTTTTATTTTCTGGGGAAGAAATAAAAACGTAGAAATTCCTTTTTACTGAGGAATAAATAAAAGTGCAAAAATAATCTTTAATATTGAGTTTTTTTAATAAAACTTAAACAAATAAAAATTAATGCACCTAAGGGCGGTCCACGTAACAACAATTACTTTGGTGTATTGCTTGTGCACGTAGAACTTCTCCTTTAGTTTAGAGTTTTTTGTATTTCGAAAATAATCGTTATTTACGATCCCTGGCTTAAAGTCATTCTGGCAATTTTATGATTTTAATGTAATAAAGAGTTCTTTTGTAAAGACAGTTGACAATAATGCTCATATCCACCGTATTTCTAATAAAACCAATCACCAAATTATGTTAATTCTTTTTTTTTTAAATTAAATTTTTGGTTAAAAAGGCATGTTAATGCATTTCTTAAATCAAGCACACCTTTTAATGGTCGGTGTGACGCAAATTCGCGTCATTCAGCAAGAATAGAAATGCTAACCACATAAATAAATATTTTTGGTGTAATTTCCTAAGTACACGAATATGTACAAGCATTTTGTATTTCACTGGCATAACCTTTTTATATAAAAAAAAATATTATTAACAATTGATAAGGGTGATTAAAATGATTTGTGTTTAACATTTTTTTTTGCAAGGAACTATAATTATTTTAAGTACAAAAACGTTTGCAGTTCTCTGTCTCTCTCTCTCTCTCTCTCTAACCACATCTATATTTATAACAAGAGTTAGCGTTAATTGGCATGCCCACAAAAAGTGTGTAGCCATTAATTCGATAAACAATTAACACTTATAAATAAAAGATTAACCCCTTTATTCATAAAAATTATGAAAATGTAATAACAGCGTAATAAAACAAAATTTCATACGAAATTTACTCTATTATACTCTTATAAGCCTTTCATAATTGTGAATATAAAATAATTACGCGAAATATTTTAGTACTAATTTCTTCATCGTATTTCTCATCAACTTGGCAGCATTGTTCTATTGTTTTGATTTCTTGTGGCATTAAGTTGGCTGCAAATGCTAGCGGAATTCACCATTAGCCGCTAGTTCGTTTGAAAGACTTAAGGGAAACTCTTTTCAACGAAACGAAAATGCGTTTAAACCAGCAGCACATTTAACTGCTGAAATTTTATAGATTACACTGGTCAACACGAAAAATTACTTAGAAGTCTAACTATTTCATTTCGATGTATTATGGCTCCATAAGTACAAAAACACTCAAAATTTAAAATTCTATGGATCCTTTTTTTTATTTTTAATTTTTTTCTAAATTACGAATTTTCAGAGAGGTCGGTTCATTGATTTTATCATATCTTGGCAATGGCTTATCCAATTTTTTTGGAAGAAACACCAGCGGATTTACCATACAATTTTCTTTAAGACAATTTTTTCGCATGATCAACGGTTATGGAGTTATTCATATAAAAATGTAAATTTTTTTTTTTTTTTTTGGAAAATCTAATTTTTTTTTTTAAATTCATAAAAATCGAAGACGGCAAAAACTTCTCATGAAATAAAGCTCGCTTTATTTGGAAAGTTCACAGTTTTACGATCATGTAATAAAAATGGTAAGTTTTTGCCATTTTCGATTTTTTACGAATTAACAAAAAAAAAAGGAAATTTTTAATATAAAAAAATCTATTTTTTTAAATTGCGATGCAAACAACTCCGAAACCAATAAGTATTTGGAAAATGGTATTAGAACGACTTAAAGGTAATTTAATTTGCTATTATATGCTGCTTGTTTCAACGAAATCTGTCAGCCCGTTCCAGAGATATGATAAAATCAATGGATCACCCTATCCAAAAATGGAAAAAAAATTTTAGAAAAAAAATTAAAAAAAATTATATCCCTAAACTTTTTTAATTTCGAACATTTTTACAATTAGGGGACCATAGCAAATAAAAACAAAAAATAATGGTGATCTTGGGGAATGCAAAAAGTTCAATTTTGTAGAGCAGTGCTATTGATCAAATACATAACCTCGAAAAAGAACTAAATAATTATAAATTCTGCTTCCTATTACAACTAAAAACAGAAGGGCTGGCATATAAAATTTGTAAAAAAAAACACGTTCACAATTTGCTACCTTCTAATAAACTTTTAAATATTTGGCAATTCGATTTAACAAAAATTTCAAGCATCAGTGTCAATAACTTCAAATGGGCTTGTAATTGTTACAATCATTAATTTTTATCAATGTGTTGGTAAATAATATTTATTCAGCTACTTGATTCTAGTATTATAAGAAATATTTTTTTATTTTTAGCTTTTTGTGTGTTTTTGTGTTTGATTACCAGAATGTATAGTTTTCTTGAGAGACTTTGACTGAATAAAGAAAAACTCGGTCAAAGACAACCACAACTGTTTGTGTGTCATGCAAACTACTTACTGGCTTACGAGTTTACAACTAAAAAATTCAATATATATATATTTTTTTTAAAGGAAAAACTGGTAAAAATTTTCCTAAACTGGCAAATATATTCAATAAATTAATCTTTCGTCGAAGATAAGCTTTCATATGCTCATATGGCAAGCTTTTAATGCCGTTACTCAAAGCACGCTGGTTCATTCACATTCACTCGAAAAACTTCAACTTCATATAAAAGAATTGTTGCAATGTGATTTGCAACATATAAAATCTATACATATTTAACATTTACCTTGAGTAGAATTAAGAGTGGCAGTAGCAATTGCGGGCTAGCAATTGTGTTGAGCAGTAATGAGAAGTTTATTTATGCGGAACGGGGGAAGGGGTGTGGTGTGCCTTGCTGATTGTGCTTAGTGCAGCTTGAATGTCACTTTTTTTCTTTTCATATAATTACATACAATCGTACACACATACATACATACTTAAATAAGTCTGTAAGTATACATTGTTTTAATTCATGTTGTCATTATGTGTATGTGTGTGTGTATGTGTTTTTTTGTCTGGCATTTTTAAAATAATTATCCAGTGAAGAGCTATTGGCAGAAAATTTGTGTGTTTCATTTGCCGGAAAAGTTCAAGGGAGTTTTAAAATTGACTTTAAAAAAGGCCCTAAATTCAAAACTGCTGTAGTCGAAGTCTGTGCTTGCATCCCTGGCTCTGCTCGAAAGACAGTGTGACCAATTTAGCCTAATTTTTATCGTTTAAAATTCAAATTCATTTAAAAAAACATGACATTATTGTTATACATTCACAGTGTCTAGACCTAAAGTGCTATGAGTTTCCAATTTTCACTATGATTTTTTCAATTGCGGTATTCACTGTTCGTTGCAAACGGTTGTTTTTTTTAATACAATGTTCGCTTTTAAAAAATTTTTCATTTGGTAATAGAAAACGAGCAGATGCAATTTGTAATAAAAACTATGATTTGCTTAGGATGCTGAATAGAGTTGAAAGTTTTTTTTTAATAAAAGTTGCTCCTTGCAAAATTTTTTATTTGGTATCAAGAGAGGAAGAGAAACATTTGGAATAGATAGTGAACTTTTTCTTTTAAATTTCTTTTTATTATTTATTTCTTTTTTTATAATATTTTTATTATTTTTTTTTATTAATATATATTTTTATTATTAATTAATTTTCTTTAATTTTTATTTCTATTGAATAAAAATTAGACGAAATAAAATTTTATAAAAAACGACCACAAGCTTGATTAATATTGCTATTTATTTTTTTAATTAATTTATTTTTTTTATTCATTTATATTTTTGTATTATTTTTTTTAATATTCCAATCTTAATATAAAAAAAAATAATAAATAGAATTTGAACAAATTCATTTATTAAGAAAATAAAACAAATAAAAAATAATTTGCAGTCATGCAGATTCGAACTTAAGCCCGTTTAAAAAAAAATTAACAATTTACATAGAAAGTTCGACTAATAAAAATTCATACATAATTTAAAACTATTTTTTTATTAATTTCTTTTATTAATTGATATCTTTTTATTGATTTTTTTTGTTTCATTAATTGATTTTTATTCATTAATTTATTAATTTATTTTTAAATTTTTTTTTAAAATTTTATTTTTTAATTCTTTATTAATTTATTTTTTTCATTATTAATTTCCTTTTTGATTAATTTATTTTTTTTATTAACTCATTTTATTTTTATTAATTTATTTTATTATTTTATATTAACTTATACTTTTTATTAATTAATTTTTCTATTTGTTTATTAATTTATTTTTTTAATAAATTAATTGTTTTTGTTTTATTAATTTATTTTTTATTGTATTTTTTATTAGTTAATTTTTTTTTAAATAATTTTTTTTCCTTAACATATTTTTTTTATTAATTTATTTTTTTATTAATTTATTTTGTTTTTATTAATTAATTTTTTTATTAATTTATTTTTATTATTAATTAATTTTTTTTATTTTATTTTGTTTTTATTAATATTTTTATTAATTTATTTTGTTTTTATTAATTTTTTTTAACTCATTTTGCTTTTTAATTTATTTTATTATTTTTTATTAATTTATATTTTTTATTAATTAATTTTTTTATTTGTTTTTTAATTTATTCTTTTATTAAATTGATTTTTTGTTTGTTTTATTAATTTATTTTTTTTTTTGTATTTTTATTAATTTATTTTTATGAATTTTTTTTTATTTGACACATTGTTGTCACAATACTATTATATATAAATGAAATTTATTTACGATTTGGTAAAGCACCAATGAAATGCATATGGACATTGCTTAACCACCAACAAATAAATTTAATTTATATTTAATTTATTTTTTTTTATTATTTTTTTTTTCTTAACTTATTTTCTATTAATTTATTTTGTTTTTATTGATCAATTTTTTTTATTAATTTATTTTGTTTTTATTAATTAATTTTTTTTATTAATTTATTTTTTTTATTAATTTATTTTTATTATTAATTAATTTTTTTTTAATTTATTTTGATTTTATTAATTTATTTATTTTTTTTAATTAATTTTGCTTATTAATTTATTATGTTTTTATTAATTTATTTACTTTTTTTATTAATTAATTTTTTTTATTAATTTATTTATTTTTTTTTTATTAAATAAAAAAAATTTTTTTTGTTATATTAATTTTTTTATTAATTCATTTTTTAATATGTTTTATCAATTTATTTTTTAATTTCCTTTTATTAATTTATTTTTTTATTAATTTATTTTTTATTAATTTATTTTGTTTTATTAATTAATTTTTTTTTTATTAATTTATTTTTCTATTTAACTATTTTTTTTATTAATTTATTTTTTATCAATTTATTTTTTATTATATTTTTTTGTTGATTTATTTATTTTTTTATTAATTCTTTTTATTAAATAATTTTTTTTTATTTTATTAGTATTTTTTTATTAGTATTTTTTTATTATTATTATTTTTTATGTTTTTTGTACTAATATAACAGGAGTCCCAATTTTTACTTAAAAGACCATTTGCATATTATATAATAAAATTGTTTCATTTGGTAGAACAAGAAGAGACCTAATTTCGAATAAAAAAAGTAATTTGCACAAAATTGGGAAAACAGATTAAGACATTTTTTAATTAAATTTGATGCTTTCACATTTTTTTTTTTTCTTATTTAATAATAGAAAAGAAGGATATGCAATTTGAACTAAAAACACCTTTTGCACTAGATTGCGAATAGAACTTAAGACACTTTCAAAAAGAACATGATCTTTGTAAATTTTGTTTTTGATAGCAGAAACAAAAAGGAGTGCCAATTTGAGGTTAAAAAATATTTCTAATGAAATTAAAAAAAAAAAATCTGACAACTTTTTGCATCCTACAAAAACACAACAATAGGAAATAAGTTTTCTGACACTGAAGATGGCACACAACAAAAAACCGGTTCGTTTCCAAACTAAGTATTTGAATATGATTAACAGTATTCCACTTATACACTTGTACCACGTTTGTTCGGGCACTGGGCGCAATATGCATGCAATTTTCGGATATTGAAAAATTGCTCTGGTATTGTTGGCATGAAGGAACAATGATGTGATATTGAAGGATCTACGCTATAATTATATCTTGAAATCTGAAATTAGTCCTTATAAGCTCGGCAATAATATTTCTACGAAACTGCAAAAAAAAATTATTATGGTCTTGAGTTTCCATAATTTGTGATCAAGAAATACAGGCGAATAATTGAACTCTTTATTTCATCCAAAAAGTCTCCAATTTTTTATCACCATAAACAAAAGCAAAAAACTGTTCCTTGTATTTTTTTATATGTTTTCAAGATCACTTTATTATACAAGCCTCTTAAAATTTATTTTAAAATTTTTAATTCAAATATCACATACATAAAGTTTTTAAAGTGAACTTTTACCACTTGACTCACACATTTCAGGCTTATAATTATTTAAACTTAATTGTCTTTCCTATTTATAGTCTATATTGTTTTATAACAAACAATTAAAGCTTTTGAACCAAAATTCCGTAAATAGTTCTTTGCACTTTGTAATATTGCGCTTAAATAAAACCGTGATCTTGTTTGATCATGTCAGCCGCCTTTTCGGCAATCATAAAAACCGGACCATTCGGATGACCAGCCACAAGTTTGGGCATAATGCTGGCATCGGCTACACGTAAATTCTTAATGCCATACACTTTCAAACGGGGATCCACTACAGCCGCTCTGTCAGTTGGGGGACCCATTTTCGCTGTGCCCGAGTAGTGGTAAATGGTGAACGTGAAATGTCTAACGTAACACTCCCAGTAGGCCCTTGACTGCATATTGCCGTATTTGCGACAGGCCGGTATTGTTTTTGGCGATAATCTGGCATTAATTTTCTGGAAAGAAGGACGATTCATTAGATCAATTGCCTTCATAATGCCACGTATCACAATGTCTATGTCATAAGGATCTGCCATGTAATTGGGATTTATCACAGGATATTTGTGAGGATCATTGCTGCGCAAATAGATGCGACCACGACTGCGCGGCCGTAGAATCATGGGAAATATAACAAAAGCATTTGCCTCCTTTTTAATAATGTCTTCATACAAGGCATGATAGATGTCCGGTTTAATTCCCAGAGCTGGTATAGTAGCCGGATTGGTATTAATGCCACCACCTATAAGAAACAATTCAATATCCGGCCAACCATCTTCCTGGTCGGGATGATCCAGGGCATAAAATGCTATGGCCTCTACACCGCCAGGCGAACCAAACTGTCCCGTATTGCGGCCAAACTCCAACATATTTTTCACATCAAAGAAATCCGTCAAATGCAAACTCGTCGTATTGGTTAGGAAGGTAAGAAATGGAGCAAAATGATCCTGCAAATTGTAGCCGACTGCCAAGTCCTGCAACGGTGTTATGCCCACATCTCGCAAATGTTTGGCTGGTCCTATACCCGACAGCATCAGCAATTGGGGCGTATTTATAGCTCCAGCTGTTACGATAACTTCTTTGCGTGCCTTTACCTGATACGATTTACCCTGAGACTCAAATATCACTCCATAGGCGGTCTTTGTTTGCGGATCTATTAGAATTTTGGTAACCAAAGCATATTTGCGTACGTGTAGATTACGCCGTTTGCCCTTCAGGGGATACAAGTAGGCCCTATTCGAGCTCCATCTGATGGCATTGTAAGTGGTGCTTTGCAAATATGACACACCACGCTGTATGCGGCCATTATAATCCCTTCTCTTTAGGCCATCTTCCTGCAAAGCATTCACGAAGGCATGAGCTATAGGACTTTTCCAGTCCGTGTAGGATACTTTTACCGGACCCTTGCGGCCCACATACTCCTTATCAGCATCGGGCACTGTAGAACCTTCCATTTTCTTAAAATAAGGTAAAACCTCTTTATAGCTCCAACCAGTGTTGCCCAAGTCCGCCCATTGGTCATAATCTCGCCGATTTGCACGTGTATACATCATATAATTTAAAACCGAGGAGCCGCCCATTACTTTGCCTCTTGGAAAGTTGCAGCGATTGTTGTTTATCCCCAAACAATATTTATTTGATGTTTGGGCCCTATAGCGCCAATTTATTTCAGGACTTAGCTGCAGGAAATGGGCCATGGCCGGTATATCCATTACCAAAGTTTCAGGGCCACCGGCCTCCAGTAATAACACCCGCCACTTGGGATTCTCCGATAGACGGGCAGCTAAAGTACAGCCGGCTGTACCTGCTCCCACCACTATAAAATCATACTCCTTTAACAATTTCACCTCATTGTCTTGCAGTTCTAAATTCAAATCATTTTGGCCGCGCTGCAGGAAGTCCAAGGCGAATAACAACACGTTTGTTTGTTGCGGCGAAATGCATTTCAAACAATAAACGAAAATAAACAATTTTAAAAAAGTTTTCTGCATTTTCGCTACAATTGATATTAAAATATTTTTATTTTTTTTTTTTTACACAAACTTTTAAATTTTCTTCCTTTTGGTTTTAATCGCCGTCTCAATAGCAGAGGAGATCTTAACTTTCTCGCGTTTCAAACCGAACTGTTTTTACTGCTTCTGAATAGAAATGAGTTTTCTTCATTTCGAACACATTTATAAAATTTTCTAATGTTGTGACTCTGTTGACCATTAATTATTCTTACTGCTGTTTGGATTTAATGATACATTTCATTAAATATATAAAAGCAGCAATAAAAACTTTAACTTTTAAATCAAATTGATTTTGATATTTAAATGATGAATATAAAGTTTTGTAAAATTTGCATATATGACAACAAACAAAGAAGGAACACTTTTATTTTTTTGGCGAAAAAATAAGTAAACAAATAACTAAATTCTAACGATTGTGTCACCCCATAAGCAATTAAGGCTGCAGTTAAGTGATACGATTTAAAATAACTTGAATAGGTATAAAATTAAAAACAGGTGGTTTTAGTACCAAGAATATTTCAGATGGAATGTGGCTGGACGTTAATCACTTTATAGGAAGATTTTAGAATTTTTGTAAATGGCGTCGTACATCAATCACTTGTGAAACTCGTTAGATAGACAGCTGCAGTATACTAACTAGGGTAAGCAGTATACTAATCGGTTAATCGAGTAGCCGATTTACTGATCGGTTAATTTAAAATTGGCTTTTTTTATCTTGGACCAGCACTCAGGGGATGACCCCCTATATATGCAATGCATTGCGCCGGAACTGAAAACGAGGGGATAGTATTGAGGGGACAGATAAGGAAAGATGAGAAGATAGAAAGTTTTTTTTTAAGCTTTTAACCTTTTGTACTTCGCCGGCTAATTTTTGCTACAGGGCCGACGAAGGTGGATGCTGTTACTCTGCTTTTAGTACAAGATAGTGTCAGCCGCTGCCAATTATGTTCAGTGACCAGTGACTATGCCTTCATCATTGAAACAGGCTGGCAACAACTAACACAACCACACACTAATGCTGTTCAGAAGAATTCAACACAATATTTCATGACTCAGCGCGGACTCGAACTCAGGATCCTCCGCTTCATAGTCTCGTGTTCTACTACTTCAGCCAACAGCACCCATTTGGTATAAAATTGGATTTTTTCGCTTAACAATTAAACCGTTTGATTTCAGTCGATTAACCGATGTAACAAATTATTTAATTTTTTTTGTACTTCTCATAACTTGTTTCGTTTTATAACGTGTCGCGTGAACTAGGCAAACATTGGCACCACAAAACACCTTGCTAAGCCTAGCCACCCACCCTAGCAGAAGCATCCACCTGAAGAGCCACAGAGCCGGTTCACGGACACCACAGTGACTGTCCTCAAACTCTTACAAAAATTGTCGTACAAACTGCAGACAGTGCATCAATATCTGATGACTCTTAGTCGTTTGAAAATTACTGTAGAGTAATTCTCAATCTCAGCCCCTATTCTACTTACAAAAAAAAAAAAAAAAAAAAAAAAAAAAACAATTAAGAACGTTAAATTCGAACGAGCCGAATCTTAAACACCCTCCAAATATTTCGTAAATAAACACTCTTTTAGAAGGGGTCACTCTGGGAGGGACCGTGGGGGGACATCTCACCTTTTGCCATAAAACACTAAAAAGTCTATTTTTGGGGTCATTAAGTGTAAAAAAAAATTTTTTTGATAGGGTCATTTCGAGGGCAAAGTGGGGAGGGTAGGGCAGAGGAAGATCATAAACCATGTCAGCTTTATAATAAAAGCTTTAAAATTAAATTTTTAAGGAATTAAGCCTGTTAATTGTATAATTTATATTGAAGGTAATATATTACTTCAACGCCCACTAAGAGGGGCGGGACTTTTCCTGATTTTCTGGCTGCAAGTTTAACGATTTGGACTTTCATTGACATAAAAATATATCATTTCCTTAACAAAATTACAAAAGAAAAAACTTTAAGAATCATGTTTTTTTAGAGCTTTCTTTTAGTACTTCTTAGGGGAACTTTTTCCCCTCTGGCCCTATTCAGCCCATTTACGTACTTGGCCTGTGCTACCCTTCAAAATATATTTATGCCAAATTTCCAGGGTCTGCCTCTTTTCGTTTGGACTGAATCATAAGTTCCATAGCCGGACGGGGCTAGAACGTCTTCGATTACATCACTGATCAAGAATATATATACTTTATGGGGTCTTAAAAGGGATATTTCGCTGCGCTACACACGCAATGACAAAGTGAATATACCCTGTAATTCCTTTTTGGAGCGTATAAATAAATATTATAATTCTTGTATATTTTTTAATTAAATAATTAACTATCCATTTGAGTTTTTCCTCCACCATCCAGAATTCTGTGAATGTGATTTGACATTCAAAAAGGTTAAGTGACATCGCGTGATTAGTTTCTTAACTCTTATATACAGAAATTTAAATGATTCCATCTAGTCTTTCTTAATGCATTTCTTTTTAAATGAGTTCCATTAAATTGAAATTATAAAAATCAATTACCATCCCGATGCAAAGCAATTAATTGATTTGTTCAATGCAGTTCTTATCGCTCTTAAGATCTTGTGTATGCGGCAAGTAAATAATTATTAAAACTACATATAATTATTTAAGAATTTTTTTTTAGTTCTGGAAACACGTGTTTTGCAATAGATAGTTCTATGAAGAGATGTGCGCGTGAGAAAAATATTCTCACGAACACGATCAGCTGTTGGTTGAAGTAGTAGAGCACGAGACTATGAAGCGGAGGATCCTGAGTTCGAGCCCGCTCTGAGTTATGAAATATTGTGTTGAATTCTTCTAAACAGCATTAGTGCGTGGTTGTGTTAGTTGTTGCCAGCCTGCTTCGATGATGAAGGCATAGTCATTGATCACTGAACATAATTGGCAGGGACTCACACTATCATGTACTAAAAAGCAGAGTAACAGCACCCACCTTCGTCGGCGCTGTAGCAAAAATTAGCCGGCGAAGTAAAAGGTTGAAATGCCTAAAAAAAACTATCTATCTTCTCATCTTTCCTAATCTGTCTTCTCAATACTATCCCCTCGTTTTCAGTTCCGGCGCAATGCATTGCATATATAGGGGTCATCCCCTGAGAGCTGGTCCTACTCCTACAATTTAAATTTTTTTTACGCACATAGAGATTTAAGGCGCTCACGGTCACGCACGCTCACAAGTGTATTTTTAGTCACGTACTTTCACGCGCGATGGTAACAATTTTCAAAAATCAAGCACGCCCCCAGTGAAATTTGTTCTCGTGTGTGAATGTCCATTAAGAGTATGTATCTCTCTATATGTGTATATATGTATGTGCATACATAATGTAATTAAATAGTGGGCGCTAAAAAATACGGTCGTCACACAGTTGGTCAACAATTTTCACTTGCATATATCATATGAGTGTCTTTGGCCGACGCATAATAGAAGTAGCGCTGCTTCTAAGAGCCGAAGAAAATTGTTAGCACTCCTCTAGTTGGAGTCATTACGGGACAGTATACGCCAGAATGTTTATGATTGGTTTTCACTATGCATAACTGAGACATCTCACCTTAGTCATAAAATACTAAAAAGTAGATTTTTGGTATTAAGTGTAAACAAAAATTTTCTTTTTTTTTCATAGGGTCGGTCATTTAGGGAGCCAAGCTAGCGGGAGGATAGGGCAGAGGTAGATCAGAGAACATCTCTGCTTTGTCACAAAAGTTTTAAAATTTAATTTTTAAGGAATGTAGGCTTAAATTATACAATTTGTTAAATTGTTACACAATTTTTGCATATAATATATTTTAGACAACGTCCGCTAGAGGGGGCGGGGTACAAAAATGAACTGTTGTGATTTTCTGACCTTTCTGGACATAAAAATATATCATTTGCTTAACAAAATTACTATAAAAAAATAATAATACAATATTTTTTAAAATTAGCAAAAAAAAAAAAATATATATATATATTTATATATATATATATATATATATATATATATATATATATATATATATATATAAAATATTATGTTGTTTTTTAAAGGAGGGAATTTTTTCCCTCTGGCTCGATTCAGCCCATTTACGAACTTGACTTGTGCTATCCTTCAAAATATATTTCAACTTAATTTCAAGGGTCTGACTCTTTTCGTTTGGACTGTATCGCAATTTTCTCAGACGAACGGACGGATATGGCTAGATCGTCTTAGATTTCATCAGTGATCAAAAATATATATACTTTATGGGGCCTTAGAAGGGATATTTCGATGCGTTACACACGGAATGATAAAATAGCCTCAAATTCTTTTTTAGTGGGTATAAAAACAATCTCAGTATAAAATTATTCCTCCTTAAGTAATTAGCAATTAACACACGCATGTAACAATTTCTGTTTACAATCGAAGTTAAATGAACTATAGAACCCTTTGAAACACCTTTCCCCTGGAAGCATTATTCTTGCAATAGGTGAAGAGCACAGTAACCTAAACTGGTACACATTCTTGACTTTAATTAATTTAGATGATTATAAACTATGATCCGATATATTTTTATTATTTTGCTTGTGTTCCTTTCATCGCAAAATAAAAATAAATTAAAAACTTATTCAATATGAATACTCGATGATTGTAATTAATTATCACTTTGTGTGCTCGTTCACATGGAGAATTTGTTTTTTCTGCGAATTCATTTAACATTTTATTTGTACCTTATTTAATTTTTTTTCTTTTTAAGATACAATCACTTTAGAATTCTGTAGTTCATGATGTCAAATAACATATACGAGTATGTACTTAGTGACGCGTGTTAATATAAGTTTCCACGCTGAAGCTTAAGTTTGTTAACAGTTTGTTATTGTTTTATTGTTTTTCTCACCAGCTTTATGATTAATTTTTAATCATTCGGAAAAGTTACTTACATAAATAGTTTTCAAAATAATAAATAAACAATAAATTGATAAATATATAATTTAAGAAGCAGCAACAAATAATTATTTACGGATACAGAATCTTAAACACGATCTTTTCTCAAGTAATTACAGGGGAGAAATTTACTGTTAATGAATGATTCGAAATGAGCTTAACTGCTGCTTTTACTGCGAATCAGTAAAACTAACTTATGGCGGTTAAGATGACAGTCAACTTTTTAAATATATTTTATTTTTTTCCCATAAGCTCATATTAATTTTAACAACAAATCGTTACAATTTCTCTAAATGTAAGAACGAGTACAACATGGCATCATGGCATGGCATCACAAAATTAGTCAGCCTATCGGAAGCTGTCCTACACATTTGCAGTGTGCAAAAACACAAGCAATGGAGCGCTATACTCAATTTCACTTCACTTATGCAGATTCCGTATTTTATTATTCTTAAATCTACAAAGTCTCGACAATTGGTCACAGTGGTCCAAGATCTTTCTAAATTTTGATTTCTATACATTTAAATATCTAATAATATGAAAATCTTGACGTATTGCAGTAAGTGTCCAAAGGACCAAGTGGGTAATTTTTTGAAGAGAATTTTTCGCCAAAGGCGTCATTGGAACACACTTTTTTTGATGTGTTAACATCTATACGCGCGCCTCTAGGGCAGTAAACTATCAGTTTCAATACATACGCAAGTGTAAGTGTAAGAGTTTGTTTGTTTGTTGTTGTTGCTTGGCAGTCGGTATTGAAAGTGATTATTGGGCGATTTTCATATAATTTTCCTACGCGATTTTCTCCGAAAATTCATAGGCGATTTTATTACTTTTTGGATTAAAACGCTAGTGCGTGTTTCGACGAAGAGTTTAGGCCAAAAATTAAGGCGATCCGATATCGGCGAGCGGAGATTTAAGTCTTTTAATTCGGAGTATTAATTTGGAGTAATATTAAAAAAGTGTTTTATGTTGATCTTCGGTTTTGTCTTATGCATAGCAAAGAGAATAGTGACGTGGTTATACGTACATATATAAAAATGAGATAGCAAGACAGCAACGTTTGTAGCTTATGTACAAACATAACAATGTATGTATGTACATTTGTCTGTTGCTTTGCATTCTCTTTGCTTTTTGTGGGTTTAATATAAAATAAATAAAAAATACTTTATATTAACTCTACCTCCGGGTTTGTGGGTCTGTGTTCATAGAAATCGAACAGGTACCGTGTAACAAAAAGGTGTTAACACATCGCCCGTGAGTTCGAACAGTCATTGATTTTTTTTTAAATGGCGGCTGTTCATGTACTGATTGGTAATGATGCTCGATATCGAGGCTCACACCGCCCAAAATGATAACTCTTTTTGGGTAATTATGCGGTAAGACTTTTTAAAAGAATTCGCTTAAATACCTCAGTTAGGTAATTAAACGAATATGCTCTATATTTGCTATATTTGGCTCCTACCGCTATATCCGAGTATAGTAATCGCAGCCAAAAATGATAATACTTTTTGGTTAATTATGCGGGAAGATAATTTAAAGAAATACGCTTAAATACCTCAAGTAGGTAATTAAACGAATATTTTCCATATCAACCGTATTAGGCTTATACTATTGCCGAGTATAGTATTCCCCTCCCAAAATGATAATACTTTTTGGGTAATTATACGGAAAAATTAGTTAAATACAAATAGCTTCAAATACCTCAGTGAGGTAATTAAACGAATATGTGCGATATCTGCCATTATTGGCTGCTAGCGCTATTACCCACCCAAAATTATAATACTTTTCGGTTAATTATGCGATTATATTATGAAAAAGAATACGTCTAAATACCTCAGTTAGGTAATTAAACGAATATGTTTGATATTTGCCATATTAGGCTTATACGGCTATTGCCGAGTACAGTATTCCCAGATTAAAATTATAATACTTTTTGGTTAATTTTGCGGGAAGATAATTTAAAGGAATACGCTTATATGCCTCAATTAGGTAATTAAACGAATATGCTAGATATCTGCCATATTGGGCTCCTACCGCTTTTACCGAGTACAATATTCCCCGCCCACAATGATATACCTTTGTGGCTAATTATGCGAAGAGACAATTTAAAAGAATACGCTTAAGCGCCTCAGTTAAGTAATTAAACGAATATACTCCATATCAGCCCTATTACCGCTATTGTCCAGTACAGTATTCCGCGCCCACAATGATATAATATAATTTTTTGGGTAATTAGGGTAAAAGATAATTTAAAATAATACGCTTAAATACCTCAGTTAGATAATTAAGCGAATATGCTCCATATCAGTTATATTAGGCTCTTACCGCTATTAATGAATTAAGTATTCCCCTCGCAAAATAATACTTTTTGGGCAATTATGCGGAAAGATAATTTTAAGGAATACGCTTAAATACCTCAGTTAGGTAATTAAACGAATATGCTCGATATCTCCTATAGTTGGTTCCTACCACTACTGTACTCAGCATTCCCGGCCCAAAATGATAATACTTTGTGGTTAATTATGCGAAAAAGCAATTTCAAATAATATCTCAAGTAGGTAATTAAACGAATATGCTCGATATCTACCATATTTGGCTCATGCAGCTATTGCCGAATAAAGTATTCCTCTACCAAAATAAGAATACTTTTTGGGTAATTATGCGGAAAGATAATTTTAAAGAATACGTTTAAATGCCTCAGTTAGGTAATTAAACGACTATACTCGATAGCTGCCATATTTTTCTCCTCGCCCAAAATAATAATACTTTGTGGGTAATTATGCGAAGAGATAATTCAAAATAATACACTTAAATACCTCAGTTAGGTAATTAAACGAATATGCGGGAATATATAGAAAATAATGGAAGAAACACTATTATAAATAATTCCATATTTTAAAAACTTTACTTTGAAAATAATAAGTCATATCACACATAAATTGGGCATGAAGCTTAAACAGGGACTCCACAAATGCAAAAGTAAATAAGACAATAAAATCATAAAAAATTTCATTAAACTGCACTCTTTTCAAATTAAAATAAAGCAATTAAATTAAAATTTAGGGAAAAAATTTTGTTTCTGGGAATTACGTCTTTAAGGCAATTATCCGAATTGGTTAATTAAGCGTATGGAAGGGTTAAACTTGCATTTCTGTTGAATATATGGAGGAACAAAATTATCCGAATTGGGTAATTAAGCGTATGGACACGTTAAACTTGCATTTCTGTTTAATATATGGAGGAACAAAATTATCCGAATTGGGTAATTAAGCGTATGGAAGCGTTAAACTTGCATTTCTGTGGAATATATGGAGTAACAAAAATGGGGATTTAAAGGTTGTGTTTAATAAGCGGGAAAGTTATTTAAGCGTTGCGTAATTAAACGGGTTTTATTGTAAAATAGTGTAGGCCATGCGGTCACTTTATAAAACGTAGTTTTTTTTTTCAAATAGGTAGATGTGTTTTTTAACACAAGACGCAATACACCATGTATGGATTTTTTTTTTAAATTATTTGATTGCTGATTCTTTGACCTGTTTTGATTTATAATTATCTATTTTATTATCAAGGTTTAGGTCACTTCTTTGTTTTAAATCTTTCCTGGAGTGGTCTCTAATTTAGTGTATAGCCTTAGTGCGATGGTGTCAAATTAAAAGGCGGCTCTTAATGGTATAATGCGATGGAATAATTATTTTCTCAATGAATATTAAATCCATTAAAAAAACAGACTGTTAAATTACAAAATTATTCCTCTTAATAACTGCCACTGTTTAGAATGTTTGTTAATATTGTAAAATATGTTTTTATATCTAAATAACATACGATTATACATACACACTTATTTACAATATTTTCATTGCCAATAACATTAGCATGTTAGCTTTTGATTGATTTTTTTTTTTGTTTTCACAATAAGCCCTATTAAGAAATCACACTAAGAAGAAAAGAAAACAAAAACCAGAGACACAAATACCATTGTTACGTGCTAATCAACATGAATCTGAAAAACAATCGATCTCAATTTTAAGTTCAAATACGCGCAGCTTAACATTCAGCCAGCTAAAACAGCAAATGGCAAAAAGACTGTTTATAAAACACAATATGCTCACAAAATGTACAAAAACGAAAGTAATTCAAGAGAAACCAGCAGAATGACCGCCACCACACAAAACTCAGCGAGCTGAAGACAAAGAATCATTGCAAAAAACTCAAAGCGATAAAAGATTCGATGATTCAATCTAAACAAATATTGGCAAGAATAAATATATTCTGCTATGAAATGCTGCTCTTTGGACACCAGTCAAGCATAAGCAACAGATCGTTTTGTTGTTGCTTGTTTCACAGCTGCCAGATTAATCACTTTTTGTAATTCTGTATTTGGAAAGTGATATAGGCAAAAATCTCTTTTAAACATTTTAGCTGACATTTTCTTCGAATGCTTTCTGTTCGACTTGTGTCGAACTTGTTCAACCGCCCGATTTTGGCAAGAACCTATGATGCAACCCATTTAAACTGATTTGATCGCAGGATCTTGTCAAAAACGAGTTTATGAGCCAATTCGACACAAGTCGACTTTCTTCGTAGCCATTCAGTGCCATGTAAAATATTTTGCACTAAAATATACACAAATTTAAAAGAAACAAGTAAAAACGTTATATTCGACTCCAAATATTTAGTAAGTGAATTTAAAATGTTTAACTTGGTGGGACAGAGTTAATTTATATAATATCGTACGTCAATGCCCACTAAAGGGGGCGGGGCGGGGAAATCGGCAGTCATTAAGCTCTAAAAATTAATGTTCGGGATGATTATATACAAAATTTAAAAAAAAAAAATTTTTTTTGTAGGGTCATTTAGAGGGTGAAGGGGGAGGAAGGGGTAGGGCAGAGTAGTACCAGGTTACGTCTCAGCTTCGTCATTAAGGCTTAAAAATGTTATTTTTAAAGAATGTAGGCTTAAGTAAAACAATTTTTTAAATTTTTATGCTATTTTTGCATATAATAACGCCCACTAAAGTGGGCGGGGTCCAAAAATTATTTTTTTAATTTTATGGCTTCAAATTTAAGGCGTTGGACCGTATTTGATATAAAAATATATCATTTGCTTAACAAAATAACTAAAAAACTTTAAAAATTAGGTTGTTTTTTCTGGGTTGGTTTAGTTCTTCTTAGGGGAACTTTTTTCCCTCTTGCCCGATTTAGCCCATCTCCGAACCTGCTCTAAGCTTTAAAATATATTTATACCCAATTTCAAGACTCTAGCTGTTTTCGTTTGGACTGAATCGTGATTTTCACAGACGGACGGACGGACATGCTCAGATCGTTTTAGATTTCATCACTGATCAAGAATATATATACTTTATGGGGTCTGAGATGGATATTTCGATGCGTTACAAACGGAATGACAAAGTGAGTATACCCTTCAAATTCTTTTTTGGAGGGTATAAAAACAAGTAAAAACGTTATATTCGACCGGGTCGAATCTTAAATACCCTCTAAATATTTAGTAAGTGAATTTAAAATATTTAACTTGGTGGGACAGAGTTCCTTTATATAATATCACACGTCAACGCCCACTGAAGGGGGCGGGGTCTAAAAATAGACTATATCATGTTGTCCACAGACGAACGTATGGGCATTGCTAGACCGCCTTAGACTTCATCACTGATCAAGAATATATACACTTTATGGGGTCCAATTCTTTTTGGATGGTATTAAAACTGTATTTTGTCGGGGTCTCTCTGGCAAGGGCCGTGGGGGAGACATTTCACTTTTGCCAAAAAAAAACTCCAAAAATAAATGTTTGGGATAATTAAATGTAAAATTTAGTTTTAATTTTTCTTTTTTTTGATAGGGTCATTTAGGGGGCAAAAGGGGGAGGAGCAATTAGGGCAGAGGAGTACCAGGTTACGTCTCAGCTTCGTCATCAAAGCTTAAAAATGTTATTTTTAAGTGATGTAGTTTTAGGTAAAATGGTTACACTCTTTTTGGAGGGTATATTCTCTTTATCATTCCGTGTGTAACGCAGCGAAATATCCCTCTAAGACCCCATAAAGTATATATATTCTTCATCAGTGATGGAATCCAAGACGATCTTGCCATGTCCTTCCGTCCGTCCGGCTGAGGAAATCACAATGCAGTCCAAACGAAAAGAGCCAGACTCTTGAATTTTGTTATATATTTAACTTGAAGTAAAGCACAGGTCAACTTTGTAAATGGGCTGAATTGGGCCAGAGGGGAAATATGTTCCCCTAAGAAGTACCAAAAAAGACCTCTTTAAAAACAATCTAATTTTTAAAGTTTTTTTTTTAATTTTGCTAAGCAAATGGCAAAGAATATACAAAGTGTTGAACATGGAGCCCCAAAAGCAGCAAAATCCATTTTTGGGCCCCGCCCTCTTTAGTGGGCGTTAAAGTAACATATTATACGGAAAAATAGTTTAAATATTTTCAAAATTATATTACTTAAGCCAACATGTTTTAAAAATTAAATACTTTAACTTTTATGACGAAGTTGAGATGTTCTCTGATCTTCCCCTACCCTACCCGTTCACCCACCTTTACCCCACAAATGACCCTATGAAAATATATAAAAATTTTCTACACTTAATTACTCCAAAAATTACTTTTAACTTTTTCTTTTCAAGTTTTTACGACAAAGGAGAGATGTCTCCCCCTAAGGGCCTTCCTGGAATGACCCTGTCAAAATACAGTTTTAAAATTGGTCACAGAAATGTCTTAAAGATACTCTGACCCAGCAGGTCCATACCTTTTTGTGCGCACTGATATAAAATATTAACTGCAAAAATAACGTAAATTATTTTTATGCTGATGGAAAGGTGTTCCAGCCATGATGCCTCTATTTGTAGGGCATCATGGCTGGATGGCTGTAACGTTCTTATTTGGTTTATCTCTCCAAGAATATTATTTCAACTCTGCATAAAAACATAAAATCATGGTTGACAGGCAAGAATTTTTTTTAAAGAAATAGTATTCAAGCTAAATGAAATAAAAATCAAGGATATAAAATCGTCGTGTGATTTGGCTGTAAGACTCAAAACTCAGGGAGACATCTCAGTAGGTGCTGTTGGCTGAAGTAGTAGAACACAAGACTATGAAGCGGAGGGTCATGAGTTCAACCCCGCGCTGAGTCATGAAATATTGTGTTGAATTCTTCTGATCAGCATTAGTTCGTGGTTGTGTTGGTTGTTGCCAGCCTGTTTTCAATGATGAAGGCATATCACTGGTCAACGAACATAATTGGCAGCGACTGGCACTTTCATGTACTAAAAGCAGAGTAACAGGAAACTCTTTCTTCGGTCCTGTAGCAAAAAATTAGCCGACGAAGTAAAAAGGCTTAAATTGCTAAAAAAAAATTCTCTATATCCCTCATCTTTCTTCATCTGTCGCCTTAACACTATCCCCTCCTTTCTAGTTCCGGCGCAATGCACTGCATATGTAGGGGTCATCCCCTGAGTGCTGGTCAAAAAAAAAAAAAAAGAGGCTGTTATCTAATGCACACTATGATTTTAAAACCTTGATAAGTAAACTTCATGACTTTTTTACTAATTATTAAGCGTCAAGTGGTGCAGAGAAGAAAACAAAAATAATTTGAAAAAAGACACCAGGATTTTAAGATTATGATGTGAATTGGCTTTAACTTTTCGAAATATTGAAATCCCCCAAAAAATACTTAAATCCTTACAAACATCTGGCAACAGTGGTGGTTGTGAAGTTAATATTTAGAAGTCGTAGCGACAAATTTTAATTATTGCACTGCAAAAAGTTTAAGTTCAAACACCAATACCAACATTTCATAACTTCTACAGCATTTTCAGTGTGTTTGGCAAAACGCAAGTGCCAGTGAGTAGACGCCAGCCCAGCCACTAGTGTTTTCGTCTCAAAAGCGAACCAGTTTTTAAGTTTTTGGCTAGATCAGCGCCAATACTGCACAATTGTTTGTGTTAGAGTATAAACACTTCTAGCATAGTGTTGACTGTATTCTGTATACAAAAAAAAAACGATAAACAAAAAATACATACAAACGAATACGTTCAGAACTTGTGTTTTTTTTTTTGTAAATTTATTTATTTCAAGAAGTTTATTCAGCACAGTAAGACGAGTAGGCAAGCAGGTGGGGTTAGCTTAATTATAAACGTTACCTAAAACGCGTCTTTTAACATTAAGAGTTTGAATTTCCAGCTGAACGGTTGCTAACGCGTGACTCGCTAAGAATAGAACAAACGAAACCAAAGAACTAATGGACCGCAGTTCCAAAAAAAAATATCATAGAAAACCACAGAGAATTTAAGTTGTGCTAAAACCAAAATAAAAATAAATAATACGAAGATGTTTAATTGTTAGCGAATAAAAATAGAAAGAAGTTGAACTTAAAGAAACTGAAAATATTAAATTGACAAGTACATAATAAATAAAACATGATGAAAGTGTGTAAAAAAGTTGCCTTAATAAGCTTTTTGGCCGTGTCCGGCTTATTAGTGGCCATAGTAAGCGGCCAAAGCCGCAACGTTATATTTGAAACGCTAGAATTTCTGAGACGCGGTCAAAACGATGTTGATTTGGAAAACTACGACAGCACAATCGCCATGGAGGGTGAATACGATTTTATTATTGTGGGAGCCGGTACGGCAGGTTGTACTTTGGCCTCGCGCCTTTCAGAAAATCCTAAATGGAAAGTGTTATTGCTGGAAGCTGGTGGACCGGAGAGTTTAATAATGGATATACCCATAGTGGCGCACTTTTTGCAGTTGGGTGAAATGAATTGGAAATATAGGACGCAGCCTTCGGATCGTGCCTGCTTGGCCATGAACAATAACAGATGCAACTGGCCGCGAGGCAAGGTTATGGGTGGATCTTCTGTGCTAAACTATATGATGTACACAAGAGGCAATCGCCGGGATTATGACAGATGGGCAGAGTTGGGTAATAAAGGCTGGAGTTTCCAGGATGTGTTGCCATATTTTAAGAAATATGAAGGCTCCAGTGTACCAGATGCTGAAAACGATTATGTGGGTCGAGATGGTCCCGTTAAAATTTCCTACATTAGCTGGCGCTCCAAAATTGCTGAAGCTTTTGTGGAGGCCGCCAAACAAGATGGCCTTAAGTATCGTGATTACAATGGCCACATACAAAATGGTGTAGCCTATTTGCAAACAACAACACGCAATGCCACACGTTGGAGTTCTAATCGTTCCTATTTGTATCCCATTAAGGGAAAACGACCCAATTTGCATGTCAAGAAACGTGCTCTTGTTACCAAGATATTAATAAATCCGGAAACGAAGGCTGCTTATGGTGTAATAGTTCAAATTGATGGCAAAACGCACAAGATATTGGCCAAACGTGAAGTTATAATGTCAGCCGGTGCCATTAATACGCCGCAATTGCTGATGCTGTCGGGTGTAGGTCCTGCCAAACATTTAAGAGAAATGGCTATTAAGCCTATTGTGGATTTGGCCGTGGGCTACAACCTGCAAGATCATACAGCTCCCGCTGTTACCTTCACCACCAATGCCACCTCCTTGCATTTCGAGGACTTTGCAGAGCCGACTTTATTGAATTTGTTTAATAGTCAAACGGGTCCTTATGGCTCGCCGGGTGGCTGTGAAGTCATGGCATTTTGGGACTTGGATCATCCGGATTTGGAGGATGGTTGGCCAGACGTTGAACTATTTTTAGTGGGTGGATCTATGTCTTCCAATCCTGCCATATCACGTGCCTTCGGCTTAAAGAAATCCATCTACGACAGCATATTTGCCGAGATTGAAGATAAAAATTTAAATGCTTTTATGATATTCCCCATGATTTTGCGGCCCAAAAGTCGTGGCCGCATTATGTTAAAATCCACCGATCCCACAAAATATCCTTTGATATATGCCAACTACTTTAGTCATCCCTACGATGTTGACATCTCTGTTAGAGGTCTGCTGAAAGCCCTTAGCCTTATAGATAGGCCCGCTATGCAACAAATTAATGCCAAATTGTGGGAACGTAAAATTCCCACTTGTAAGAAATATCCCTACAAATCATACGCTTACTGGGAATGTTATGTGAAACATTTCACCTTCACCATTTACCACTATTCGGGCACATGTAAAATGGGTCCCAAAACGGATAGGGCGGCTGTCGTTGATGAGCGCTTGAGAGTGTATGGCATTAAAAATTTACGTGTTATCGATGCCAGTATTATGCCCGAGATTATATCTGGCCATCCAAATGGCCCAGTATTTATGATCGCTGAAAAGGGTGCCGACATGATTAAGCAGGATTATGGGTTTATTCCTTGAAATTATATACTCGTAAGTAAATAGTTGAAAAAGAATTTTTAACGAGGTAAAACTTTGCACCAAAGTGGATTTATTTAAGAGTGACAAAAAGCAAAAAAAAAATAGAAAAAAAATATTTCTGTGTTTAGGTCCTTTTAAAAATAATTGTTTATCAGGTTCTTAATTTCTAAGTATTTTTATACATTAAAATATAAGTTTCAGTTAGTAAATGACTAACTAAATATTAGGCCCTCTCAGGGATGGAAATCGTTGTACAGTTTTACTATTTTTAGTACCAAAAAAAATTTGTTAAATGAAAATGTAAAATTATGTAATTCTTGTTTTAACTTTGCTATTTATTTAGACTTCTCATTCAATCAAGCAGAGGTTTGAAAGAATACCTTTTGTTAAAAAAAAAAAAAAAATTGAATCAGAACGATTAAAATTAAAATTTTGTGGTGAAAATAAAATATTTGGTAAAAATTTGATAGCTAACACTTCCAGATCATTTTAGGATATATTCTGCAAGAAATTCATATTAAAATTAGAGAAAAAGAAATACGAATAAAATGGACCACGATCCATTCCCAATTAAAAAAAAATTCTGCTTTATATATGATAATTTTAGAAATTTATCTGTTTCAGAATGTCTAAATGCTATAAATCATTAACAGTAGACTCGTTCAGTACTTCAGTTCAGACAAAAACCTATAATCAAATCAGTTTGGTCATACATTTATATGAGTAACAATTGAAAACGCTGTTTTAGCACTTCTACGCAACGAATTAAAAAATTCATATGTATATTTATATTAAACATATTTACGTAAATATAGCTTTTAAGCAATTTATAACTTATCAATATTGTTAAGTGATAAGATGTTTAAAAGTGTACCACAAAAAAACTGTGGCGTATTTCTAGTACTCAGCAACTCTTGCCTTAAATACATTTTCTGTTTCAATTCTTAAGAGATTGTGATTGTGTATTATTTAAAAAAATAAAACTTTTAATTAAGTTAATTAGTTAGCCTTAAGTTATTAGCTTAATTATATTAATTTTTTCCCCCTTTATATTTTATAAACGATTATTATAGTTCAAATTATTGTCAAACAGCCATTTTCAAACAAGTTTTTAATTTAAAATAATTCTAAATTTAATAATCGTTCATAAATACTTCCAATTCATATTTATTTAGCAAAACATTAAATAGAAATAATTTATTTAGATTTTAAGAAAAAAAAATTAATAAAGAAAAACCATAAAAATATGCTATATTTTTGTATATAAAAGTTTATTTATTTAAATAAATAAAAATTTACATTAATGCTTGAAAAATTTATAATTGTAAAGAAAAGGAAAATCTAATAACAAGTAAAACTGCTACATATTTCATATCGTAGTTTCTAATCTAATCTTTTAGAAATGAATGTTTTAATTAAAGATTTCGTGAGCATATCAATCACAAAGATTGCTGATCAATCGTATAAATTACAATAGATTTTGACTAGTTTTAAAATAAGTGCCACTAAGAATAATGACACTAATTTTGTGCTCGCTAAATGAAGACAAAAGGTTTAAAACTAAATTATATAGGCAATTCTGTTATGTCGAACGTGACACATTTAAAGAGAATAAAAAAGTTTTTTTTTTATTTATACTATTTTTAGGACCAACAATTAAAATGCTGATTTTCAGACAATCTGAAGCAATCCCCGTTATTCTGTAAGTATTTGACGTCGTCAAATATATAAAAATATATTTAAAAAAATAGGACAATTATTTACACTTTTTCTTCATTAATTGTGTATTCTTAACAGCCTCCTGCTACTTTCTAGCCTTTACATAAAAGTCTAAAGACATCAGCAGTATTTAATTGATCTGCACAACGAGTATTTAATTAACCCATTTTTGATATCGTCTTGGCATTGACGACTACAATAAGTTACAGAATAAGAGGGAATATTTAAATGCGAGTAATATTCGAATATTGTGCACTAATATTTCGTTAGAAATATTTTGCTTTCCCCCAAAAATTATATATACTTATTTTAATATTTTATAAAAAAATAAACATTCTGTTAGATTTTTATAATATATGTAATAATTTGTTAAATTATTTTTAATTATAATTGATTTTTAATTCTAATTGATGAAGAAGGATATCCATAGGATATCGAAATATGGACAAGATAATAGTTTAAAGTCGTTACTAAAATATGTAATTTTATTAATACAAATTGAATTTTTTTAAATTTTCACTTAAGATGTCGCACGTGACCAAGCACACAATTACCTTTTTTTCAGCTAGGAAATTTTTTCATTTAACATGTATTTTTAATGCTCAGGGCCCAAATTACAAAAAAGTTCAAAATTACTTATTAGCTAGTGTCTATTATCAGCGAACCTTTGCCCAACAGTTCTTAGAATAACTAGAGATAAATAATATTTCAAACTTCGACTCTTACTTAACTTTGGACCAGCACTAAGACAAGTTTAACTAGAATCTGTTAAACAAAAATATGACGTGTAATATTTAACATTTGCATTAAATTATTAATTGATATCAAAGCATATTAAATAAATTTTTATAGAAACGTTATAGTTCAAACAGTTGCGGCTTTAAATAAATCACTAGATCTCTGTATAACACATCGAGATGTTTGTACGAGTGTTAAAGAATTGTCTTAAACAAACATTTAAATATTAATTAGCACATCAAATATTGAACAAAGTGAAACAAACTATTTGCTTTAGTAGGCATTTAAAAGAAGAATTAAATTTAAGCTGATGGCGGTAAAATATCAATTTAAAACTAATATTAGAAATATGGTAGCGACCTTTTTTGGATATGTGAAAATCATTATCATTTAAATTTAATACTTTTCTATTTATTTTTATTTTTTTTTCTCTGCAACGCTTGATATTGACATTGACATTGAAACAGGTTTGCTGCCGTATATTAAATCTCTTATACTACTCTATTATATATAGATTATTGAATCTTCATAATGACTTTAGCAATATCTTAATGTTTTTCGCCCGAGCTAAAGTTTTGTTACACATACAAATCATATTTTATGTTTTACAAATCGTATCTAATCAAGCCCTTAACTAACAACATCATCATAATCATTGTCCAACACCTCCTCAAATTCCTGTAGTTTTATTTCCAAAACCCAAATTATGTTAATCAACCTAACAAACAATTAGTATAAATTTTGCAGATTATTATTAATGTTTAAAAATTTGTTTCTATTTTGGATTAAAATTGTTTTCGTCATATGCGGAAGCAACGTTAATGATCATTTGTATAAAGTGTATTTGATTAGACTGAGTTATTGTTTTATAATCAAGTTCAATGTTTAAATTTGAAGAATATTTTAATGCTTTTGATGTATTGACAGCTTAAAGCAACAAACTTTTTCAAAGTAAAAGTTAGTTAAGGTTATACAAACAGCTGCGATTATGGTGTGCAGCATAACAACGAAACATATCTAGTGATATGATGCGGTCATGGAAATATTACCCATGACTAATATATAGATTCAAAAATTTAAACAGATTAATTTTAAAAAAAAATGCTCCAAAACAGATAACAATGAAACCAACAGAACCAACCTCTCGCTTAATACCTTCATGTACTCGTATTATAAAAAAGGTACGCATACTTCGACAAACGGTACATTAAAGTTTAAACAAAGTCTATTCTATAAAATAACTTTGTATTAGCAACAACTCTCTTAAAACCAGAAAAGGACCTAAGGATACAAAATCCAGACTATTAAGAAAACCAACAGGATCAATGCGGCACTATATTAAATAAAAAAATATGTACATTTCATCGTTCTAGAAAAGGCCCCATTTGAACAAACATAAAAATAAACATGTAAACGAATTGAGAACCTCCCTTCAAGATCAGTAGTGAGATCCAATCACTTTCAACGATTCGTTAAAATCATAATTTGTCTACAATTATAATTGCTTGCAGTGTCGATTATATTACTCACTAACGCCCTATAGCATTTTGTGCCATCGCAAGCAAACACAATACACTCAGGTCTAGTTTCATGTGTATTTTTTTATGCGATTTTTAAATCGACGATTTTTTTTAGAATCTTAACAGATTTTGAAATTTTATTTTTTTAATGTGTTTAAATCAAGCCAAGTTTGCATCACTTATATTGGGTGTTTTTTATTGAGGTATAGAACTTTAAGTTGGCATCACTTTTTTAACTGGCGGCCATTTTGTCAGCTGTCAAGTGATTAATATTTAGTTTGGTTTGCCATTTCATCATGAACAGGTTGACAAAAGAACAACGCTTGCAAATCGTGCAAATTTATTTCGAAAGTAATGGTTCAGTTCGCGAAGTTTACCGCAAGCTCCGTCCATTTTATGGTCGACATAATCGTCCATCAGAGCAATTAATTCGGTTAACCATGGATCGTTTTCGCACTACGTTTACTCTATGTGAACAGTGCGCAGTGGGCTGGTGGAGTCATTGGGCCATACTTCTTCCGAAATAATGCTGGAGAGTCAGTTACCGTTAATGGAGACCGGTATAGAGCCATGATAACCGACTATTTTGTTCCCGAATTGGATGGCATGAATGTGGATGAGTTTTGGTTCCAACAAGACGGCGCTACATGCCACACAGCGCACGTCACAATCGATTTATTGAAGGAAACATTCGATGAGCGCATAATTTCGCGGAATGGACCTGTCAATTGGCCACCAAGATCGTGTGATTTGACACCATTGGATTATTTTCTTTGGGGATATGTGAAGTCGCTCGTCTACGCCAACAAACCAGAAACGTTAGGGGACTTGGAAGCCAACATTCGTGTCGCTATTGCCAACATACGGCCCCATATGCTCGAAAAAGTGGTTTAAAATTGGACCTGTAGAATTGGCTTTATTCGAGCCAGCCGCGGCGGCCACATACCCGAAATCATATTTAAACATTAATGGCATAAAATGATCCTTCCAATAAAGCCAAATTGATGGACATTAAAACGATTTTCTTGTGTTTTATTTCAATTCGAAGTTCTATACCTTTAAAAAAAACACCCTGTATATAGTCGTTACAGTTTGTTTTATTTTGTTTTGACGATTTTCAAAAATGAAACTCATATAAACAAAACCCAAAAAAAAATAATAATATTCGATATGAATCTATTTTATGATTTTTGCAAATCATTTTCATTTGTGAGTTTTCAAATGGTTTTTAAAAGTCTTTACATAAGATAAGAGGTCTGAAACTCTTTAAAAAGGTGGTTGAAGTTTACTGACGATTTAACCATCCAACAAATAAATTTCATTTTGTAAAATAAATATATTTTTGTTGATTTTTTTATGCGATTTTGTTTTGATTTTTTAACTAAAATTTTATTTTATGCGATTTTTCAGAATTTTGGAACGAATCATTAGTTTTTATATGAAGCTAGAGTATCGTTCTATGCGAATTTGATTTATGCGATTTTTCTGGAACGCATCCATCGCATAAAACGAGACTTGAGTGTAGTGTGTACTAATGGCAACATTTGTCATATTCGTATTTCTCGTTATATGTTCCCAGCTTTCGTCTAAATCTCTTCGCTGCTTAACGTAAAAAATCTAGTCCCAACAGAAGTCGTGCCATGAACCAGTAACTCTACCAAATGCTTAATTTTAAGATGGTGAATAGGAGCTTAACCAGGAGGGAAAATCGTTGAAATTAGCAAATCAAATACATTGTCGGAAAACGAAAACAACTGAATTCAATTGAATGACGCTTTTTGGTGATCTGTTTATTTTTTACAAAAGCTACCCACGTTACCATCACTTTAATAACAAAAAAGATTTCCTGCCTATATACACATGTGTGCAATTTTTGGTAGCTCTTAAAAGTATGCAATACTAAAATTGTTATTTACCACTATACATTTTTGTTAAACTACAAAAGATTTATGTCTAAATACCAGGCATGGACAGTCGAGATTTTTAAAAAATATACTAAATGAATTGTTTGTTTCTTTATAAGTTTCAATAAATTAAAAACGTCACTCAATATCACAATAATTTGATTTGAAATTTATAAAATTGATATGAAATTTTTTAATGAAAAAAATGTCATATGCATTTAAATTTAAGTTAAATTTCTTTTGATGTTATACCGTTTCCAGATTTCTGCCTTTTTCACATTATTGAAAGCTTTATTTTTTTTCGTACAACTTCATTTAAAACTGGCCCATTATGGTGATAGAATATTAAAATCGTACAGTTTACATTTAGAACAAAAATTATTTAATATTTTTTTCCGTGTTTTATATATAAATGGTACGCTCGAAAATTTCAATTAATATATTCGGCCAGACAGTCATTTTTTTTTATTATTATTTTTTTTTGTAATTATTCAAGCAATTAATAACTTTACATTATTTACATCCACATATTCCATGCAATAATATCGTTGTAGATCGAATAGAATATGTAACATCGCCCAAGAGAGTTATAACTCTAAGAAGGTAATTGCTTTTTAAGTAAAATTTATATCAAAACTCCGCTGATAACATGATCTAAAAATTTTCATATTACTGAATTTCTTTTTTGTTTTATTTTCATTAAGCAACATATGAAACTATGTTCTATGTTTTAGATTACATTAATAGCATTTTAAGTTGTTCTTAAATTCAATTCAGCTGCTCGTTAAAGGAAAATTAAATAAAAATATATAAACTTTCAATCGAACGGAGAAGAAAAATAGAAATAAAATACTTTTATATTTAACAAGAAAATTGCATCAGTTGTCGTTTTAAGGGTTGTAAGAGTATTAATTTCGAAATTGCCATAAAATATCGTTACAAGTACGTTTCTTTATTTTTAATTTCCTTAATTCAGCATGTAGTCAACTGCAAGTGCTTGTTTTATGCCCCTAGAGACAGCTTAAGGGTTTATTGCATGCACATGTACAAATCGGAAAATTTGCTACATTTGATTCTATTGTAGACGTTTTGGTTAATAAATAAATTAAATGATTTCAACCAAAAACCCTAAAACTGTGGGTTGAAAGTCTGCAAAAAAAATCTGAAATTTTTTTTATTATTTTGATTTACCAAAAAAAAAAAACAAATATGGGAAACAGATTATATTCAGCTTAAGTTTTATTTATATACAGGAATTAATTTTTAATTAGTCAATTTATAAAACTATTAAGTATATACAGTAGCCGCTCGGTTATATGAACATCCAGAATAGTGAACACCAAAATTTAAACACATGGCGTTCTAAAGAGTGAACACAGACTATCTCTATTATATGAACAGCTTTCAACCGTTAATTTTTTTTAATGTTTGTCTTATTGGAAGAATAAGAAATAAATGAAAAAACTCAAACTGTTTTTTGTTGATGTTTTGAGTGTTGAATTGTTGAGTGATTATCTTACATATTAAAAATCAGTTCTTCCCCGAGATTAGCAAGCGTGTGCATACGAATACAAAAAAGAAAAATTAAAAGGAAAACATTGAGAGAAGCTGAAATGCCGTTGGTGGAGGCGAAGTTATATCATTGGTTCAATCAACAAAAACTTAGAATTTACCCATTACTAGTGAATTAATTAAAGTAGAAGCAAAATATTTGAACGACCAATTGAAAGAAAAAATTTCTTTTACTGCAACTGATGGGTGGCTGCAGAAATTTAAGCGACGATTTGGTATACGGTTTTTAAATATAGCCAGTAAAAAATTATCGTCCAATCCGGAGTTTGTAGAACCTTTTTAAAAAGGACCCCATTCTTTAATAGTAGAACACAATTTAATGCATCATCAAATTTACAATACGAACGAAACTGGCCTATTTTGGAAACTGCTTTCAGATAAAACATACGTTTTAAGAAGTGAAAAAAGTGCACATGGAAGAAAAACCGAAAAAGCACGTCTTACATTATTGGCCTGTACAAATGCTTCTGGTGATAGGGAAAGCAAAAAATCCAAGATGTTTCAACAATTTTACTCCACCCGTTGATTATGGCCATTCTAAAAACGCATGGATGACGGCAGCAATTTTCCAAAAGTGGTTCAAAGATTCATTTGTTGTACAGGACTTCTTTCATGTTCATTAATTATTAAAAAAAACGTATCAAAAATAAAAAAATAATTTAATAAAAGTCATACGAATTACTTATTTGATGTTCTCTCGATTTAGTGAACTTCTCCATTTAGTGAACAGGCTCTGTTTGAATTAGTTCATATAACCGAGCGACTACTGTATTTTTCAAAAATAAACTCTTGCTAATATTTGGTTAAATTCTTCCACGATACTAGGCTGCCGATTACAATCTGTCCAAAAATAGAACAGATGTTTGTATGCTACACGCCTTTAGAATTTATATAATTCTTTCTTCAAATCAACCCTTTTTTTCTATCAATACTAAAAAAATCGTTCTGAGACCACTGAATGTTTTCGAACAAATTTAAAACAAATTTGTACAGAATTCTATTTTGTGCATATCTACACAAAAATACCTTTCGAACTATTTATATCTGATCAATGTTAATGAACTATAAAGTATTTTAAAATGGGCCACAAATATATGCGCATACTGTCGATCAAGAGTGCATACACGTGTAAGATGTGGGCCTTGTTTATGTTCACCTCTCCTCGATCACTGTAATACTGTCGGCTGAAATAGTTAACACGAGACTATCACAAGGAGGGTCCTGAGTTCAACCCCGCGATCTGTCATGAATATTTTGTCGAATTCTTCGCAACAGCACTAGTGCATGGTTGTGTTAGTTGTTTGTCAGCCTGTTTCAGTGATGAAGGCTGACCAGTGATCACTGAACAACAACTGGCAGCGACTGATAAAATCTTGTACTAAAGAGCAGAGGAACAGTGCTTCCCTTCGTTGGCCTTATAGCAGAAAATCAGCCGACGAAGTAAAAAGGTTCAAATTACTAAAAAAAATTCAAATGTAGCAAAAATTAGCCGGCGAAGTAAAAAGGTTGAAATTGCTACAAAAAAAACTGTATCTTCTCATCTTTTCTGTCCCCTCAATACTATCCCCTCGTTTTCAGTTCCGGCGCAATGCATTGCATATGTAGGGGTCATCCCCTAAGCGCTGGTCGTACTCCTAAAAAAAAAGTGTCGGCATTAAATAATGCTTCAGTTCTGTTTACAACAGCGGGCGGAGCATACAATTTGAAAACTGTTCTTCCTGTATTTTTGCGCGTTTATTTCTTTTAATTTTTACCTTTACCAAACCCATATGTCTTGGTCTTTACTTTTAGAAAATATACGCAAGATATGTATTTATGATTTTTTCGAAAAATCAGATAAATTTAAAAAAGTCGGGCATAAAACTCTTATCCCTCCCCTAATGGATGTATTTTGGGGTACATATTTCCAAGAAGTTGAAGAATGCTCGGAAGGAGCATTTAATTTAATATATTGGTCGCGCATGTTATAATTGAGAAGATAAACGACACGCCCACTTCGACGTGAACTATAAAAACATTTTTAGCACGCTAATCTAGACTTTGTCGTACACGTTCATTCGCTCTTTATGTGACAAGAACCTTTGATCAAACCAACGGTGGCAGACATGACCCTGAACTAGCCAAAAAAAAAATCACTCCACAAATCTATAAATTTTCATATTTCACCAAATCTATATGGCTCTTGTTATTAAAATAAGATAAGAATAATTATTTGAAATCAGAGAGATTAGAAACATTTACAATTTACGTTTGAAATAAATAAAACCTTTCACATTCCAAAGCAGTAACAGCAGTTAAGTTTAATATACAAAAAAGGTGACATCTGCGAGCATGAAATAAAATAGAATTCGGTGTGAAAATAAAATAATGACGAAAGAAATGAGTTCTTTATATAAAATATTTCTTTTACTAGTTTTGCTGCACAACTCTGCAGCCCAAAAACTGCTGTCACCCAATTTGCAGTTGCTACAACGCAATGAGGACGATTTGGAATTAAAAGCCACGGGCAGAAAATTGTTAAAGGAATATGATTTCATAGTGGTGGGCGGAGGTACGGCAGGCTGTGCTATGGCAGCCCGTTTATCCGAGAACCGCAAGTGGCAGGTTTTATTACTAGAAGCCGGTGGATCCGAAAACGCCATGATGCGCATACCGATGCTAGCACATTTCTTGCAATTGAGTCCTAGAATAAATTGGGACTATAAAACGGAAACATCGGATCAATATTGTTTGGCTATGAAAAAACATCGCTGCAATTTTGCCCGGGCCAAGGTACTGGGTGGCTGTTCAACTATGAATTATATGATGTATACCCGGGGCAATCGGCAGGATTATGATAAATGGTCGGCCATGGGCAATAAGGGTTGGAGCTATAAGGAAATTTTGCCTTATTTTAAAAAACTAGAAGGTTCTACAGTAGCCGATGCTGATGAAGAGTATGTGGGACGCGATGGTCCGGTAAAGATATCATATACAGATTGGAAAAGCGATATTGCCCATGCTTTCGTCGATGCCCTGCAAGAAGATGGTCTGGAGAAGAGAGATTATAATGGCCGCATACAGACAGGAGTTTCTTATATACAAAGCACGACATACAATGCCACCAGATGCAGTTCGAATCGAGCCTACTTGTATCCCTTAAAGGGTAAAAGGCCCAATCTGCATGTGCAGAAACATGCTTTTGTAACTAAAATAATAATAGATCCCAAAACAAAAACAGCCAACGGTGTGATATTCAAGTCTATGTTAAAAACGTATCAGGTGAGAGCTCGCAAAGAAGTTATTGTATCAGCTGGTGCTATAAACACGCCACAATTACTAATGCTGTCGGGCATAGGGCCAGCAGAACATTTAAGGAAAAAGGGCATAAAACCGTTGGTGAACTTATCGGTGGGCCATAATCTACAAGATCACTTTGCCCCTTTACTTGTTGTTGAAACGAATGCCTCTAGTTTGCATATGACGGATTTCCTTGAAATTAAAACTATAATAGATTTAGGCCATCATACAGGAAAGTATGGTTCACCCGGTGGTGTGGAGGGCATAGCATTTTATGATTTAGATCATCCCCATGTAAAAGACGGTTGGCCGGATATTGAACTGATTCTTATAGGTGGTGGCATGGACAATAATCCCGCCACTTTACCAGCCTTTGGACTTGAACGTGATGTCTACAGGGACTTATATGGAGACATTATAAAGAATAATAGCGATAGTTTCATTATATTTCCCATGATTCTGCGGCCGCGCAGCCGAGGTCGCATATCATTGGCCAGCAGTAGTCCTTACAAGCATCCTTTGATTAATCCTAATTACTTGGCAGATCCTTATGATTTAAAAATAGTGGTGCGTGGCATTATGAAAGTTATAGAGCTACTGGATCTTCCTTCTTTCCAGAAAATCAATGCTAAATTATCACAAGCAACTATAAAGGCCTGCCGTAAATATGGCGACATCAAGTCATGGTCCTATTGGGAATGCTATGTAAGACACTTGACTTTAACAATTTATCACTATTCGGGTACAGCAAAAATGGGCCCTAAAAGTGATCCCGATGCTGTAGTAGATCCACGTTTGCGAGTGTACGGTATTAAGAATTTACGTGTAGTCGATGCCAGTATTATGCCCGAGCTTATAGCGGGTCATCCCAATGGTCCAGTTTTTATGATTGCTGAGAAGGCGGCTGACATGATTAAACAGGATCACGGTTTCATTAGAGGGCATTAGCAAAAGTGCAAGGATCTATTCTTCAGTGTTTGTTTAATGAGAATTGATCTACTAAAATTGTTTTCTTCCTTTTTAATGGAAAAGCAGATTTTTTTTGTTTAATATTTATTTTGCCGCCCCTAAAATATGTTGCAGTCAATTCAGCTTCTGCATCGTAATTTTAATTTGCAAGCCAATAAAATTTAAAAATTATGTAATTTCTGGATTTTAATTAAAGAGAACTTACCAGATATTGTGTAAATGCAAAGTATGTGAACAAGATCAAATAAATTGTTGCAAAAGCCCACTTTAGTTGTTATGTTAATAAACACAAATAAGATAGCATATTTTAAGGTGTTCAGAGATTTTGTTCATTGAATGAATCTTACCTGAAAGAAAATAAAGAAATTACGCATTATATTAGTTTTCTAAATATATTTTTTCTAAATGATATCTTCACAAGTAATTATATGAGATCGACAAACAAATTTGTATATTTTATAAATTCAACAAGCTTTTTTGTAGGACCGGCACAGTGGGGCCAGTTTTCTCAAACCGAAAAAGTGGAATCAAATATATTTTCAGTTCATCCTAAGGTCTAATATTTTTTTCTGAAATATTTGTGACAAAAAAAAAATACCACGAAAATACCGAAAAATCCCAATATGGGGATTTTAAAAATATTTTTGGGAATTGCGGGGATCTAACAAACAAACATGTACCAATTGTTTTTTTCTTTATTCCGCCTTAATAACATCATGTTCGGTGTAATTTTTTATGTCTTTTTAGTATAAACTTATGAAGCAATTATACTCCTCCTGTACCGAAATTTCAGTAGAAAAACACTTGTGAAAATAATTTAGGAGAATCTAAAAAGGCATTAAATAAATCTGTTAATTTTTACACAAGCACTCATCAATGCAGATCAGAAAAATGCAATCCAATAACCTCCACTTCTTAGTCCCTCCCATAACCTTCTAATTCAGTTAGCATAATACAATTACTTGAATAATATTTAAAACTCTATTGTATAATTAGAACACAATACAATGACTGTCTAATTACACTAAACAAGACTTAAGGCAGGATTCATATCTAAACAAAACTCTTTAAATTATTTCGGCTTACATTTGATCATTTGTAGCTCACATTATAAAGGCAAGCTTCCAAGTGCTAAATATTTTACTTAAATGATAATTAAATTCATTAGCTAAACGTGATTTTTACCAGTCAAGTAGTCAGACAAAGGCCTTGATCAATAAACATCTTAAAGGTTTATTAATTTGCAGTGTTTAAAAAAAATGTTGTTTGTTAACATGAATAATTAAAAAAAATAATACTTTTGTATTGTCATAATATTATGCTAAACCCTAAAACACTAACGAGATCGTTATGGGCCTAAGCGAGTTATTAAACTGCCATGAAACTTTCGCTTCGGAACAGACAAAATAGTTCAACCAACTATTTTTACAGCCTAAAACTAATATTAAATAGAATTAAAGTAACTACAAAATAGTTTATTTTTTCACAAAATTTTGATTGAAGCAATAAAAACAAACTAAAACTAAAATTTGCATTTATGTGTTAAAAACGCATAATGATCAATAAGATGTTTATAAAGGAGCTTGCAAAAAATGCAAAAATACAATTAAAATAATATGCACGATTTGCTAAAATCAAACAAACTTGGATTTTGTTAAATACTCGTATGTAAATTTAATTGAAAATTTGTGCTGCCTTTAGAAGTACGAATCATGCCCAAGTCGTATACTTTTGTTTTCTTTTTTTAATTATAAGGTTTCAATACAACCAGTTGTAGATATCTAACTGAGTAAGAAAATAATATAATAACTTCATTCATTTACACCATAGCCATGTGAAGTATTGAAATACAATAATATTGCTTGACTGAATTTATTACTATTATTTTTTTACCTGACAACAATCTTTTGCAAGTGACATTTAGCACCCTGTGGCGGTATAAAAATTAACTCCGCCTTGGAAAGTTTTATAGACAAAACTATACCTATACTTCGGCAGATAGAACACAATCTAGATCTTTTAGAAATTTTAATCTAAAATGCTGCCACGGCAACTCTGTTCGTTGTTAATCACCACACTAGCAAAGACCTAAACCATAGAGTTAAATATTCTCCAAATATTTAGTATATAAAAACTCTATTTTGTAGGGGTCACTCAGGGGGGGCCATGGGGGAGACATCTCACATTTGCCATAAAATACTACAAAGTAAATTTTTGGTGTTATTAAGTGTAAGAAAAAAAAAAAGATTTTTTTGATGGGGTAATTTTTTTTTATCTTGAACCAACACTCAGGGGATAACCCCTACCCCTTAAAACGAGGGAACAGTATTAAGGGGACAGATAGGGAAAGATAAGAAGATAGACAATCTGCCTTATGGTGTTTGGCATTTTTCATCTTCAGATTCGACATTTTGTAATAGATTAAAGAAAATTTTAGCCTTTTTGTCTTTAAGCTATTACAATTTGTCGAATTTGAAGGTCTGGGGGAGTGTAGGGCAGAGACAGATCAGAGAAGATCTTGCCTTGGTCATAAAAGCTTTAAAATTTAATTTTTAAGGAATGTGGCCTTAAATTTTACAATTTGTTAAATATTTACACTATCTTTCCATGTAATATATTACTTCAACGCCCACTTAAGAGGGCAGGGCCCCAAAATGGATTTCAGTTTGGACTTTATCGTAATTTCCACAGACGGACGAAGGGACGGACATGGCTAGATCGTCTTAGATTTCATCAATGATAAAGAATATATATATTTTATGGGGTCTTAAAGGGATATTTCGCTGCGTTACATACGGACTGACAAAGTGAATATATTCTCCTATTCTTTTTCGGAGGGTATAAAAATAGGACTTATATTGTATAGCGCAATACAGTGTCAATATGTATTATAATAATATTACCAACTTTTAGAACAATTATTCATTATGAAAATTTACAATAAATAATTTAATAAAATTCTAAATCCAGACAATAAAAATTAAAGCCCCTCCCGAAGCCCATTTATACAGAAATCATTATGGAATTTGTTTCCCAAGCCATTCCAACTCAAAAATAATCCTAGTATATCTTTGAAATGTGCGATCCGATCACAAATCATTTTACAGTGTGGCGTAAAATTAATCATCCAATTTTATTTTTTAATAATTCTTTTAATAAATTAAAAAAATTATTTTGAGTGAAGGAAATGTTTATTTGGATCTTAAAAATTTTTTTCTGTTACAATAACATCCACCAAATGGTTGCCGCTACTGTTGATACACATTTTCCATGACTTTCTGGGATGTATCTGTTTGTACCTTTCTTAATTCTGAACCACCCTGTATACAGGGAATCACATCTGCACACATTTAATTACAATAAAAATTATATATATACATATATATATATATATATATATATATATATATATATATATATATATATATATATATATATATCTTAAAATATCAAGTAGACAACTTCCGACCACGAAGCCGCCCTAATAATATATATTTTCAGTGCTGCCATCAAATGCAGCTAATTAATATTATTCATTTCGTATGGAAACACTGTTGAATATATTTAGATCGATTTCAATGAAAGCTGCTGTTAGAAAATTTATAAAAAAGTGTTAAGAGAAAAGCGAAACTGAAGTAAGAATTAAAATTAAAACAAATCACAAGAATCTACATGTAACTGATGTTAATGGCACTCATCACCAGAAGCAAGCAGCAGCAAAGGGCATTCAATCGCTAAACTTGAAACCACAGACACCAGACAATCTGAAAGATAAAGAAGACAAAATACGCACCGGCACACGTTAAACCTACTGCAAAACAAAACACACACGATCAGTACAATAGGAAATTCCTGCATTTGCTTGAGTTACAAAACTTTATCAGAATTAAACAAAACAAAGTTTATTTGTAAAAAAGCAACGTAACGATTAAGACGCGTGCGCGGTGTGTATCGAAAGTAAAACGTTTAAATAAGAAAAATACAGACAAGTGACTGTGAAAGTGCTATTCTGTGGATATGATAAGGATTTTATTGTTGCTAGCACCGCTCCAGGTGATTTTAGGCCAGCCGAATATCCAAAATATTTTAAATTTGGGTCTCACGAATATTTTCAAACAAACACTTTACAATGATGGTGAGAAATTTTTGGAGGCAAATTGTTTACAGTGATTGAATGTTAATGAATATAAAACAAACATATAAACAAGTTAGTAGTTTATTAATTAATTGTGTTTCTTGGTTTAAATTTATTTATTTAAGCACCCCGCCAAAATGCAGAATATGATTTTGTCATAGTTGGCGGCGGGCCAGCTGGTTGTGTGTTGGCCAATCGTTTGTCAGAGAATCCCAAATGGCAGGTATATCTCATAGAAGCAGGCGGTTTGGAAGGCATTATACATCAGGTGCCAGCCATGGCGGCATTTTTGCAAGGCACCCATTCCAATTGGGGCTACAAGTCGGTACCGCAAAAGGCATCATGCTGGGGCATGCATAATCATGAATGTGCTTTGCCACGGGGCAAAGTTTTAGGTGGCACCAGTTCCATTAATTTTATGATTTACAATCGTGGCAATAGAAGAGATTTTGATAAATGGGCCAGCTTTGGCAATGAAGGTTGGTCGTATGCGGACGTGTTGCCATACTTTCTCAAATCCGAAAATGCCCAGTTAAAAGGTTTGGAATACTCTCTCTATCACAATCATTCGGGACCGCTTAATGTAGAGGATGTACAGTATAGAACAAAATTTGTGCACGCTTATGTCAAAGCTGCCCAACAGGCTGGCCATAATAAAACCGATTATAATGGAGAATCGCAAATGGGTGTTTCATATGTTCAAGCGAATACGCTTAATGGGCGCCGGCATAGTGCCTTCAGAGCCTACATAGAACCCATACGACCGCTAAGAAAGAATTTGCATATAGTAACATTGGCCCGTGTTACCAAGGTCCTAATAGATGCAAACACTAAAACCGCCTATGCAGTGAGACTGCTATACCACAATACTTTGTATACCATACGAGCTCGCAAGGAAATTATATTATCGGCGGGAGCCTTTAATTCGCCACAAATTCTTATGCTATCCGGCATTGGGCCGAGTGATAATTTACAAGCTATAGGCGTACCCATTGTAAAAGAACTGCCTGTGGGCAAACTTATGTACGATCATATGTGTCATTTTGGTCCCACCATTATTACCAACACTACGGGTCAAACCATATTTACCACCGGTATAAATGCCCGCGTTGTCAAATCGTATGCTACAGGTGATCCCACAACTATTCTATCGTCTATAGGAGGTGTTGAGGCTTTAACGTTTGCCAAAGTAGCAAATTCAAGTGAGCCTAGCGATATGCCAGATGTGGAATTGATTAATGTCGCCGGTAGTCTGGCCTCTGATGAGGGTACTGGTCTTACGCAAGGTGCCAATTTTAAGCCGGAAATTTATCAGCAAGTATACAAACCGCTAAGCGACTCCCAACAAGATCATTTCACCTTTTTAATTATGCAATTTCATCCGAAGTCAGTGGGCCGCCTATGGTTACACAATCGCAATCCTTTGGAATGGCCACGCATAAATCCCAAATATTTTTACAACAGCCAAGATGTGGAAGTTATCTTGCAGGGCATCAAAGAAGCCATACGCATAACGGAAATGCCAGCCATGAAACGTGTGGGCTCGCGCTTACATAACATATCCGTACCAGGCTGTGAAGGCCATGAATTTGGCTCAGACAATTATTGGCGTTGTTCCATACGTGTCATGTCATACACACTGCACCATCAGGTGGCTACTTGCCGCATGGGTCCCGCTACTGATAGCAGCACTGTTGTCAATGCAAAACTTCAAGTTCATGGTGTTAATAGTTTGCGTGTTGTCGACACCAGTATCATACCATTCCCCCCAACCTGTCATACAAATGCGGCGTCGTTTATGATTGGAGAGAAGGCAGCCGATATGATACGCTCAGTATGGTCGTAAAATAATCAGCGGTATTTTTTCATATTTTTCTTTCTAATTTAAGACATCGATTTTTATGTGTTTGGCTTAAGATATTTTATTGTTTAAACAATAAATTATGCATAGATATCTCTAATTAGTATAGACAAAAATTTGTATATACATATATTTTTTTTATTGAGAAGGTTGTTCTGAAAGTGTTATAAGTCTCTTTAGTAGAAACATCAGGTTTGCAATTTGCATTATTGGTTAATATACATATAACCAAGTTGAAAAATTTCATTAATGTAGAATGCATAGTTTCAAAACCGTCACCTGAATTACGCTATCGTGTTTAGATGTTTAAAAAGTAATTATAATACAGATAACAAGAAAACCAAACAGATAACTTTTTTAATTATCTAAGAGAGTACTAATACATTAAAACTATAAACAAGAAAATAAATAATCTTAAGGACTTATCCATCACTGATATAGAAAAAATGTGTAGAAGTTTAATTTTTTAAACTAATACATTCAAGTATTTGCAAAAAATTTGTAAAAAAAATTTTATATGCAAATTTGTTTTAAGTACCCGTGAAAAATTCGTATGTATTTTTATTTCATCAAATATTTTGCTTTGGTGACAAGCACATACTTTTTATTAAAAAAAAAAAAAAAAAAAAAAAAAAAAAAAAAACTCAACGGCGAAAAATACAAGTTCGTCAACGATAGGTGATTGTCACTGCTGAGATAATTTATTAGCCAGAGTGGGCTTAAAATCGTTCATTTTAAATTATGTATGAATTTTTATTAGTCGAACTTTCTTATGTAAATTGTTAATTTTTTCAACGGGCTTAAGTTCGAATCTGCAACACTGCAAATGATTTCGACTAATAAAAATTCATACATAATTTAAAACATTTGCGGGGGCACGCTCACTTGTTCATTGTAAATTGACAACTAAATTCAATTACTTGAACATAAATTACAAAGAACCTTTAGCTATCAGCAGCCGATGGCTCTGGAAAAAGCGAAAGAGATACATGGAATATTGGGAATATTAATCGTAAGGGTTGGGGAATTCCGTACTAACCAAAAAGTTAATAACTTAACAATATGAATGCGGGAACTTCTCATATTCAATTTTCGTTAAAAAAAAACATTGATTAAATAGTTGATATTCCTACGCACCACTTGCAAAAGTGAAAAAATTGAGCAAAGAACGCTTATGAGATGGCGTAGCGGCCTCGAAATCAGTACTGATCCGTTCTGCTGGTGTGATGATTATTGAACATATTCTTAATATTCCAATCTGAATATAAAAAATAATAAATAGAATTTGAACAAATTCATTTATTAATTAAATAATAAAAAATCATTTGCAGTTATGCAGATTCGAACTTAAGCCCGTTGAAAAAATTAACAATCGTTCATTTTAGAAAAAGACCTACTCGATAGCACTACACTCTAAGCAAAACATGAATTATTAATATTTTTATAACATAAAACTACCTGGAGGGCAATAGTAAGCACAGCGTTGCTAAAGTTCAATATAACTTTATGCGCAATATTGCAGGAAATATATTCACCACATCTGGCTGCTGACTGCAACCTATCAAAAATCAGAAACATGTACATATGTGACGCGCAAAATAGAAAGGGACCTAAGGGTAAAAACCGGTTTTGTTCAGGAGAGCCATTTTAAAGATTTAAATACGTGTATCTTTGGTGTACCATCACTTCATACAACGCGTATATCTCTGGGAGGGAACACTTTTGGGGCATGGGATCGGTCTCATTCGATGCTCAGATGTTGTCCACGTTAAAAAAAAGTGAAAATTGATTTTTTTTTACCCTTAGATCCCTTTCTCTATGCGCTGTCACATATATGAAAATTATTATTTTCACGATGACAAGGCGATATAAGTAGTGCTGGTTGTTGTCTATGCTGCTTTTGTTGTAGAGTTAAAGCAATCAGTATCGCCCGGTGGTTAAAATTCGACTACATTTATAGTGAAAATAGATGTTTATTGTCCAGTAAAGTTTACATAAAATATCGTTCCTAGTCTTTTCAACATTTTGTTGTTGTATGTACGAGTGTGTAGAAGTATTTACTTGTACGAAACAAATACGTAATGCAAAAAGTTATAATTTAATTGTTAACACGTCAAAGAACAAATAATTCAAAGACTATAATAAAGTTCGGCTGCAATAGTTCAAATTCAAAATTAGATGATGCAACGAAATGATGACAAACTTATGCCAGACACATCAAATGCATTTTATTCTTTTCATTTCTTTATTGTATTTTTATTTGTTCTGTTAAAACTGCTTTGGCTCTGTCGAACAGAAACCAGTTCGATCTACGATTGAATACTTGTTTATATTTGCATTTTAAATAGATGTGCCAATATTGCAGTATAACTTATTTAAAATGTTAACATCAATAAAGAACAATAGAACACAACTAAATGCCTAAATACAAAGTTTATTCACCTAATTTTCAAAGCAATAAAATAGAGACAATAATATTTCTTAGCCGGTAGACGAGAAATGGATTTATAAACAGACATTTTTTGTTCAATGCAAAATCTATAAATTACTTATATCAATAAGACAGCTCAAGAAAATGTTGCCTACCATCCATAAAATTCTTCGTCACCTCAAAACGTATATTGCAGAAAGCAAATTTCAACAGGCCATGAAAAAAGCGAATTTATCATGTGCGTGATCTTGAAGGGATCTTGACCAAAGTGGAAAAATAATTTACATTAATCATCTAGGAAAACATACTGAATTAAGTTTAGTCATACCAAAGTACCAATAGCTGATTTAATTAATAAATGAATTCAAAACAGAAGTAACGTGCGTCACAAAGTGTTCACGACTTTTGATAAAAACCCGTGAATCTATTTTTTGGCTTCAAATAAATAACTTTAGAATTCTAGTAAATGCATTTTGTGTGCTGTATTATGCAACACTGGCTAAAAGTTAATTTCTTTTTTGTAGCGTGCGTCACACAAAACTTTTGGTTATTTCGCAGCAAATGCCTGTCAAAAATATAATGTTTTATAGCTTTAGAAGAAAGTGCATTTAAATCCCACTAAATACTTCCGTGTAAGTTGAAGTTGTGGGTGCTGTTGGCTGCAGTTGTAGAACACTAGACTATGAAGCGGAGGGTCCTGAGTTCAACCCCGCGCTGAGTCATAAAATATTGTGTCCAATTCTTCTGATCAGCATTAGTGCATGGTTGTGTTCGTTGTTGCCAGCCTGTTTTCAATAATGAAGGCATAGTCACTGGTCACTGAACATACACAATTGGCAACGACTGACACGATCATGTAGTAAAAAGCAGAGTAACAGTACCCTCCTTCGTCGGTGCTGTATCAAAAAATTAGCCGGCAAAGTACAAAAAATTTTCTAACTTCTACAAAAAATTCTCTAATTTCTCATCTTTCTTCATCTGACCCGTTAATACTATCCCCCCCCCCCCTTTCTAGTTCCGGCATAATGCATTGCACATGTAGGGGTCATCCCCTGAGTGCTGGTCCAAGTTAAAAAAAAAAAAGTTATCTGCGCATGTCTCACAGCAATCACCCATGCAAAAGTGTTTTATAGAGATAGTGGAAAAAAATTTACTTTAAAATTAATTTTTTAATTGAATATTTAAAAATAGGTATTTCAATTAAATTGTTAATTGATTATTTAAAACTACATATTTCAACTGATTTTCCATTATTTTAATTAAAAAATCGTAAAACTATTCACATAAAACTAATGACTTCTTCTAACAAATTCGTGACTGGTTGCAAATAAATAAAATTTTTATTATGGGCGTGACAATTTTATATAACCCATTACACGAAATAAATGTCTTTGCATTTAACACAATCATGTGGTAAAGGGGCACTGCGCACATCTTTTAGCCAATATAAAGAGTGTTTGGAAGCAAATAATCCTCCTTATTCTGTAACTATTCGTCAACGTCACGTCAAGATAATCCCCCTTATTCTGTAACAATTTGTCAACGTCACGCCAATACAATATCAAAACTAATACATCTATGTAATCTTTTTCCTCTACATTTAACTTGTTATTTTACAGGCCTCATATTTTATAGGCCTTAGAGAATAGTCAGAGACTGTCAGCAGTATCAATTGGTGCAAACAACCAGAATGCAACTGCCCTATTTTTGATATTGCCTTGACGTGACGTTGACAAATAGTTACAGAATAAGGGAGAATATAAAAATATAGGACACTTCTGTATTCATTTTCTTCACTAATTGACAATTACTTGCTATAGTCAAGGCTGTCGGAAGTAGTCAATTATTATACCATTTTTGGTATTGTGTTGACGTGACGATCACAAAGAGTTACAGAATAAGGAGAAATATTTAAATATCAAACAGATCTGGTAAGAAATTGTATACCTGAGCTGAACTGGATAAACAAACGAAAATAAATTAAATGGAATTTTTGAAATTGCTAAAATGATTTTTATATTCAACATTTTATTAAAACACAACGATTTTATTAAGGCAGTAATTCTTTTAATGGTCTTTTACATAATACTCATATATTAAAAACATGGTTTTTTAACAATATTTATTATTTAGTACTTTAGTTAATTAACAAAGGAACACAAGCACAATTACTAATGCATGCGATTCTAATGAATCATTTGTTTAAAGAAAAACAAAAAAAAATAAAATAAATAAAAGAAAGGATATAAAAATTTAATTACGAATGTATATAAAAATGGTTTATAAATCAGCAAGTGGCTTTAGTTCTTCTACGTGCACAAATCGGTTAAAAGATGAGAATAAACAGACAGGTTTTAGTGGTGCTTCTCATCAGTGGATTTGCAGCTACACGAGCTTTTGATCAGCTAATAAATAATCTGCTGCAATACGGTTGGACCAATGCAAAGGAACAGATATTGAGGCCAAATAGTAAAAAAAAAAATGTAGAAAACTTTATTTTATTCCTGCTTATAAAATTAATGTAATTTTAGATCCGGGAAATAATGAGGTGTTTGACTTTATAGTGGTGGGTGGTGGTACAGCAGGTTGCACGTTGGCCCATCGTTTGTCGGAGAATTCCAATTGGCGTGTAGCATTAATAGAAGCTGGTGGTGTGGAAAATATTATAAATCGTATACCATTGCTGGCAAATTATCTGCAAGTCACCCACTCCAATTGGAATTACAAATCGGTGCCGCAAAAGCAGGCATGCCTGGGCATGCACAACAATGAGTGCTCCCAGCCGAGAGGTAAAATTTTGGGAGGTTCCAGTTCCATAAATTTTATGATATACAATCGCGGCAATAGACGCGATTTCGATGCATGGGCTGCAGCAGGCAATTACGGCTGGTCCTATAACGATGTTTTACCTTATTTTCTCAAATCAGAAGCAGCCAATTTGAATGGTTTGGAATACTCAAACTATCACAATCGGTCGGGACCTTTAAGTGTGGAACATATACAGCTGCGTACTGATATAGCCGCGGCTTTTGTGGAGGGTGCTGTACAATCGGGTCTATCAGAAATCGATTATAATGCCGACTCTCAGTTAGGTGTTTCTTATGTACAGGCTAATACACAATTTGGCCGAAGACATAGCGCTTACAGAGCCTTTATAGAACCCATTATGTTTAAGCGTAAGAATTTAAAAATATTTACTTTCTGTAGAGTAACAAAAGTGTTGATAGACAACAATTCGATGGCGGCCTATGGCATAGAGATGCTGTATCGCCGACAAATTTATAGCTTGAAAGCCCGTAAAGAGGTTATACTATCGGCCGGTGCCTTTAGCTCTGCCCAAATATTAATGCTGTCAGGCATAGGGCCTCAGGATAATCTGAATAATTTAAATATAACAATTATAAAGCAGTTGCCAGTGGGTTTGAGAATGTATGAACATGTTTCCCATTTTGGTCCCACTTTTATAGTCAATACTACAGAACAGAGCCTGTTTCCCACGCGCGTAGGTCTCAGAGATATATTAGGATTTTTGGCCGGCCGACCTGATACCCGTTTATCTATGCTAAGCGGTGTAGAAGCTTTAGCCTTTATCAAAGTGGAGGGTTCTCAGTTACCAGTAGATTGGCCTGATGTGGAATTAATATTTGCCAGCGGCAGTTTAGCATCTGATGATGGTACAGCGTTACTGCAGGGTGGCAACATCAAACAAGAAATCTACGATCGTTTGTATAGACCTTTGCAAGTAAGCCTGCAAGATCATTTTACCATTTTGGTAATGCCTTTCCATCCCAAATCTGTTGGACGTGTATGGCTGAGAAATACTAATCCCTTACAATGGCCCATGATAGATCCAAATTATTTCGATAATCCCATCGATATAGAATTTATATTGCAGGGCATTAAGGCGGCTATACGAATAGCACAATCCCCCGCCATGCAAAGAATTGGTGCAAAAATTTTAGATACACCAGTGCCAGGTTGTGAAGCTTACGACTTCGGTAGCGATGACTATTGGCGCTGTTCTATACGTACTTTGACTTATACGCTGCACCATCAAGTGGGTACTTGTCGCATGGGTGTGGCAACAGATGCCACAGCTGTAGTCAGTCCGGAATTAAGAGTTCATGGCATAAGCAAGCTTAGGGTAGCAGATGTGGGCATTATACCCTTGCCACCCACCGCTCATACAAATGCGGCAGCATTCATGATAGCGGAAAAAGGGGCAGACATGATTAAGGCGGCTTGGAGAGATTCATAACAAGATATTTAAGTAGGCGTTAGTAAACGTCTATAAAGGTTTTGTTGAAATGATCTCTTGCCAAGTTCAGTGTTTTTTTTTAATTAGTTTTAACACTTAAATAACTAAGACATACTTGATTAATTACATATAAGTCTGTCTGTCCTGCATCTAATTAACACATTAAGGTTAAGGTTTTACACACTTGGTAGCAGTCTTGTGCGAATTTATATATTTGCCATTTGGTTGTTGTTGCAAAAAAGTTTTTTTTTTCTTACCTAAAACTGACCTTTCACAAAAAACTTTATTTAATTAAACAAAAACACTATTTTTTTATGACCATAAAAATTTAAATTGTTGAAATTATTATTAAGAAATGTTTTAAAATAATTATTAAATGAAAAATTTAAATAAAAAGCCATGAAGAATATGAAAACGGTTCATTTGTCAATTTAAAATCGTGCGGAAAATTTGTAAAATTGTAGTGCTGAAATAAATACAAATCAAAATATTTTTAAATATATTTACAAAAGAGTTTCACATAAGTTCAAAAAAAATTAAGAACATGATATCTAAAAAGTAAATAAAACTGTAACAGAGTTATCTTAATACGCCTTTTGTAACGTTCTTTGCAGAAACGTCAAGTCAACAATGAGCAATCTGGTAAATTTCTTTATGACTCAACGACAGAATTAAATACAAACTTTTTTTATAAAAAGCATTGTGTAACATATACAGGAATAAATAATGTTCATTAGATTTATATAAAGTATCTTGGGCAGACATGCTCGATCATGCTTCTTCCGATGTAACTATGAGTGACATAAATATTAAGGAATCAGAAGTTTATGATGTTTATATAAATATTCAGAAAGATCATAAAATTGCCCACTTGCATAAGACAAAAAACGGAATGCAACTCTCATATAAAGATCGGTTCTTCAAAGTTTATTTTGATTTTACTCATCCGTGTTCAAGAGACTAAAGCGAAAGATCTTTTTGACGAACCTGCCACTTTTCTTCGCCCAAAGCGCTCTTCATTTAATCTTTTGCTTAACAAACACAGTTCGCGAAGCGTTTTCCTCGTCCGCAGAGAACACCCAAAGTTTCAGGTGGGAATCGAAACCACGATTATTGGCATTGCCATCTATCAGCCGTAGCTTCACAGCCATTTTTTTTTAACTCTGACCAGCACTCAGGGCATGACCCCTACATGTGCAGTGCATTGAGCCGGAACTAAAAAGGATGGGCTAGTATTGAAGGGACAGAAGAGGAAGGACGAGAAGATAGAGCATTTTTGTAGCTATTTGAACCGACGAAGGAGGGTGCTGTTCCTATGCTCTTTAGTACATAATATTGTCGATCGCTGTCAGTTATGTTCAGTGACCAGTGCAATGCCTTCATCACTGAAACAGGCTGACAACAACTAGCACAACCATGCACTAATGCTGATCAGAAGAATTCAGCACAATATTCATGACTGGGCGTGGAATCGAACTCAGGACCCTCCACGTCATAGTCTCGGGTTAACTACTTCAGCCAACAGCAACCTTGGCGTTGACTCATCAATGAATCTCACTATGCATTACCGATAAAACTCATTCTTTCCTGTCGCATTACACTACCCTTCTTCCCCCTCTTCCCATAACCAATTATCTAGCATTTCTGATGTAGGTAATATCCCCCGAGTGCCAAACCTAATGAGAAATAAAGAAATTTATCAATTGCATGTTTCTAACTCCTCTCTTCACTTCATTCTATTGCTTGAATCAGTTTTATATCAACAGCTCACAAACAGGATTTTAAATTCTTAATTTTATTATAAAAATTTTAGTGAAGATTAAATTACTCGTAAGTAAAATAATTTTTAATTTCATTGTCTTAGAAGATTAGTAATGCTTTACCGCATTATTATTGTTTTTAATCATTTGAATTGGAGCAATAACAACAAACCAGTCTCCTGATACGAGTATTAATAAGTCTTAATTCTAATCAAATCAGCTCATTTAGTAATTTCAGTTGAAAAGTTAAACATCTTAAGATTTTCTGCTATTGTGTGAAATATTTTCAATCAAATAAACAAAATGATTGTGCAGAAAATGCAGGTAAAGGCGTTAAGAACCGTAGCTGCAATATTTATAGGTGTGTGCCTGTTGGCCAGTTCTTTGGCCCAGCAAAATGTAATCGGCAATATTTTACAATTGGGCCTGGCTGATTTTGCACAAGAACTTTTGAGACCCCAAAGTAGGTTTGCTTTCTTACCAGGTTTATAACCAAAAATAAACTCAACAAAATTTTCTATTTACAGCACCACGCAATAATGATGTATATGACTTTATAGTAGTGGGCGGCGGTACAGCAGGCAGTGTTCTCGCCAATCGCTTGTCGGAGAATCCCAATTGGCGTGTAGCTCTGATAGAGGCAGGAGGCACCGAAAATATTCTGAATTTGATACCCGCTCTTTGTGGTTACATGCAAGTGACCAATGCCATTTGGAACTATAAAACTGTACCGCAGAAACGTGCCTGCTTCGGCATGTACAACAATGAATGTTTACATCCGCGCGGCAAAATACTTGGAGGTACCAGTTCCATAAATTTTATGATCTATAATCGTGGTAATCGTCGAGATTTCGATAGTTGGGCAGAAGCTGGCAATTATGGCTGGTCGTATGCAGAAGTGTTGCCGTATTTCTTAAAATCTGAAATGGCCAACTTAGAAGGTCTAGAGTTTACGCCATATCACAACCAATCTGGACCTTTAAGTGTGGAATATGTAAAATATCGTACAGAAATTGTTCATGCTTTTATAGAAGGTGCTCAACAAGCGGGCCATCCTTATACGGATTACAATGGAGAGTCTCAACTGGGCGTATCGTATGTTCAGGCTACTACGCGTAGCGGCCGCAGGCATAGCGGCTATCGTGCCTTTATCGAACCAGTTATGTTAAAACGGCAAAATTTAAAAATATTTACATTCTCAAGGGCCACAAAAGTTTTAATAGATCCTGCCAGCAAAGCTGCCTACGGTGTGGAATTTAGTTACCGCAAACAACGTTATATATTCAAAGCCCGAAAAGAAGTCATACTCTCAGCCGGATCATTTAACTCTCCTCAACTACTCATGCTTTCGGGTATAGGATCGGCTGATAATTTATCCCGCTTAGGTATTAATATTCTACAAGAGTTGCCAGTGGGAGTGAGAATGTATGAGCATGCGTCCCACTTCGGTCCCACATTTCTAGTCAATACCACCAATCAGTCTTTATTTACCAATCGCTTTGGTGTGTCCGAAGTTTTAGGCTTTCTAGCGGGCAGACCTGATACCCGCATGTCTTCTTTAACTGGCGTAGAAGCTCTGGCGTTCATAAAGGTACCAGGATCTAAGCGCCCCAAGGATTGGCCTGATTGTGAAATAATATTTGCCAGTGGTAGCTTGGCTTCAGATGATGGTACTGCTTTAAAAGTTGGTGCAAACATAAAAGATGAAATCTACGATCGAGTTTACAGGCCGTTAGTGCAAGCCCAGCAAGATCATTTTACCGTTGTTATAATGCCTTTTAATCCGAAATCAGTAGGACGTATATGGCTGAAAAATAGCAATCCTTTGCAATGGCCCATGATTGATGCAAACTATTTCGATGATCCGGATGATGTAGAAGTAATGCTGGAGGGTATTAAGGCCTCAATACGTATAGCGGAGTCTCCAGCCATGCAAAGAATTGGTACAAGAATTTTGGATACTCCCCTGCCGGGTTGTGAAGTCTATAAATTTGCTTCTGATGATTACTGGCGTTGCTCGATACGTACTATGACCTATACGCTACATCATCAGGTAGCAACATGTCGCATGGGTCCAGCCTCAGATCCCACGGCCGTGGTAAGTCCGGAACTTAAGGTTCACGGAATAAGGAAATTAAGAGTAGTGGATGGTGGCATTATACCATTTCCGCCTACGGCTCACACCAATGCACCAACATATATGATCGGAGAAAAGGCAGCAGATATGATAAAAGCAGCCTGGGGAGGTTAGACGCCTCTTTCGCGAAGTGATTTACGTAAAATTAGTAATAATTTATATTATAATTTTAAAAAAATGTGAACAGTATTTATTTAAATAACATCATAAGTTAAAACCAACAATGATTTTTGCAAAAGATCCGACAAGGAAGAATTAATCACTTATAATTTCCGTCCTATAATTGGCGGAGGTCTTCGTAACAAGAAATACCTTCCAAAGAGGAATTGGAATGTATATCAACTTTGTCATTCCTTGTGTAACGAAACGAAATATTCATTTAAGAGCCCATAAAGTCCGTCTGTGGAAATCACAATTCAACACAAACGAAAGAGCCAGACCCTTGAAATTTTTATATAAATATATTTTGAAGGATATCACAAGTCAAGTTCGTAAATGGCCTGAGTCGGGCTAGAGGGAAAAAAGTTCCCTTAAGAAGTACTAAACCAACCTCTAAAAAACAACATAATTTTTAAAGTTTTTTTTTGTAATTTTGTTAAGAAAATGTGATACTTTTATGTCAAAGAAGGTTCAAAGCGTTGAACTTGCAGCCAGAAAATCATAAAAATCCATTTTAGACCTCGCCCAAATTGTATAATTTAAATCTACATTCCTAAAAAATTAAATTTTAAAGCTTTTATGAAGAAGCTGAGATGTTCTCTGATCTTTCTCTAGCCTACCCTCTCACCACTTTTGCCCTCTAAATTGCCTTAATAAAAAAATTTTTTTTTTTAACTTAATAATCACAAAAATTAACCTTGGCAAAGGTAAGATATCTCCCCAAAGGCCCCTACCGGAGTGACGCCGACAAAATAGAACTTCTATTTACTAAATATTTAGGATATTTAAGATTTGACCCGGTCGAATATAACGTTCTCACTTGTTTTAATTCGTTTGTGTCAAAAGAAACAGGTCAGATCAGAAAAATTTTATATCATATTTATGATTTGGGTGAGTAGGAGATTCTTGGTAGTCAACAATTTAACTTCTTCTCACCCCAAATTTCTTATCAAACGTTTTAAGCTAAATTGGAATAAAGAATTCCAAGTATTTACATGTAACAAGAATTGCATTCGCTTAATACTTTAAAAATTTCTATCAAATAATTCCTAGAGGCTAAACAATTAATACACACGTGAATACACCAGATCATGAAACAAACAAACTTCTCTTTATGCTAAAGTAATTAGAAAACCACATGACAATACTGTTGATGTCAGCATTAGACGAAAATATAAAAAAATGGGAAGGGGGTACGACAAAGGATGAAAATAAAAAAAGCAAATAAAGTTACGCCCTCGATTTAACACAACAATACGGCATAAATTTTATATTTGTTTACGTTCCGAAACAAATGCACAAAAAACCCGTGGCTACACAGACATCAAAATTGCAATTAAAATTTTAATAAGTTTGAGGCGTTTTGTAGAATATAAAAAAAAATAAAAGCAGACAATATTTAGATATTTACATGGACAACGAGGATTGTTCGAAAAAAATTTCAATGGTGTATTTCACTTTGTTTGTTTCCATATGCGCTTTAAAATTTGTTTTGTAATTAAATTGAAATAATTACTGCAAAATAAACAAAATAGCTTTCATTTTCTAAGTGAAAAATAAAACTCAGGAAATAATGACTACAATGCAATTTTCAAAATAAAACTTATAACCGTTACGGTGCCTGATTTTCATACCCTACAAAATAGAATTGGAGGGTATATTCACTTTTTCATTCCAGCGAAATATCCCTCTAAGACCACATAAAGTATATATATTCTTGATCAGTGATGATATCTAAGACGATCTAGCCATGTCCGTCCGTTCGCCTGTGGGAATCACGTTTCAGCCCAAGCAAAAAGATCCTTAAAATTGGATGTAAATACGTATTAAAGGTCAGCACAGGTCAAGTTCGTAACTGTGCTCAATCGGGCCAGAGGGAAAAAAGTTACATTTAGACGTAGTAAATTTTTTAATTTTTTTTTTTGTAATTTTGTTAAAAAATAAGATAAATCCATTTCTTGAACCCCGCCCCTTTAATGGGCGTTGAAATAGTGTAAATATTTATAAATATTTATTTTTTCAAAAATAAAACTTTAAAGCATTTATGACGAATCTGAGGTGTGCTCTGATCTTCCTTTGCCCTACCCTCCCCCCCTTTTACCCCCTAAATGACCCTAAACAAAAAAAATTTACACTTAATAACCCCAAAAATTTACTTTTTAGTGTTTTATAGCAAAGGTGAGATGTCTGCCCCACGGCTCCTCCCGGAGTGACCTCGACAAAATAGAGTTTTTTAGTCCCCCCACCTTTGGCCCTAAATGACCCCACACAAAAGAAAATACACTTAATGACCCCAAAAATTGACTTTTTAATGTTTTATAGCAAAGGTGAGATGTCTCCCCCACCGGCCCCTCCCAGAGTGACCTCGACAAAATAGAGTTTTTATTTACTAAATATTTGGAGGGTACTCAAGATTCGACCCGGTCGAATATATACAGTTACAACATAAGCAATCATCAGGAAAATACAATAATATTTCTAAATTCTTAGAAACAGGGATTTAAATATTTGCAAATGTGTGGACTTATGTCATCCTCCTCCAAAGGGAGCATTCAATAGATGATTGTTTAATAAGACTACATCAAATTATTTGCTGCAACACAAATACAATTTAGTTTATGATAGACATCATTTTAACATCATCACATTTTTTTACTGCAAGTATTCATGAGTCATCATGTTTGACAGCTTGTTAAATATGTATGCATATGCGGCTTTCTTACTTATTGATTTTCCTTTTCCTTTTAGTTTCAAAGAAGTATAAAAAGAAGTATAAATGAAAATTCATATTCCACACAAACAAGTAACACATCCTTATATACGATGATGAGATTTCTTTTTTTTTTTTTTTTTGTTTGTTTACAAACATATATTTCATAATAATATCAGTCAGTAACATAGCAGGACATCAAAATGTTGTCTCCCTTATTGTGTTACCACCAGAACCTTACAAAACAAAAATGTATCTCCAGTCAAAACAACCCCCCAACGTGATGCTGCTCAAACATTAAATCAAAATAAGCCCAGTAGAAAAATATTATTCCTACTCCCTGGGTTAATGCACTTTTGCCAACTACAAAGCAGCGTGCTTTGAATATAATGCAAAGAGGAAGAAGATGAAAAAGTGGTTACCCTTTGACATGATGTGGAAAATATGCAACATTTTAAATACACAAATATTGAAAGCTCTTTTTACACACGGCTAAAAGTGGAAACGGGATGGGGCATACTTTTATTTAGCCTGCAGTCAACCCCTATTTTGTTATGGTTTTTAGCAATTCATTTACGAGTACGAGTACTACGAGCAGATGAGCCACGTGCATATCAAAATTGCCAACACAACGAGCTGAGAGTCGTTATGGGAGAAAAGAACACAACAACATTTATAGAAATTTTTTTATATTTTATTTCTACCTGGCTTTGTGGGTTTTTGTTGCTTTTAGTATGTATGCAACAATTTTATTTTTCACTTTTGATTTTCAATCTGAAGGAAAAGTTAGAAGTTGAACTGTTATATAAAATGCTAATTAATTTTAATTTTATATCTGTCAGTGTATGCTTTTTAGGATTTGAAGTGGCTGATTGTGAAACCTAAAACAGCATAAACTAATTGTTGTAATTAAAGAGTTTCATTCAACACAATAAATGTTCTTTCAATTTGTGGATTTAGAAAAAAATGTATAAGAAATTCATAACAAATAATACAGATTTGTTGTTAGAAAGTTCTTTTTTTTATATGACTTTTGATTTAAGAAAAGATCTACGGATGAGTTGGCATCAGGTTCAACGAAACACAGGCATAATAAAAAATTGTTTTCTTTTTTCTTTTTGGAACAATAATATGTATTTAATCTAACCATCCAACTACTGGCATGTGCATCCGGCCACCTTGACCTCCTAATTCCAACAACGTTGTCGATAACTATTGCTTTAAAATATATAATATGGTCATCTCTATCCCTACAGAATCCAAAATCTAAAATATGTTATAATCTGAATATAAGTCGTTCTAATTATAAAGCATTGTTTCGTTCGCAAAGGGATATCATTCCTTATTTTGGTTCCTCAGAAAACGAAAAACAAGCAAAAAAAATTAAGAATGTTATATTCGACCGGGTCGAATCTTAAATATCCTCCAAATATTTAGTAAATAAATTAAAAATGTTTAACCTGCTGGGTCAAAGTTTCTTTGAAACTGCTACTACATTAGGGTCTTTTTATGTCCCAAAGGTGCAAATTTTGCCCGTCGAAAATGGAAAAAAGCCTTTTACTGAGTGCATAACTTGCAAAAAACCTGTTTGTCCGTCACACCGATACACAATCACTCTAACGACGATATATTGCATTGATCACAAGCCTTAAAAATAATTTTGAAATGTACAAATTTGAATTTTCTCAATAAAAGAAATGTGGGGTCAAAATATGACCCGAACATAACATATGTATTTTTTCTAACATAGTAGCAGGGTTAAGACATTTCGGTGCTCAATTTTAAGACCCTATTTTGACAGAGTCACTCCGCGAAGGGCCGTGGTGGAGACAAAAAAAATTTTTATAGGACCATTTTTGAGGCAAAAAAAAAAAAGGCGGTGGAACAGAGGAAGATCATAAAAGCTTAAAAATTGTATTTTTAAGGAATGTAGGCATATATCTTACGTCAACGCCCACTAGAGTAGGCGGGGTCCCAAAATGAATTTTTCTGATTTTCTGGCTCCACCTTCAACGACTTGGACCTTCTTTGACATAAAAATATATCATTTGCTTAACAAATTGTCAAAGAAAAGCTTTAAAAATTAAGGTTGTTTCAGGGGAATTTGTTTCCCTCCTGTCCAATTCCGCCCATTTACGAACTTGACCTGTGCTATCCTTCAAAATTTATCTATATCAAATTTCAATGGTCCAGCTCCTTTCGTTTGGACTGAATCGTGATTTCCACAGACGGTAGAAAGACATGGTTAAATCGTCTTAGATTTCATTACTGATCAAGAATATATATACTTTATGGGGTCTCGGAGGTATAAAGTGAATATGCCCTCCAATCCTTTTTTGGAGGGTATAATAAATCGGAATGATATCTATCATTTTTAAATATCATTAACGGATTTAAATAATGAGATCGAAAATGACTTCATTTTGAAGAATTTTTAACGTTTTCTAAACAGCTGAAATATACAATTAAGCCTTGTGAGATGGCCAATTGAGGTCATGCCAACAAGTACATCAACTTATAACCATTTGCAGAACTAGGAATAACTTGTTACAATCCAAGGTAAAACAACAAAAGCAATTAGCAATATTGTTTTATATCCCTAAACCATTCGCTTCGAAATATGTATATGTAGATGTGTTTAAGTAATTATTTTCGCATAAGGCAACAATAATGTTTTATAACATTCATTTGGAAGTTAGTAGCCATTTCAAATGCATTAACCTAGAAAATAGAACACAATATGACACTTGTGTGTGTGTGTGTGTGAATTAAAACGGACTATCATTACACCAGTACTTTATTTCTACTCGTATATAGGGAGATAAGTGTGAAGATAAATATGCCGAGCTAAACATGTTTTGACGTAAGCAGTTGCGAAACAACATATTTAGCTGTGAAGTCAAATATGTCATGACGTAACGTAATGGCAATCAGTGAAGTTTTTTGTATTAAAATCCATATTTAATAAATTTGTTGAGCATTTATAATAAATTATATTACAATATAATCATAATTTATAAACTAAAGTCCCAAAACAGATTAAGTAAACTCTTCGTCCTTTTTGTAATATTTATCATGTTGTATATAATCTTGGGAGGGACTTTGCTTCAAGTGGCTAAATAAGGAGTTGGTATGCATTGCCAGTAAGTGAAAAATGATTATGGGAGTGTCTTTTATCACTCACAATAATTGGAATAGCTGAATTAGGTTTGTGAAAATACTTACAGGGCATGAAAGGTCAACGTGGGTGCTGTTGGCTGAAGTAGTAGAACACAAGAGTATGAAGCGGAGGGTCCTGAGGGTTCTAATCAGCATTAGCACATGGTTGTGTTAGTTGTTGCCAACCTGTTTCAGTGATGAAGGCATAGCACTGGTCACTGAACATAATTGGCAGCAACTGACACTATCATTTACTAAAAGCAGAGTAACAGCACCCTCCTTCGTCGGTCCTGTAGCAAAATATTAGCCGGCGAAGTAAAAAGGTTGAAATCAGAGCTCCGAAATCTTCGCTCGAATTCGAGTAGAGAGTGAAACTCGCTCGAATTCGAGCGCGAGTATTGTTCATTATAATATAGAAATTATAAGTAAACTTTTAAAAATATAATAAAACAATTTTTATAAAACCAACTAATTGCTCCGCACACGCGCACTGCATGGAGAGACTGAAAGAGTACACAAAAACCACACGCACACACAAGTCAGCAAAGACAAACAGTTTCTATTTTTCCACTCGATTTTACTCTTAAGAGTAAACTCTCACTCTATTTCGAAGATTTTTACTCCCACTCTTACTTTTTAAAAAGGAGTACTCGCGAGTACTCCCACCTAAAACAAACGAGTGGAGAGTAAACTTTTTGTAACACTCGTAATCTTCGAGTACTCTTCTTCGCGAGTATTTTTCACTCGCGAGTGAAATCGAGTAGATCTGAGCTCTGGTTGAAATAGCTACAAAAAAATCTCTATTTTCTCATATTTCTTCATCTGTCCCCTTAATACTATCCCCTTCTTTCTAGTTCCGGCGCAATGCACTGCATATGTAGGGGTCATCCCCTGAGTGCTGGTCCAAAATAAAAATAAAATTACAGGCCATGAGGGATTTTGTCCCAAGTGGCTAAATTAGGAGTTGGCTTGCATTGCCAGTATATACAAAATGATTATGGAAGTGTCTTCTATCACAAAACCTGGCAAAAAAATAATACACTCCAAATTCAAACTTATCTCCTTTTCTTTTGTACAGTGCGTAACACAAATTACAACTAAATATTTGTTAAAAATCTAAGTCACATGCCATGCGAAGGTAAGTCCCCATTAAGCACTATGTAAAGTCCCGTCGAAAGACGAAAATGTTCACTTATACGAATAAAGCATTTGTCCCGCAGGATTTTCCTTTACAAAATGGAACAAAAATTCGCAAAATGGGACGGCAAGGTACAATTCTCGTATGTTATTTCCTAATAAAATTTTTATAAATACACACTGTTATCACCTTCAACTAAAGCCATATATTAATAAATGTTGATAGATAAATATACGCACGAGTAGTGATGATGAAAGTGTTGCGACTTTTGAAAACAGCTGTTCTGCTCTGCTGTGTCAATTGGATAATTAAATTGATGTTAATTTCCGATTATCGCTTGGAATATTTATCATGTGTTTCTGAATTTAACACTTTACAAACAATTGAATTTAATACAAAAAAAATATAGTTTTTTCTAGGAAAAGAACTCGGGCGATAGTCCAACTAAATCATATTTAAAAAATGCACATTCAAGTTGTCCTGATACCCCGAATATGAATACAACACATTGATATGATATTATAACAGGATTATTTCTTTATTCAAATTAATACAAAAACTCCTTACAATCTAACATTCGACTTCTCGGTTTCCTTTTGTAGTTTAAATTGTATCAAAATAATCACATAAGTAGATATCGACAATACTATCTGGAAATATATTGAAACTTGAAAAAACAATCGCTATGTTTATATTTCATTTTAGCAAAGTTACCAAGCCAAAATATCTCAAATTAATATCGAAAAATCCCGCACAGGTAAATAGCATTTCTTGATGTCCTAATTGCAATGAAAACTCTCGTATGCGAAAACTCAAAGCTTTATCATCATTCGCTTTGATGTTGTGTATTATAGAACCAAATTGCTTGTACTGCAAAAGATTTGGAGGTTATTCAGGGCACAATGTATTTTATATAATAACCCATATTGTGTAATTATTTGTAGACATCAAGACAATAATAAAAAATAGCAATTGGTAATTTTTAACAGCCTCTTGGTATTCTCTAGGCCATACGCTACGTCTCCACTAGACATCCAATATGTCCGGGCATCAAGTCGGACATGAAAAAGTCCGATGTAGAATGCAAATGTCCATGTCTCGTACATGTCCAGAAATCGATGTCTGCCTGCCATACCCAACTTGATGTTCTTCTTTCAAAGAAGAGCATAAGAGATAGAATGCAAAATGTTAAATTTATTCTCTTTTGTACAACCTCAAAATTACTTCAAAAGTCTGAACACGTTGTCGCCACATACAAGAATATGGACATATTAATACTGTTGCTCTGCCGGCGTCATGTCCATGTCATGTTCAGGGGCCAAATTATCGCATTCGATATCGATCGAAATTTCTATACAATTTAAATACAAATTGCGATCGATATAGAATGCCTTAATTTTGCCCCCAGGTCGATGTCTAGTGGACACGTGGGGTTAGAGAATAGCCACAAGCTGTCAACAGTAGTTGATCATGTCCTATTTTCGATATTATCTCATTGCTGTTGTCCTCCAATAGTTACACAGTAAGGGATTGAGAAAACAAACCTTGTCAATGCACGATTGTGTTAGCCAACATGGTATAAACATATTCAAATATATCAGTATTATGTAAGCAAAGCGAACTGAAATTGTTAAAGAAAATATACATAAAATCCAAATGACAGTAACTGACAAAAAGTATTAAAATCAACACATCAGAAATACATCATAATCAGTCAAAAATTCTACTTTTCATTTTTTGTCACTTAGGACTTTTTGGATTTTATCTGACGATATATACAATGCACATATATAATTACATATATGAAGAGCCACCAAACAAAAATATTAACTTGAGCTTGAAGTTGTAGGGTAATTAGAATTTTTTACTTTCAGTGTGTAAGACATAGTGGTGTGTAGTAATGGAATGTATGTACAAAGCCAATTTTTTTAATTTTTTTAGTGTGCAATAATCTACTCCAATTTTATCATTATAGAAGAAATCTAGTGAGAGAACACACCTCATTGGCTAAAAATACTCAATTGCAACATATTTGTTTCGTAAACGACTTATTTATTTCGAACATTGTTTTTTTTTGAGGTATGCGGAAATCCAGAAATTATTTGTATACCTTAATGGTCATGAAACTTTGTGAGCTATAAAAGCCAAAATTTTCTCCCTGAGTGTAACGTGTTTTATTTAAAAAAAAGTTGTATGCCTCCTTTTTTCAATTCAGTATGTAGTTGGTTTTTTGTTAAACAAAAGCTAATTAAAATTTTGTTTGTTTCATTACAAAACTGTTTTAATTTTGAGTCACTTCACTTTCCAGCAGAGAAGTTCATACTTTCTTTTCCTTGACCTATCGAATTTTTTTAGAATTCGTGCGATCTAAAGTCTTTTTAAGAACATGTGCGATATATCCAATATCCTTTATCCACTTACACTTGCCATAACCATCCGAGTTATAATAGGAAAACGAACGTAAGTACGACCAATTCATTGTGTGAGTTATAGTAATTCCGTTGTATAGGTACAGCACCAACATGGGTATTGCAAAGCATTCTTCGATATTTTTAACCAATAGCCAAGTTCGATTAATTAAAAATTGATTGGCCATTAGTTTTCTTTGATATACCAGAGCCATAAAGTGCTTCTTGTCACACGTAGCAATTTCACATTTCAAGCACTTCAAATAAGCGTTCAAGGTTGCCACAAATTCATCAACTGTTTGTACGACAATGCAAAATTCCACCGATTTCATTTGCAATGCCAGAGTGCAGAACAATGTTAATATTTTGTCTCTCAACTCCATTATATCAGCTATTAAATGATAATTTACGTAACTCACCAAACTGCTAAACACAAGGATAAAGAAAGTGTAACGCCAAAGAATATTACAGCGACATCGTTGGCATCGTTCATGGAAATTTACTTGCAAATTAATATCATTTTGTAGCCATTGATGCTCCTGGCTATACAACAATATATCCCGTTCCAGTTGAGCTATTTTTTGGATTACGTTTTTTATGCTATTACGCTTAATAAATGCCATCAATTGCATAATTATTTGCACAAAAGCCACCGTTATGTTAGTGCTTAAACTTAAAACACTGGTAATACTATCATAATCGTAGCTATCTACAACAATATCTACCGCAACATTATTGATATAAACTGCCCATATCACCATGACTAGAAGAGTTAAGGAGTGTATGACAAAGCCAGCCCAAACAAATCGCATTTGACTTTTCTTGCAGCCAGTGGTGAATCCTATTAAGGTTGGCGGCAAACTTATTCCCATTATTGCAAATATCCATTGAAAAATGTATGAAGACTGCAGTAGTTGCGAGTTTTTTACATACATTTTTCCAAAGTCCTTTTCCATTTAACGAGCGAGGAGATACTAAAGAAATTGTCTTAAGTTTTGTTTTTATTAACTGAGTGCAGAATAATAAAGTAAAAATTTTATAAATGTCTTTAAAGATAAGAGTTGACATATGCAAGCAAATTGATTTTTAATATTCTATCCTAAATGTGTGTAAAGTGGAAGCAAAAAATCCATATTAAAGCTTAAATAAGAGATGAGTCTTACTCATGCAACGCATTGCCCTGGGACTATGAAAAAGAACGGATGGAGGAAGAGTTGAAACCACAGATGGGGAGAGATAAGAAGAAAAGATATTGGATATCAGCCATATTATTTACGGGCTACATTTTGCTACCGTACTGACAAAGGAGAGTGCTTTAGAGCACCCTTTAGAACATGATAGTTTTGCCGAAAATAATTAACAAAACCTTACAATAGTGCAGATCAAATTTTAGAATGTTATATGTTCATAAATTCTGGTTTTAACGTTAAAATCCGCTGTTAAAAGCCTGGTTTTAAAACCAACTTAAAACCACATTCGAATTGATTTTAAGTAGGTTTTACGAAATGCAACCTTGTTTTTGACTGTGCTAAGTTGAGTGCTGCCAAGTTACATATTGAAAACAGCTGGTATTGTTTATGTTAATAAGAATATATGTGGCGCGCAAAATAGAAAGGGACCTAAGGGTAAAAACCGGTTTTGTTCAGGAGAGCCATTTTAAAGATTTAAATACGTGTATCTTTGGTGTACCATCACCATCATAAAACGCGCATATCTCTGGGAGTGAACTCTTTTGGGGCATGGGATCGGTCTCATTCGATGCTCAGAAAAAAGTGAAAATTGATTTTTTTTTGTACCCTTAGGTCCCTTTCTCTATACGCTGTCACATATACTGACGCCTGAAATGTTATGAAGACATTGTGAAAACGGATGCAGCCACAAGAAAAATTAAAAAATGCCAGAGTGCTGTTGGCTGTCAGGGTGCTGTTGGCTGAAGTAGTAGAACACGAGACTATGAAGCGGAGAGTCCTGAGTTCGAGCCCCAGCTGAGTCATGAAATATTGTGTTGAATTCTTCTGATCAGCATTAGTGCGTGGTTGTGTTAGTTGTTGCCAGCCTGTTTTCAGTGATGAAGGCATAGTCACTGGTCACTGAACATAATTGGCAGCGACTGACACTATCTTGTACTAAAAAGCAGAGTAACAGCACCCACCTTCGTCGGCCCTGTAGCAAAAATTAGCCGGCGAAGTAAAAGGTTGAAATATGTAGCTACAAAAAAAAAAAAAAAAAAAAAAACAACTGTCTATCTTCTCATCTTTCCTAATCTGTCCCCTCAATACTATCCCCTCGTTTTCAGTTCCAGCGCAATGCATTGCATATATAGGGGACATCCCCTGAGTCCTGGTCCTACTCCTAAAAAAAAAAAAAAAAAAAAAAACCAGGTTTTAACTTTCAGTTTTACTTGCGACAATCACAACTGATATCAATATTTGGGGGCCACCTGAGCCCACTACACCTTTTAAAACATATAGGTGGTAGCTTTTAATACAAATTGATCTGTAGTACATGATGCATAAGCAGTTTAATTTTCGTGCTATCCAACCCCCTCGGCCCTAAGCACTGCGATTCCAAAAACTGCTAATTTGATGAATACCGTAATTATGCTGAGGCAGGAGTTTCATACGTTGTTGAGTGCGTCGTTCTTTTTTTTTTTTTTTTTACCATCTAAGACATCTTCTTGGCCTTCTTTGAAAGGCTTGCAGCACACGTAAACATTTTTTCTGACGCAGAGCACAATCACCATATGATAATGTCACCTTTTGGGCACTCAATTCCATTTTTTATACAAAATGAAATGCAAATTCCAATGCAAATTCCTTGATCCATTTTTTTCGAGAGCAGAGAATCGCCAATCACTCACTCTTAACTTTTACAACCCACAAATAAACTAAACATGCTATATAGCTACCAAATAGAAACTGTGAACACTAATCGAATGTACGTAGGTAGACACATTTATATGTACATATGTGTTTCATATTTATATAAAAAGGAAGCCGTTTCAATTGAAAAGCCAAAATAAATAGGTACAAAGGCCCACTTATATTTATTTGTGGACAAATTATCCTTTTAGTATACAAACATTTCTTTACTCACAACAATACATTCCGACTAAGCGAAAAGGAACTTTTCATCGAGAAAGAATATTGATTTTTTTTTTCATTCATTGTTTAGTTACATGAAGAGTAAATTAAGAGCAGAAAATGTATGTACATTATCTATGTATATACATAAGTAGTCATTAAAATAAACAACATAAAACTCTATAGCGTCTACACGAAGAAAGTAAAGTTGTACAAACGTACACAAAGACATTCTTCCAAATCAAGCCTTAGAATTCACTGCATTCAAAACTAAGAATACTTTTGAATAAAATACATTCATACTCGTACATACCAATGTAAATATGCGTGTATGTATGTACATGTTCGCTATTTAGTTGCAAATTAACAATTTTTCCCGGAAGCCTCGTACTGGCACCAAATCATTACTAGACTTCTTCCTATAATCAAATATATGTATGTACAAACTTTCCAAAAACAATTAAGAATTACATTAAAAACTTTAAAACAAATTTTACTTTCCCAAGTTGAAAATGATTTAGCAGGCTGTAAGTTCGAATCTGCGATCTGCAAATTACTATTATACACTCCTAAAACTAACTGCAGGGTATATCCATTTTGTCATTCCGTGAATAACGCAGTGAAATGCCCCTCTGTGACCCCATAAAGTCATATTCAATTTAGTAAGTTAATCTACAAAAAAATCGATTATTTCTGAAAATTATATATTCCCGACATTTTTCCTTTATTTCCCGCATTTTCGAGAAACAAACAAGTATGTGAATAATAAACCCTAGTGTTAACATACTAAAAGGGAGAACAAGAAGTCGAGGAAATACTTGCCAACACACAAACACAGATATGCAAACGTGTGTGTGTGTACACATATGTACATGTTAATAAGGAGTTTGCCTGTTCCAAAGCCCATAAAAAGTTATTATTGCACATACACATATGTAAACGCATAATTCACCTTTATGTGCATATTTATCTATATCCATGGTACGTGTGTATGTACACGCATAAATTGTTCAAATTATCCCAATAATTTTCCACCGTGTAATAAACTTTTATCTTTTTTGCCTTTTCTATGATTTTGAGGAACAATAATATTCAAACGGAAATGGCGCCGGCCGGCATTCAGTCATATATACATACATATTTATGTAAGTTCATGCGTATATGACTGTGTGTATGTAATTTTCCTTTTTTTTTTTTTTTGTTATTTAGTCTATTTTTATACAACACAATTTTTACTACTTGTTCTATGAACTTTTACAACGATGGGGTAAGTATTACAATGGGGGTAGAAGTTAAAGAAAAAAAATTATGTAAATAAACAGTGTATTTATGAAATAATGAGCACAATTGAGAGTATGAGAGAGTGTAAAATGCATGCGGAATGAGTGCTTACCAGAGATGGTATTAAGAATTGTAGCAGCAATTTTTGAAAAGATTCTTGTTTATATTTATAAAAAACCACCATAAAAGGGTATATCCAAGCTTATTTGGAATATAGGCTATTTATTAACATGAAGAAGTTTGATGTCGAAATCAAAATATACAGTAACCGTAAGTTCTTTATTTAGATTAAGTTGAAAAGAACTATATTTTTTATATCCAAAATTTGTCCAAAAATGGCTTTATGAAATAGTACACCGGTGGCATGTACTAAATAGTCGTTGGAGTACCATGGCACTACCCATGTATGATATACAGTAAATATCAGCGTTGTCAACTCAGTGCTTTTAGCACTGTTTTTAGTGCTTTTTAAAATTTATTAAGCGAAAAATTTTGGCTTCAGTGCTTTTTGGTTTTTAGTGCTTTTTTTGGTGCTGGCACCAGACAATAAAAAATTTTGCTATTAAACTTTTATCTTTACCATATTCCCATGTTGAAGTAGAACGATGTTTTAGCTCAATGAATCTTTTAAAAAGAAATATTAGAACCGAATGTCGCTGCATTCGGTTAATGCGCTTTTACAAATAAAAAACGAACTTAAAAGGGAAAATTCTTGTTGCGAAACGTACGAAATTCCAGATATGATCAATATTCATTTTAATACAAAAATGGTTTATAAAACGTTGGAATATGAAATAAAAACGGTATTATGGGCAGATGACCGTGATGGGGAATTCACGGACTTTGATATTGACCTTTAACAAATACAAATTGAAATTCATTCGTTATTATATGAATATATTTTGTTATTTTAAACGTTATTTTACTTTTGTTACCTTAAAGGAAATAAAATATGGCAGAGAAAGTGCATCACTTTAAAAGTTTACAAGAGAATAAAAAGCAATGCAAAATTTATTGCATTTTCTATGGCGATATTTACAATATGTTGAGTTATTTTTTAGTGTAATATATGAATTATTAAAAATAGTAATAAATGATGTAAAATTCTTCTGGTTGTTTTGTTATTATTTTACTGTATTATTTTTAAGCTTAAGGTCTCTTTATTTTTATTGGAAATTAATTATTTAAAAATAATTAATTTCCTAAAGAAGTCACACAAAGGAGTGACGAAATATTGAAAAATAATATATTTTAAATAAAAATAAAGAGGCCTTAAGCTTAAAAATAATAGAATACTATAGAGATCATTTACTCTTATTTTATAAATTTTTTTTAAATGAATGTGTAAAATAGAAAAAAAATTAAATAAAATCATATTTTAAATAAAAGGTAATTAAAATAAAAAAATATTTATATTCAGTGCTTTTTTTCAAAAATTACGCGTTTTTTGTCCGACTTTAGTGCTTTTCAAAATTTCAAAGTTGACAACGCTGGTAAATATATACAATTGTACAAATTTTGCCAACCCTGGGTCATGCATTAGAGAGGCAAGAGATAGAGAGGCAGAGGAACATTAGTAAACATCTCAGCTTCGTCATAGAAGCTGAAAAATTTAATTTTTAAGCAATTTAGGCTTTAACAATACAATTTGTTAAATATTTACACTATTTTTCCATGAAATATGTTACTTTAACGCCCACTAAAGAAGGCGGGGCCCAAAAATTTACTTTTTCTGATTTTGGGACTGCAAGTTCAACGCTTTGTACCTTCTTTGACATACAAATATGTCATTTGCCTAACAAAGTTACAAAAAAAGAAACGTCCAAAATTATGTTGTTTTCTAGAGGTTGGATTAGTTCTTCTTAGGGGAACTTTTCTCCCTCTGGCCCGGTTCAGCCCATTTACAAACTTGACCTGTGTTATCTTTCAAAATTTGTTTATACCAAGGGTCTGACTCTCATCGTTTGGACTGAATAGTGATTTCCACAGACGGACGGATGGACAGACATGGCTAGATCGTCTTAGATTTCCCAGAGGGATGTGTCGCGGCGTTACACACGCAATGACAAAGTGAGTGCATATACCCTCCAATTTTTTTTCGGAGGGCATAACAAAATTCGTTGAATAACTTGGCGACACCCTGTTCTCATGTATACAAATTTTAACGCGTCTATTTTTCAATATCATTTGGCAGCCTTAAAAGAGACCACGAATAAGGGCATAAAAATATAATGACAGCAGGAAAATGTGAGTTTGCAATGCAAAAGAAATTGAACAGGATATAGAATCTATTTAAGAGCTTTAAGGCAAAAAAAATAAATTTCGTATGCACAGGAATAGAAACTAAGAAGGATTAGTTAGTGTGTGTGTGTGTGTGTGTAAATGTATTTAGCCACAGTATTGACGTATTTCTTGAAGGATTTTATGCTATGCGTACAACTTATTACTGTGTTTTCTTTCTGCTACTTTTAATTCTGAGAGTACATGGTTAAATTTATTAAATCGATTGCTTAGATTTTAATTTGAATCTATTTCCATTAGCTTTCTATATGTTTGTGTTAGGCTACGCACAGTGGTGCAATCTGTAAGCCAATTTAGAAAATGTCTATTTTGTACGTCAGATCAAATTACAAGAATTTCTTACTACGGACTTTTTGTAGCGTCGTTTTCCTGTCTGTCTACCCGTTTTATAGTGAGTTTCTGGCAAGAATTAATTTTTATTTGTTAATCCTCATCGGTGGCCATAAAACACAAGTTCAAGTCTTGATTTCATTTCAGTTGAATTATAATAATTTTTCCCTACAAAATGTTAAACAGACTTAAATATTTTTCATTATAAATAAATTTAGCATGACACACATAATGCTGTTCTCCTCCATTGATTGCTCAGTCATACTTTGTAAGTTTGACGTCAGTACATTTGTACATCAATAAGTTGAGTTTATTTTCCTTTTTTTTTTTTTTTTTGTTATTCAAATAAAAATGTTGTGTTATAGATTTGATCAGCTTTGGGTGTGTAAAAATATATATGTATTTACGTCTATTTATAGACACTATGCCGGTACAAATATTTCTTTAAATTAGGGCTACTGAAATAAGTCCATAGCGAATAGTCTGTTACTTATTTTTCCCTTAATTTATTGTAACTTCAATTATAATATATTTATAGAAGTAAGTAAATAAAATAAAAAATTTATTTTAATTATTTGCACAACACATTTTAAGAACCAACCAAAGGCACTCGTTCTCTTTCTACGAATCACTATAAAACACGTATTAAAGGCTTTTGAACGTGTGTAAAAGTATGTATGTATGTGAGTATGCTCAATTACATATATATCCAAGTGTAAAACAACAACAAAATAGATAGATTTGGTTATTGCTATTTTTATTTTAAGAATTTAGAAAAGATAATTATATTGTACATATCTGAACAAAATTACAATTTGAACCATATATATTGCATCATTAGCGGTGGACGATAAAATGCTTTAAAGTGTACCACAAAAAAATGTGTATGCCTTACTTACATATAAGATATTACAGAATGATTTATTTGATACTCCTAAACGTAAGAATATTGAAAAATTAATCCGAGAAAAATGGGCCAATAAAGAATCTGCATTCTTTACACGACAACACATTTGAAATGTTGTCCGCTTGCAGTGTAAATAACTGAATTATCAGTGCTGCCAACAGTAAAATGTTTCATATTACAAGGTATACATCAGACGGCTGAGAGTCGATTCTACAAACAATAACAAAGCTAAAAATATATGTATGTATGTATATGTAGCTCATCTGGTGTTTCCTCAGGGAATCATATTGTGAGGTCAACAAAATATATATATACATATATCCTAATGGCGTTGCCACTTTGGTAGACACTTAAATTTATATGTGAACCTGTAGAATGGCTGTTTAAAATATATAGACACAATTTTATCTTTCTACAGAAGCTCAATATATTTGTTAGCACAACTCGTTTCAAAATAAGCAATATTTTTTACTCTAAAGGCGTAACAACGCCGCACATTTTGTAAAAAGCGCAGTATTATCAAAATATTTTCTTAAGAAGTTAAACGAATTTTCGACTTACCTGATACAATTAAGGCTTGATTTGGTCCAGTTGTGTAAATGTTTCCCATTGTTGAGGTTGATTAAATAAATTAATTTGCAGCTTAATCCTTGGATATGGTGGGGTTTTTGTTTTATTAAATTTTAATTAAAGAATATATGTATATCAATATATACTTATTTTAAAACACTTTTAGAACACTTTTTTTAAACTTTTTACAAAACACTTTATTGCACTTTTTAGAACACTTTTATTAATTTTAGATCAACTGAAATAAAAAAGAAAAGTTGCAAAATTTTAATATGTTATATAAAGCCTGGGATTTTTTTTTGATTTAAAATCAATATGTGAATATTTTTTATTAAGAAATCAAATTTTTTGCTCATATTTCTATGTAATTTTTATAGCTGTTTTAATATGATTGTAGAAAATATTGTATTAAAGCGAAAGAACCAATTAGAGTTTGTAACAGTGAACAATGTGATGGGCTTATTCTGTACTTTTGAATATAATCACCAAAAAAAATGTCTTATGTTGGCAATATAAATCAACTCATTAAAGCAAGAAAAGACAGTCCCCCTTATTCTATTTGTCAACGTCAACGTCACGTCACGACAATATGAAAGTTAGAACACTTCTATACTCATTCTCTTCAACAATTGTCAATTTCTCACAACTTTTTGCTATATTCAACGACATAGAGAGTAGTAAGAGGCTGTCAGAAGTAGTTAATTGTTGCACAGAAAGGGTATGTAAGTGTCCTATTTTTGATATTGTCTTGAGGTGACGTTGACAAATAGAATAAGGGGAATTATTCAGCCGCAGGATAATGCATTCATTGCAAGTCTTCTACAAGTGTAAATTATAAATCGAAAAGGTAACGGAAATTTATATTAAATTACTGTAATGGTAAATGAATAAATTTTTATATATGATATACATATAAGTCGGATCACACAAAAACGTACAAGATAATATTTTAATGCGTATACGTATTTTGGAAAATTGTATTTTTAAAAAGGCATTTGTTCGAAAAATTAAATTTTATAACAGTTTGAAAAAATTAGAAAAGGAAGAATGCAATAATCTTTGAATTACTAAAATATTATATATTGTTTTATTGCTAGAAATTGCTATGTCTTTTATATTAAATTAGGAATATAATGCAAAACTTTTATTGCTAGTCCATGCTAGTAATCTGCTACTAAATATTTTGATTATTTCTTTATTACGGAACGATCACTGAAAAGACTTCTGAAACTAGACGGCCTTCATAATCCTTGGCAAAATAATCATCATTGGCAACAATACTATAGTACAAATTTAGTATGGAACAAGTGTTGCTCCTTAAAGTATGCTTGCTAATTTTATGTTTCAGTATATACAGCAAACTGTAGAGAGTGAGAGCCGCCTTGTTTATTAAATTGTATACAAAATATGGGGACACAAATTAAAAAACAAAAACAAAAAACAACACCAGAATATTTATCAAGAATTAATATCATGTATATGTATATAAAATTATACATGATGTTCACAATTTAAAAATATTTATGTAGCCGCACGGCATAGTATATCCACAAAAACCCAAATATTGAATTATTATTTATGTATATAATTAAATAAATATGTATAGACTCCACATGTCAATTTGCTTCTGTTTTTTGCTTGCCAATTCTAAACATCTAACATTCTTATGAGCTTGAATCACTATTCCGTTTATGTATATACAAATGTATGTATACACAAATTTTTATGTATATAGGTATGTATCTATTTGTTAATAGAGATTCACGTTAATTAAACTTTAATGCATTTAATTTGCATTTTAATTTCTTTATTATTATCACTTTTTTACACATACCACAGACAGGCATGTAAAACTACAAACAAAAATATTAAACGCTGCCGTTTTTGCTACGCGTCTTGTTTACTCGTTTGCAAACTTTTTACTACACACTAGACAACCTCTCGCGGCGAGCGCAAAAATCACTTTGGCCAAAAACATCCACTAAGTTGGGAAAAAGGTTTGGAGAATATATGTATACGTATGTATGTATTTATAATTACTTATGTTCTAGCCGGTGGTGGAGGCTTTATTTACTTATGACGTCACCGTTAGTAAGCCACTAGCTGCAAGCAGTGTTGCCAGTGAAGGATTGTTTTGCTACATGGGGATTTTCTAGCAGGAGAATTAAAACAACATCATATGGTTATTTTGTGTGTGGATCTAACTACCCATTTTTGTTGATTTGGATGTTAAATTTTCGATTAAGCAGTTAACCAGGAACCAAATTAACGCATTCGAAATCGGTTTAAATTTTTATACAATTTTACAAATAAATACATATATCGATCGATATCGAATGTCGTACTTTACCCCCCGAACTTTTTTAGTAGTTTTTACTAATAGAATACAAAAAAAGAATTTTATATGATATTATGAATTATTGGACAAATCGTATATAAACAAGAATAAGTTATAGAATATATTTTACCAATATTAATTCTTTTCCTTATATAAAAAGGGACTTACGAATGCTAAACGAATATTTTGCATTATAACAATAATATGAGCAACCCTTCAGAAGCTGCTGACGAATATACATTTGAAAACTTTTCAATACCAGTAAAATATATTATATCTAGCTAAAATTATCTATTTCCAAATTTTGTGCAAATACTTTTATAACAGTAATGCAAAAATACACCCTTGTGCTGACAAAACTAAAAAATACAACTCCTCACCGAAATGCCGCTACAGAGCATACCTGTTTTAGTAAAATAATTTATAGTAGCAAGATTAGAGTTGTACAAAACAGCTCTTTTGAGTGAGCGCTCCTTTCCGCTCCGCTCACTTTACTGAATTAATTCATTCATTTCTTTCACTAGCTCAGTTGATTCCTTAGCTCAGCCATAATTCATGAAATGAAAATGTCATGAAAGAAAATGAAAGAATCAGACTAGCTAATACAACAACCACTTATGCCTTTTTATTTTTTCTTTAATATGTTATATAAAACACATTTATTGAACATAAGTAATAACTTGATAAATATTTAAGTGATTTTAAATATTTTGCTTTCGAACCTATTTTAATAAAGTAATATATTCCATTTAACCTTGTATGTTGTAGATTTTTCTCAGTTAATTTACGTATATGTTTATATATGTATATATACGCACCAAGTTAATAAGTACTGAAATATTTATCATGGCAGTGCTGTTTAAAAATTTTCATCTGGCAGCTCTAATAATATAAAGCGCCACACCAAGTGTGTATCTGCATTGAGTGAATTAATTCCTTTTTTTCATATAGATTTTGACAAACAAGCATTGAAAAGAGCTACTGAAAGAGACAGATTCAATGACGCAATGGAGACAACTGAATCAACTGAAAGAGTGAAAGAAAAGAGCTACTGAAACAAATGAAAGAAAAGAGCTACTGAAACAAATGAAAGAAAAGAGCTACTGAAACAAATGAAAGAAAAGAGCTACTGAAACAAATGAAAGAAAAGAGCTACTGAAACAAATGAAAGAAAGGAGCTACTGAAACAAATGAAAGAAAAGAGCTACTGAAAGAAATAGATTCAATGAAACAACTGAAAGAAGTGAAAGAAAAGAGCTAAAAACGCTCAGTAAACTGAAAGATTCACCTCGCTCAGTTGAATGAATGATTCAATTGAATTAATTCATTCAGGAGCCGTACAACTCTAAGCAAGATTAGTACTATTTTCTGCAACTGTGTGTGCAAGCGTTGAATGGTCACGATTTCTTTTGTTTTTCTTCAATGTTACCTTGCGAAAATTTTTGTTAATTTTATTAGAAAAACTCGCAAAACAATGCTAAACAATAAACGAAGAGAAGAATAACAAATTAAAGCAACACATCTATAAAGATAAATTGCAGTAGCACAAGGGTAAGTGATTTTTCTAGTGTATTTTTGTAATGAAGGTAAGCAGCGACGTCGACTTTCAAAGTGTACTTGGGAAAAATGGCTGTAGATTTTTGCATGAAAAAACTTGGAAAAGTTTCACCATAAAAGGCGGTAATTTCAGAGAAATTAAATATTTTAAGTGCACAATAAAAATATAAACATGTTGCTATATTATTTATAGCAATTATTAGTAAAAGTATGTAATGAGATTTTGTTTGTTTTATTTACAGTGTCTGGTTACATTCTCTGCTTGCCAAGCCAACATTGAATTTTTCGCATTGTGTTGTGCAAAAATATAAAGCAGTCAACGTATTTATTTGTGTCAACCGCTAGCATCTGGTTTGCAAAGCCTCTTTTCTCCTCTTGAAATTGTGCGTGAGAGGCGGCTTTAACAGAATGACAGACTACAGCGATCTCGATCGCCAGATAGAGCAATTGAAACGCTGTGAGATTATTAAAGAAAATGAAGTAAAAGCGTTGTGTGCCAAGGCACGCGAAATACTGGTGGAAGAAGGCAATGTTCAACGTGTCGACTCACCGGTCACCGTATGCGGTGATATACACGGTCAATTTTACGACCTCAAAGAACTGTTTAAAGTTGGCGGAGATGTGCCGGAGAAAAATTACCTGTTTATGGGAGATTTTGTGGATCGTGGCTACTACAGTGTTGAAACATTTCTGCTACTACTTGCCCTTAAAGTTCGCTATCCCGATCGTATAACACTGATTCGCGGTAACCACGAATCTCGACAAATTACACAAGTCTATGGCTTTTATGATGAATGTCTGCGTAAGTATGGTTCGACAGCTGTATGGCGCTATTGTACAGAAATCTTCGATTATCTATCGTTATCTGCCATTATTGATGGGAAAATATTTTGTGTCCACGGCGGTCTATCACCTTCCATACAGTATTTGGATCAAATTCGTACAATTGATCGTAAACAAGAAGTGCCACACGATGGTCCAATGTGTGATCTTTTGTGGTCGGATCCAGAAGATCAAACTGGTTGGGGCGTATCGCCTCGCGGCGCTGGTTATTTATTTGGAGCTGATGTTGTTATGCAATTCACCAGAATGAATGATATCGATATGATCTGTCGCGCCCATCAATTGGTTATGGAAGGTTTCAAGTGGCATTTTGGTGAGGCGGTTTTAACAGTGTGGTCCGCTCCTAATTATTGTTACAGGTAATCAAATATAATTTGTATGCTTAAAAGTTTTTTTGAACATATTTCATCGGTAGCTTTTCTTTGGTACAAATGGAATTGTACAAAGTTTTATAACAAGTACACTTTATTAAATATATGTATATGTAGAGAGCTGCTTGCAAGCATTTAGGGTGATGGGCAAATTTTGATCCCATTTACAATTTAAGAGGCGGCAAGTCATTCGAAAAGATCGCCATTTCCATACGATACAGGAAAAAAAAATTAATTTTCATGAAGTTATAGCTGGACTTTTGTCTTTTTCAAGTTTAAAGATTAAATTGAAAAATTAAATTAGTGGATTATCCCATATATATCTTAACTGTTTATGTCTATAAAAGTAATTAATTCAGTAAAGTCAATCAGTAGTTTAAATTTGCTTTCATTCATATTTGATTTTCCTATACATTATAGATGTGGTAATGTGGCTGCAATTTTGGAACTAAATGAGTACCTGCATCGTGATTTTGTCATATTCGAAGCAGCGCCTCAAGAAAGTCGAGGTATACCCTCCAAAAAGCCTCAAGCGGACTATTTTCTCTAAATTACCAGCCAACTAAATGTTCGAATTCAACATTAACTCATCATTAACAAACTTAAATCACAATGTCGACAACAAACAAACAACATCAACAACAAATTAAAACTTATCATTAAGTCAACAAAATATACATATATGAAAATTGTAAAAAAAAAAATTTACCTAAAATTAAACATTTTCAATTATTTAATTTAAAAACAAAAAAATATTCCACAAAAATAAACAGAAAACTATTTGGTTAAAAAATATAAAGAAAAATTTAAATAAAAACCGATTCTTTTAATAAATGTTAGTTATAGCGTTACCTAAGTATTAAGTTAGAACTACCACAACAACAAATACAAATTAAAACGATACAAGTAAAGAGAAAATTATAAATGTGAGGGAATTAAATATTTTAAATGTTTCCACCTTTTTTTTAGAAATCAAATAAAAGGTTTTTAAAAAATATATATTATTTCTTTTGCTTTACATATGATTTTGTATAAACAGGAAATAAAATCCAACGTAATAACAATAAATAACTCATTTAAAAATTTTTAGGGAACGTTTTAAATGTCGAAATAATATTTTTAGCGAACGTAAAATTGATTATTAAAAATAAGAAACTGCCGCAATACTAAACAAATCTGAGTAATTATCCAAAAAAAATTGTATGTATAAATAGCAAAAGCCTTATTTATAATAGAAAAAATTATTTGTCGATTTTTAAAGAAAATTTGCTTGTAAAAATTTCATACGTTAAAAATGTTCACGCTTATGTAAGATTTTCATCAAGTCTTTGCGATTAAAGTCCCAATAATTTTGTTTTACAGAAAATCAGTCAGTCAGATTTTGTATCATAAACCAAATGCTTGTGACACTATTTAATAATATTTAATTTAATACAAAACAAACAAAAAATGTAATACATATTCCAATTTTAAGATTTGTTTATTATTTTAGCATTATTTCATTATATTAACATATTCATGGAATATAACAATTGTCATTGATCCTACATAAACTGTTATAGAAACATTTTTATTTACATTCTTTAAACATTTATGAAAAAAAAAACACTATTGTCCATACAGACCGAAATAATTTATTAAAGAACATGTTTAACAAACTGCTTACAATCTTGAAATACACCTGTCAGCTCTTTCTGATGGTGCAAGGGCAAATATCTATACTTATAGAAAATAACTACATTGAAATCAATTCCAATCATCAACTAATAACTATTTTATAAAATGCTTTCAACATATAAGAAACATAATAATGTTTAAGAACTTAATTCCGTTTTTATGTAAATTTTCTTTAATTTTCTTATGTTTTCTTTTTTGTAAAAAAAAATGTAAACTATAAATAGAAAGAAAAACAATTAAAAAAAACTCTAAGAAGAACTCTAACAATATAATAAAACCCAAAAATCGTTTTATTTGAAATTTCTAATTTGAAGCATCTTTTCTATATTCAAACTTGGTTTTAGAAATTAATTAGAAATAGAAATATTGAAAAATTCTCTTTTACAAAACAACTTTTTTTTTGGGGGAAAAAGGAGAAAATTATTCGGACTTGAGTTAAATAATAAGAAAAATCTACTCGTGGGTTATAAATGTTATATTGAATTCAAATTCAATACAGAAAGAAGTACGTGTTCGGTATCGGCGATATGCTTTTATTGCCGTATTGGTAACAATTTAATTTGTACTTTAAGAGAAATGTTTGAGGAAATTTTTGTTTTAAAATACACATCAAACCTAAATTATTTTTTATGAATGAGACTGTTAATATTGGTATTGCATGGGCAAAAAGAACCTATCGATGCAGATCTAAATAGTTTCAAATACCATGTACGAGGAGGAATGAATATCGGCCAAACATAAAATCTGTTAATAATATAAATCGTTCCTTCTAGGCATTCCTGTTGTCACGCACTATAGAGCAATCATTTTGTCCGGTCTAGTATACGAACCTCGATCTTCTCCATAGCGAATATATGTAATTGACAATGTTTTACAAAAAACTTGTGAATTTAAATAAAACGTAACAAGTTTACTTTACCGACCCAGTTTAACAAATATTATAGAAAAATTAATTCCAAGAAGAAAATGTTAAATAAAAAAATTGGCGGAAATTCATATTTTTTTTTACTTACTGACTTATAAAGTTTTACAAACTCTCAAGCATTCTCCTAGTAAATTTTTGATTTAATGCAAACATACCGACATCATAAAAAAGGTTTTCGGCTTAAGAATTTTCTCCTTGAACAGTGGCTTCGCTGAGTAAAGGTTTTCTGCATTGGCTTAAGGATTTTCTTCTCTATGTGTTTCGAATAGTGGCTTCGCTGAGTAAAGTTTCCAGCTTTCCTTTTTTATAAATTTTTTTTTTAAATTAAGTATAGTTATGTATGCACCTGCATTTGTTTGTAGAAAATATTTTGTATGATACCCATATTGTTACACTAAATCAAAATTTTACTAAAGGTAATTTCGAGAATTTTTTATTTAACATTTTCTTCGTAATATAGAAAATTTTTGTTTAAATCATAGCTGCGTCGTTAAAGTAAATTTTAGCCAAAAAAAACCACTACTTACAACATACCCACATAAACAATACAAAATTTCAGCCACAAAAACAAATTGATGACGTATTCAATGAATGTAAGCCATTTCACACATGCCTTGGAGTTGCATTTTACAAAACAATAAACACACAACTTGACTTATTATAATATGGGAATGAAAACAGTGACATCATGTTCCCACAAAAACAAGCAAACAGCATGCCAAAACAAGCCAAGCAAGCACACAAAAACTGCACGCATTACAAAAACAAAATAAAACATGTGTTTAGGTTACAATACAAAGGTGTGGGTGTGTGTATGCGGACAACTTGTGAAAATAACTAATCATGGGCAACAACAACAATACAAAGAATACATCATATTAAGATTTTTCATTTAAGTCGAAGAATCGGCAAAGTAAAACGATAATTTATTAAAAAAAACACTTAAAATAGCATTGACCTTTGCTACTTTATATACATACATACATATGTACATAACTATATATATAAATATATAGGTATTTTCTACGCTTACCTTTAAGGGCTTTCTTAAATAATTTGCAACTTCTTTCGCACGAAATCACCAGATACACACTTCTTACATACATACATACATATGTATGTATTTATAATAAAATGGCCGACAACTATTTTTATAAGAAAACACTTTTAATAGATATAATTTTAATAGGTATAATTAGAAAAGTTCTTCTAATTTATGATTGCTTTCTACACCAAATAATTAACAACCGCACTTTCATGTACCTATATATCTGTATTACATAGTTACAAACAAACACTTGTACTTATGCATATGTACATACACATGTGTGTATATGCAAAACTATTAAAACAAAAAACTAACGCAAACAAACCGTTAACTTCTGCACACCACGATTAAGAGACCCGTACTAAAAGGATGAGTTTACTCCCACTGTGATTGACATTCCAAAATAAATTCGTGCATTGTTCTTATTGCAAAACAACAACTACAAAAAACACGAACATACATACATGAAAGTTGCCGAAATAGAAAACAATAACATCATTATTACTCGTTTTCATGTACCATCTTAATAAACAGAAGTAGCATCTTGCTAGAAATGCATTAAGGCAAAAGAACAGACGACAAAAGAGAACAAATTAGTGCTTGTCAATAAGAGAGTAATTGATAAGAGAACTGAAATAAACACGCTATTTATATTCCAAGGGTGGTTGGGTGCGTAATTCAATGGAGTATTTGCTTAATTTGCAGTATGTACTACATAGATACATGTTTGTTTGTGTGTATATTTTCCTGATTGTATTTTTACAACGAAGCTGCCAGATAATATTAACATAATAATAAATAAAAATACATTTTTTTAATCGTTAAAACATCTCCTACGAAAAATTAAAGAATTTAAATTGGAATAATTGCTTTTTGATAAATAAATTTAATATGTTCGATAAAATTTCAAGGTTTTTTAAATATTTAAAAAAAAATTAATGGAGTTGCACTTAAGACTAGTGGACGAATATCAGCTTCTATAAAATATGCTCAACCGCATGTTTGTACACACATTTTTATATGTAAATAAAAGATAACTAGGTATCAGTATATTGAAATTTATTTGAATTTAAGAAAAGTCTTACTACCTATAAGAGCTATTGTGTTTAATTTCAAATCCAAAAATTTTCCAAACGTTTATTTTAATTTTAAAAACGTTATTTAATTAAATTAGTTTTTTGCTAATTTTTCGACCTTTTTTTTATATAATAATACAATATGACTATGAAAAATATTCTAAATATTCCATTCTCAAAAAAATTATTAAATAGAATGCAATCACGTTCATTTATTAAAAATAAAAATAAAATAAAAAATAATTTGCAGTTTCGCAGATTTGAACCTATAGCCTGTTGGGAAATTAACATCCTGTAATACAATTTACATAAACAAAAGGTTCACTATTAAAATAGAAATCCATACATTAATTTAGTAATACAATATTTTTTAAGCTTAAGGTCTTTATGATATATATATATATATATGTATATATATATATATATATATATATATATATATATTTATCTTTCAATAAAAAAAAATTTTTTTTCATTGAAAGAAAACATAAAAAATAATAACAATTTCCTGAAGAAGTTAACCAAAGGTTAACGAAATATTGAAAGATAAATATATACTTATATGTATATCATAAAGACCTTATGCTAGAGTTAATGTCGGCGTCGTCGACGGCGTCAAATGTCAAACAAAAAGTTGAATCGTATGAAATTGTATGAGAGCAGTTAATCTCAACGCGTTGCAACGCCGTAAAAGTTCAATCTATTTCAACTTTTTCGGCGTTGAAACGCCGTTAACGGCATCGACATTAACTCTAGCATTAAGCTTAAAAAATATTTTATTATTTAATTAAATTTACTACCAAATACATATTATGTATGTAGGTACTTCTAGTGTTGTTGTTTACTACTCAAAGAATTTCACTGAAATTTATTGGCACGTGCACACGTAGGTATTAGCAGGGCCGATAGTTACAATTAATAAGAGAAAACTGAAAACAATGTTTAATAAATCCTAATAATCCATAAGAATTTCAAGTCTACTTAAATACACATACAATCACTTTTTTTTTTTTTTTTTTATCTTGGACCAGCACTCAGGGGATGGCCCCTATATATGCAATGCATTGCGCCGGAACTGATAACGAGGGGATAGTATTGAGGGGACAGATTAGGAAAGATGAAAAGATAGACAGTTGCTTTTGTAGCTATTTCAACCTTTTACTTCGCCGGCTAATTTTTGCTACAGGGCCGACGAAGGTGGGTGCTGTTACTCTGCTTTTAGTACATGATAGTGTCAGTCGCTGCCAATTATGTTCAGTGATCAGTGACTATGCCTTCATCATTGAAACAGGCTGGCAACAACTAACACAACCACGCACTAATGCTGATCAGAAGAATTCAACACAATATTTCATGACTCAGCGAGGGCTCGAACTCACGACTCTCCGCTTCATAGTCTCGTGTTCTACTACTTCAGCCAACAGCACCCACAATCACTTTAATTTCCATCACTGGAAATCAAAAAAAGGTTTACTGCCGGTCTATACAAAAATAACTTTTCATGTGAGTGCTCTATTATTTAGCAAATTGTGTTAATAAATCCCCTATTTAAAATCAGGTGATCTGAACCAGCCTTCATAAGAGACATTTCAATTTGCAAGTGCAATTCAACTCCATTGACTGAAGAATTAGATAGAAGAGTACCATAAAACAACATACTCTTAAGGAAAACACAACACCAAAACACATTGCAAACATTTAAAACTCTTACAGCGCTGAAAACTTAAAGAAAAACAAAACATAATTATTATCCAAGAGCATTCTTGTGGGCGTACAATATGCACACACACCCATTCAACACTTCGGTGCTTTCAATATTGCCTGGCTGAAGAATAATCGCTGAAGCTGCGAAAACTAATCGTACAAAGAACACAAGGCGACATACATACATACATGAAGCAGTATGTATAATGGATGGATGTGTACAGGGTTGTTCGTATGTTGTATGTACGCTTATGTCTCGCTATATAAAATGTAAAAATTAACAGAAACAAATTCATAAATTCATGAACTTGCAATTTCTTACCGGTTGCAATACACACCGCCCGTTAGACATCATGTATGTCTTAAACTATGCACACACAAACAAACAAACGCATTAGAACAGAAGAATTTCGCAACGAGTTTTATGAACAGCGCACGCATAAGAAAGCCATAATTAATATTTAATTCAACACTATACCTATAGTAATTTTAAAACAATCATTTTTATTTGCCAAATCTAAAAAGTTAATGAACAAACTTTAATTCATCAAAATTATTGAAAAAAAATACCATTTAACAATAAATATTATTGACACCCGCACACGCACTAACACGACCGATAGTTACAATTATTAAGAGAAAACTGAAAATGATGTCTAATAAATATTAATATTGCATCAGCATCTCAAGTCTCCTTAAAAAACACTCAATAGCTTAATTTCTTTTACTACAATCAAACCAATTTTTCCCGTTAGTCTAAACAAAAACCGTTTGTGTGTGCGCATTGTTGCTTTTAGGTGACATTGAAATACAATTTCATTTGCAAAACAACTACATCGACCCAAACAAAACATACAAGAGTGCAATAACAAAACAACTCTTTAAGTTACATAATAATACTTAGCATTTGAAACACTCCAGAGACCGAATTAATATATTGCCAAACACAAACAACGCACCATATGATGTTCCAGAAAGTAAATAAATAAGAGTAGCAAATGATTTTATCCGTGTCTTTTGCTGTTGGATTGTTTGCAAGTGCAATTTTAAGGTTCTTTAAGAAGAGTTTTCAGTCTCTTCGTGTTAATTGAAAAAATCGGTCGTGGTAATGAATGTGCGGGTGTCAATCGTTTATAATTAAAATTATTAAAAATTATATAAGAAGTGTGTTGACATATAAAAAACCTTTTAGACTTTGTAAATAAAAAAAAAATATTTATATAAAACTAGTGTAGTGTTTAATTAAATATTAATAGTGAGCGTCTAATGCGTGCGCCGTTTAGTCTATTCTTTGCGAAATGTTTCTGTTTCAATCCGTGTGTATGTGCTTAGTTCATACAAACACACACACGCACACACATCATGCCTACTGCTTCGCTAAGCAACCGGTAAGAAATTACAAGTTCATGATTTATTCTGTATTGATGGTCTTTTGTTTTTGTTGCTATTAAATTTTTTACATTTTACATACGGACACCCAAATGTGCAAACATACAAGCAAGCCTTCATGCATACGCACGTACATACATACGTGCATACAAATATATACGATTGGCTTTGCATTTGCAGCTTCTCTCTTTCCAACTCAAAGTTTAAGAGTATTAAATGTATGCCAAGTGCTTAGAATTTTTGTTACATAAAGAGTTGTTTTGTTGTTGAACTCTTGTATGTTTTGTTTGGGTCGATGTAGTTGTTTTGCTAATGAAATTGTTTTTCAATGTCACCTGATTATAAGGCAACACAATACGCACACACAAATAGCTACTTGTAGCAGGAAAAATTGGTTTGTTTGCAGTAAAAGAAATTAAGCTGTTGAGTGTTTTTTTTTTTTGAGACTTGAGATGCTGATGCAATATTAATATTTATTTGACATAATGTTCAGTTTTCTCTTAATAATTGTAACTATCGGTCGTGTTAGTGCGTGCGCGGGTGTCAATAATATTTATTTTTAAATGGTATTTTTTTCAATAAGTTTGATGAAATAAAGTTTGAGTGTTTTAAAATTATTATATAGTGTTGAGTTTTAAAATTACTATATAGTGTTGAATTAAATATTAATTATGGCTTTCTTATGCGTGCGCTGTTCATAAAACTCGTTGCGAAATTCTTTTGTTCTAATGCGTTTGTTTGTTTGTGTGTGCATAGTTTAAGACATACATGATGTCTAACGGGCGGTGTGTATTGCAACCGGTAAGAAATTGCAAGTTCATGAATTTATGAATTTGTTTCTGTTAATTTTTACATTTTATATAGCGAGACACAAACGTACACACAAGTCACGAACACCCCTGTACGCATACAAACATACATCCATACATACGAGTACATACTGCGTCATGTATGTATGTATGTCGTCGTGTATTCTTTGTACGATTAGTTTTCGCAGCTTCAGCGATTGTTCTTCAGCCAGGCAATATTGAAAGCACTGAAGTGTTGAATGTGGGTGTGCATATTGTACATTCATAAGAATGCCCTTGCTTAATAATTATGTTTTGTTTTTTCTTTAAGTTTACTGCTCTGTAAGAGTATTAAATGTTTTTAATGTGTTTTCATAAAGAGTAGATCTTTTTATCGCACTCTTTTATGATTTTCTTCAGTCTATGAAGTTGGATTGCAATTGCAAATTGAAATGTCTTTTATGAAGGCTGGTGCACATCAGCTGATTTTAAGGAGGGGAGTTATTAACACAATTTGCTAATTGACACAGAACACACACAAACCGCAATTTTTTTATGTATATAGCGGCAGTAAGTCTTCTGATGATTTCTAGTCATGGAAATTAACACGATTGTATGTGTATTTATATAGACTTGAGATTCTTATGGATTATTAGGATTTATTAAACATTGTTTTCAGTTTCCTCTCATTAATTGTAACTATCGGCCCTGCTAATACGTGTGCGCGTGCCAATAGGTTTCAGTGAAATTCTTTGAGTAGTAAATTTAATTAAAAAAAGTTTTTAAGTATTTGGGAAAATTTTTGGATTTTGAAATTAAGCACAATAATTCAACCAAATTATTGTATCTAGTGTTTAAATAAATGTGGCTTCTTAATGACTCGTATATGGGTGATTTATAACTATTCGTTGCGTTGTTGATATGCTTGTGGGAGGGTACATGGCAGGCACACATGATGTCAAACTTTTCGGTTAGGAGCCATCATTTGCCAAAGGTAAGATAAAACCTGCAGATGTTTTGTAGGTGGCTGATGTTTTTATACGTTTTTTGTAATGCAAAGCAATAATTTCTGCTCATTCGTGCTCCCCTTAAAAATAAATATTATTCGAATTCCAAAATTATTTCAGATATAACACTTTTTGTGCAAGAAAGAGGGTTTCCTCAAGCCACAATTTGCGGGTAGTGGCATATGTGTACGCAGCTCAGTTTTTTTATAATGACCAAATTATGACAACTAATCCTTATTAATTGCAATTTGCTTTACTACGTGTGCCATGTTAATGTTGTTGGTATTGTGTGTGTGTGGGTGGGTGTGTGTGTGCACCGGCTGCTGTGCCCGTGTGCATATTCTTATGAGAGTAGGTAACGAATCTGTTTTTTTTTGCAAAGCTTAGCATCGGCATAGTGTGTTTTGTCAAAATCTATACCGAAAATTAAATTGAAATGTCAATGACTGCTTCGTCGTAGATCTGGTGCTTTAATTTTGTTGTAAATGTAAATTGTATGAGGGGTAACTACCAGAAAATATTGTAGGTTTGATAATTTGCTAATAAGGGTAGTAATTATTTTTGATGTGTTAACATCTATACGCGCGCCTCTAGGGCAGTAAACTATCAGTTTCAATACATACGCAAGTGTAAGTGTAAGAGTTTGTTTGTTTGTTGTTGTTGCTTGGCAGTCGGTATTGGAAGTGATTATTGGGCGATTTTCATATAATTTTCCCACGCGATTTTCTCCGGAAATTCATAGCCGATTTTATTAATTTTTGGATTAAAACGCTAGTGCGGGTTTCGACGAAGTGTTTAGGCCAAAAATTAAGGCGATCCGATATCGGCGAGCGGAGATTTAAGTGTTTTAATTCGGAGTATTAATTTGGAGTAATATTAAAAAAGTGTTTTATGTTGGTCTTCGGTTTTGTCTTATGCATAGCAAAGAGAATAGTGACGTGGTTATACGTACATATATAAAAATGAGATAGCAAGACAGCAACGTATGTAGCTTAACATAACAATGTATTTATGTAGATTTGTCTGTTGCTTTGCATTCTCTTTGTTTTTTGTGGGTTTAATATAAAATAAATAAACAAAAAGGTGTTAACACATCGCCCGTGAGTTCGAACACTCATTGATTTTTTTTAAATAAGGCTAGAACTAGCGTAGTTTGAAATCATGTAAGTGCTCTTAGGAGCAAACTCTACTAAATTGCCTTCATTTAAGTCTAATGCAACAAAAATTTTGTATTATGGATAAGCTTTGTATAGGTTGGATTGTTCGAGGCTTTGCTAAATACAATTTTTTATTAAATAATTAAGGCATTCGTTAAAACGTAACACACCATATGGTTGAAAACTTCAACAAACTTTATAATATTTGTTAGTTGAACATAAAGCAAAGCTTTTTATAATTTAATGACTTATTGTTATATCAAAACTTTTCGGTTAGTGGCATGATTGTTGTATTTGTGAGATTAATATCAATTATTAACTGAAAAGCTTTTATAATAAATTTAAACAAGTAACTTATTTTATATAAAAGTATTGCCCGTATAAGAAAAGAAAATAGTGAAAATAGGAAAAGCCGTGGGGGACATATCTTACCTTTGTTGTAAAAATTTAAAAAAATAAATTGTTGGGGTAATTAAGTGTCGATTTTTTTTATATTTTTAATAGGGGAGCAAAGGTGGTTGCTGGGGGTAGGGAAAGAGGAGATTACAGAACATCTCAGCTTCGTCATAAAAGCTTAATAATTTTATTTTTAATCTGTTATCTGTAACGCCCACTAAAGGAGGCTGGGTCCAAAAAATTATTTTTCTGATTTTCAATACTTTAGAGCTTTTTTGATATAAAAATATATCATTTGCTTTACAAAATTTCAAAAAATAATGTTTTTAAAGGTTAGTTTAGTTCTTAGGGGAACTTTCTTCCCTCTGGCCCGATTCAGCCCATTTTCGAATTTGACCTGTGCTATCCTTCAAAAGTTATCTACAACAAGAATATATTTTATGGGGTCACAGATCCCAACTGTTTTTTGCAGGGTATAAAAAGGACTTTAAGCCATACAAATATTTTTAATAACTCCATTCAGTATATTCTCCTTCTTTATGTCATTTATTACTCAGTATTAAAACCACAATTACACATCTCGATAAAATTTTTCTTTTCAAAACAATGCACACATATAATCTCCGAAAAAGTAATAACAGTTTTAAAAAATAAATATGTCTATAATATTTAAATGTGCTTTAATTAAAAAAAATAAAAATTAATTTAGCAAAAATAATATTAAGAGCAATAAAAAGTCTTCAGCATTTCAAGGCGCTCACTTAATAAAATAATATTAATTAATTAAATGGTGTTGTATGTATATATTTTTAATATTCGGCAGCTTAATTATCAAATCGGCAATATGCAAAAATAAAAATGCTTAAATCTTATTAAATATAAGTGAAAAATTTAATTCGTGTTAAAAAAGAATTAATTATTTATTGCAACACGCAAGGTAAATTTATTTGTTTTATGAAATTGAAAAAATATAAATAAGTTTTTATGTGCAAATAAGAAGAGTAATAGAATAAAAAAGAAATAAAAAAAATTTTATAAAATTATTAAAATATATGTATATCTATAAATAAAAATTAATATATGAAATCAAATAATAAATAAAAGTTGGCTTTGCAAAAGTGTTTTTATATAATTAAGAAAAATATATTAGTATGTATATGTTCTAAATAATAAAATGTAGCCAAAAGCGGCTAATTTATACTAATTGAAAACCTAAGGGTCGGGCGTATAGGCGTGCGTGAAAATTGTAACGGTAATGTCGGATAACCGTAATAGTGAAGTGTAATGGCAAAGTCCTGATAATAAAATTAAATGCTATTGCAAGCATGAAATGTTAAATGCAGCCAATTTAAATTAATCGCAAAATTAAATAAATATGTTAAATTATAAATGAATCAAACACGAGAGATCCTGCTGATACTAATTCGTTCTGTTCAAGAGACTATAAGGTAAGCTCTATTTTCTAAATTCAAATAAATTACAATATTTGTATTGATTGTTACTTTTTATTTATATGTATATGTATGCAAATGCACGTATGTATGTATGTATGCATGTGATCATTTTTGATATAATCTGATATTCATGCCCTACTTCGAATTGTATAAACTTTAAAAGTCCTATAATAGTTTAAGATCTTAACTATTAACAATTTAAATAAAAATTTCGAATGCTGTAATATGACCCCTTATCGAAAATGTCAAAGTACGAAAAGTCATATTAATTGATCTATTGAAAATATTGATCTTCCAACCATTTGAAATATACTAGACTTGTGTCCAACTAGCTCATTCGCTCAGTTTTGACAAGAACCTCTGATCAAACCTATGTAATTTAAATGTGTTTGATCAGAGGTTCTTGTCAAAACTGAGCGAATGAGCTAGTTGGACACAAGTCTAAAATATACATACTGTATTCGTTTAGAAGAAGCTGAGACTGTACTGGACATTGAGCGTGAAGGTTAAGTTTGCCAGATTGAAATTTTAACTCTGTTGACCATTGCACAGTCTTCTTATTGTTTACAAAAATCATCTGTTTAATATGTGACGTCATATTAGCAGCAACATGTTTCATACGCGTTAAAATTGCGTGCAAAATTGAAAAAAAAAGTAGTGAAAAAATGGTGAAAAATTTTATAAAAGTAAAAACAAAGTTTAAAAGAAGTGATCAGAAAACTAAAGCCAAACAAATAAAAAGCTTTAGTCATAAAATGCGTTGTAGCTAATTGCAATAGCTGCAACAACTCATATTCCAATGCAATTTGAAAACTTTTACTATATTAAATTGAATTAAGATTAACAGGCTAATTGTTCGAAATTTGTTTTAAATCTCAGAGAGACATGATAAATATTCCAAGGCACAAAGGAAAGTTAACATCAGTTTTTAGTTATTCAACTTTCACAGCAGAGCAGAACAGATGTTTTCGAAAGCCGCAACACTTTCATCATCAGTGCTCATGGTTATTGTGTTTGTCACCACTTATTAGGTGGCTTAGTTGAATGTGATAAAAATTCTTATTTAAACAAATTTTATAAGGAAATAGAATCCGAGAACTGTACCTGATGTTAACATATTATTGTTTTAATATCCGTGTTACCGTTTGATTATTTTCTTCATATCCCATATTTCTGAATTTTTCTTTCATCATACCTAAGCCAACTTTTACGTTGTTTCTTTATCTTAATTTGTTTAAAAATAAATTAAGTTAACAACTTTTGACTTAATTACAAATCCTTCGAATAAAGCCAATAAAATATTATGATAAAAGTTTAATTATAATTTTATTTTAACTGGACTTAATGGACTTTTACATTGAGTTCTGCTCTCGTTAAAGAATTTTTAACAGAAAAATGGTCGTTAAAGAATTTTTAACAGAAAAAAGTCAAGAATTCTGCAAAGATTACAAAAACACTATTCTGGCGGTTAATAAATTATTGGTATTGCATTTTAGTGTGTTTTTAAATAATTTTTTTTTGTTTAATTCGCACCTGAATGAGAGTTTTATAAAATTTATCCTTTTGGTATGTTAATTCCCGAAATATCTCTTATTCCATTTTAAAATAATAAGTAATTTGCAAATTGGCAGATTTGAACTTATGGCTGACCAATAATTTTAAATTTACTAATTTATTATTCTAAATGTCATTTTAAAGATACTTTTTGGGGGAATGCATCTGGCTGAATATCAAGTTTAAAATTTTTTTGGTTTGTTTTAACTGTTAATTAATTTCATTGTCGAATCTTATCAACAAACAGTATTACAATCAAAAATTGTTTACGAATCATTAAGATTTTCTTTTTGTTAATACTTAACTATAGAATAGTAAAATAAAAATAAAAAAAAGTCGATCAAAATTGACTGCAAGTAATTTCCTTTCCCAATTATCGTGATTGGAAAACATGTGAAGTAAAATATTAGAACTATTAACTATTGTTTTGTTACTTTTGTACGAATAGACAGGCAACTTAAGTTTAAATGTAATTATCAATAATTTTTATTACACCTTACGTGTGGAAGGTTTATAAACATTAAACACTTTTATTCAAAATACTAAAACGTACAAATGTACACGGGCCCCTACCGCAACGGCAGTTTAAAAACAACTGAACTTGATTTAAGTTAAAATAAAAAATGGTTTTGGGAAAATTTCATAAAAAATTTGTCTTACGCGGTTTTAAGAAGCCATGTGGCACCGGTTTTAAATATAAGCAACAATTCATGGACGTTGTCCTCCGGCAAATGCGTTAAGCAAGTGTGGCATGTAGTTATTGCAACATTTGGAATATGATGTCGTTAAGCGTTTTTCTTATCTTTGAAACTATAAAAATATCTATTTATAATTAATATTATTTCTGTGTTGCGTCGAAAATTTAATTGTTTCTTTGAAGTTAAATTCCCATGCAATTAAATTGATACACGAAAATGTGAATTAATAAAAACAAAATATCGTTATTTTGATTTCTAATTTAAGTTTTATCGCATCAAATATAAATAAAACTGAAGGGATTTTTTCAATAGAAATTCATTCTATATTCACAGTTGAATTAAAAAGAAGTGCGCGCTGTATTTTACGAAAAGTTATTTAAAAAAAAATTAACAAACTCTAAATATGAAGTTCCTTGTTGTAATTGCATTTTTGATGTTGGCTGTCTACAGTATACGGGTAAAAAAAAAAGGATAAAAAACTGCTATTATTTAATTAAAAATTACAAAAAAAAAAAAAATACGTTCGCTAAGTAGCAATGAAATCTGTGCAAAAGGCTGTAAAAAAATAACGAAATCTTTTCTAAATTCTAAAAATACCACATATTCTCAAAATGCCATAGAAAAATATTGTACCTACAGATTTACCATATATAAGTTCTTTTGAAAAATGTGAGCCTAAAAACGCAAAATTATCTGTATAGTTTGCAAGATCGGAATTTCTTGAGAGTTTCCTATTCAAAAAGGTCCTTTCGAAAGTCAGTTTATTATGGTCAAGTTCTAAAAACTATAAGTTTTAAAATATGCCTGCCTATTTGTCGATTTTTTTGTTCCTCTAGAGAAAGCCAACTATTTAAAAATTTTAGGTACACAATATTTTTCATACAACTCCATACCACAGATAAGGATATAATAAAATTTTTGTTTGAAAACGAATACATTGAAATATCAATGATGCTCTCGTGTCCACTTAACATCATGTGAAAATGTTTTTCCTAAGCAGGAAGGACTATGTTCAAACTTACAAAGCTACTGTTTGTCCCCTATTGACCTTGCACAGTGGGGAATTTTCAGACAAAAATGAAAATAACTCTGCGGTCTAAGTATAAATGTAATCAAATTTCATATGCTATTTAAATAGCTTTTGTTGGGTATAAGTTTGGAGTTTCGAGGATGCGGAGGCACGATTGTACGGGTTGAGTCCGCTAGAGATTATGACTATATCAGGCTGAGTGTTTTTGATAAAACGGATTTTTGCAGCCCGCTTTTCCTATCCAGGAGCTAAAAAATGTCTGCTATAGATTATAAGTGTCCAGTTACATTTTAGAAGATATTAAAAAAAAATCAATGAGTGTTCGAACTCACGGGCGATGTGTTAACACCTTTTTGTTTATTTATTTTATATTAAACCCACAAAAAACAAAGAGAATGCAAAGCAACAGACAAATGTACATACATACATTGTTATGTTTGTACATAAGCTACATACGTTGCTGTCTTGCTATCTCATTTTTATATATGTACGTATAACCACGTCACTATTCTCTTTGCTATGCATAAGACAAAACCGAAGAACAACATAAAACACTTTTTTAATATTACTCCAAATTAATACTCCGAATTAAAACACTTAAATCTCCGCTCGCCGATATCGGATCGCCTTAATTTTTGGCCTAAACTCTTCGTCGAAATCCGCACTAGCGTTTTAATCCAAAAATTAATAAAATCGGCTATGAATTTCCGGAGAAAATCGCGTGGGAAAATTATATGAAAATCGCCCAATAATCACTTTCAATTCCGACTGCCAAGCAACAACAACAAACAAACAAAGTCTTACACTTACACTTGCGTATGTATTGAAACTGATAGTTTAATGCCCTAGAGGCACGCGTATAGATGTTAACACATCAAAAAAAAAATCCATTCCCATGTTTTCATCAAAATAGTGGACCTGGTTCTTTTTTGGGTAATACGGAGCTAAAGCTTAATTCGAATAAAAACAAAATCGTTGCGTTTCGGTGGCCAATAAAATACACTTTATTGAAATCATGCCTTTTTATGCTTTGGCATTAATGAAACTGTGAATTGTGGTTCAACAATTTGCAGGAATAAATTTACAATCTGATCAAGTTGTAATAAGTTTTTAAAATCTCTGTCAATTTCTTTAGGCCGATTTAACTAAGGAGGAATTAATATCCATTACGGCTGCATGTAAAGAAGAAGCTGGTGCTTCAGACGGTAAATAATTAGATTTTTCCTTTTATATTCAGCGTTTATGTGTTTTTGTTGTCCTTTACAGCTGACTTACAAGCCATGATAAAACATGAGGCCGCCCTTACTACGGAGGGCAAATGTATGCATGCTTGTACTCTAAAAAAACTCGGTGTGGTAAGTCTAATACTGATTGCACCAAATCTTATCTAATAATAAATGTTTATATTAAAACTAAAACTTGTAGATGAACGATGAGGGTAAGCTGGTTAAAGAAACTTCCATAGAATTGAGTAAGCAGGTTATAAAAGATGAAGCCAAAAAGGAGCTAGCAGAGGAAATAATTGAGTCCTGCGAGGGCTTGGAAGTTAGTGATGATCAGTAAGTTTTAATTGCATTAAAAATTTTTGGTAATAAATTTTGAACTTAATGGCTGACTTTCATTACAGTTGTGAAGCTTCAGAACAATATAGAGACTGTGTAATCGCTAAATTTGAAAGTAAAGGCATCGACTCTGCTGAAGATTTAATATAATAAATACTCATTAATGTGTGACATAAATGTTTAAACGGCTTAATTTGCGTTCGCTTTTGTAAAATGGAAAAATGTCTTTATATTTATATTATTTTAACTTTGGGAACTTGAATCTGCAGTGTTGGCGAATTTTAAATTTTATTTAAAAACCAATATAAAATAAATAAAAAAAATTAAAATTATAAAATAAATAAACATCTACAGCTTAAAATTTTCTTCATGAATTTTAATATTTAATTGATAATAATATTATAAATATATTAAGGTTAATAATTTTTAAGCCACTGCATTTATATATAGTAATAACATTAGAGTGAGTGGTTCGGATATATGTTTTATGGGCGATAAAATTCATAGGTTAGAGGGGAATGCAAAATCACACTTACACAAAGGTTTCTATCATTTTCCTTACATTGGCCTTAATAAAGTGATAGAAACTTTGTTCTACGTGCTGATAGAAACGTCTTCACTAGTGACAGGCATATTACCGACACTGTTCTTGTAGGGTGGCTTCTTGGTTGGTGATCAGGAAACCTGATCTCAACGTTAGTTGAAATAATCCCCCTTATTCTGTAACTGTTTGTCAACGTCACGTCAAGACAATATCAAAAATAGGACACTTACATATTCGTTGTGGACAACAATTAACTACATCTGATATTCTGCGAGTTCTCTCTAAGGCCTTGAGTACAGCAAGAGACTGTTAAAAATTATCAATTGTTGAGGAAAAGGAGCACAGAAGTGTCCTATTTTTTATATTGTATTGACGTGACGTTGACAAATAATTACAGAATAAGGGGGAATGTTCAGATCAATCATTGTCAGAGGTGCTAAAAAACCCTATCTATTTTCCGTATTCTTTGGAGAAATTTACACTAATTTCTCACAGGGTCTATTCAAGGTTAATATATATTTATATGTTTCGATGCAATAAACTTGCAGTTGTGTTTTAAAATATGCAATTAATTATAATTTTTTTTGTAATGAAAGTTTAATTAATAACTTGATATGACTATACATTTAATTGAATTATATTTGAGATTATTAATTAGCTTTTAGTGTCTTGTGCTGAGTCAGTGATGTGAGTAAGTGTAAACATAACGGTATCAATCGAAATTTCATTACAATTTAAATACAAATTTCGATCGGTATCGACTGCCATAATTTCCCCCTAGTTTTAAGTGTGACTGCTTCGTTATTGAAAGATATTCAGTCTTATTGTAGTTGTCGTAGTCGTGCGAAATCGATTAAATGTGGCAACGCTTGCTATATGTCTTTACATAACAAAACTTTTATATACTTCTCTTGTTCGACCAATTCTGGAGTATGGATCAATTGTTTGGGACCCTTGCTATTTTATCCATATTAATAGTATCGAATCGGTACAAAAACAATTTTTAATTTTCTGTCTCCGTGGTCTTGGTTGGAAATCCTATGTCCTGCCACCATATCATAGCAGACTTGCTTTAATAAAATTGCCTACTCTAAAAAGTCGCCGATCGATGCTGAGCGCTTTATTCGTTCTGGGGCTGATTCATGGCGATGTTGTTTCGGAGTTCCTGCTTAAACAAATAAACTTCAACGTTCCTGCAAGACCTACCCGCAATTTTGAACTCTTGTCATTAAAATATTACCGTTCTGTATATGCTAATAATGATTCTTTTCGTCGTGCATGTGTCAACTTTAATAAATGTTATCACATTATTAACTTATCTGAGAGTAATAACGTACTGAAAAGAAATCTTACTTTATATCTAAATTGTTAAACCAATTATTATTACATTTGTAATAATGTTCAGTTATTCATATTTTAGTCAGTAAGGATGTAAATATCTATTGACCTAATAAATAAATAAATAAAATAAAAAAAAAAATAAAATGTTTAACATTGAAGCCTACGTATACGACAATCCTAATAAGAGCTATTGTTTAATGTATTTAAAGTACCAACAACAATTTTTTTTTGCATTTATGCTATAAAATTGCTTGAAAACATATTTGGGGTATTCATACTTCGTGCTATTTAGTCATATTGTCATAAAGTCATAATATTTTAGACTAGTTTAAAAAATTGTTGTGCTGCATACAAAAAAGTAATAAAATAATGGCACTCTTTCAGGTATGTTTTTGTTTTGTCATAAAATAGCTCTAGAGATCTGAGTCGAACGGCTGAAAATCTTAAGGCGAGGCGGCGATATTATATGTTTGCCGCCGTTACTTATACATGATTCACGACTAAAAAACGGCTAAAAAATTATTTCATACCTAAATGTCTGTACATAAAATCACATTTTTATAACATAAAAAAAATTAAAAGAGAACTAAATCGCAAAAACTAAATATATACAAGTGAAATAATTTTCTCGTTTAACTTACGTAGCTGTCAGCCACTGAAAGTTTTTCCGTATGCCGCCGCAAAAAAAAAATTTATTCGGCTCATATCAAGGCAGCAGCTGTTTTAGTTTATAGATACAAATTCATTTAAATATTCTTGTGCACCAGAAGACAACTTTAATAATTTTAAATAGAAATAGAGTTTTTAGACTCTTTGGCATTTTCAAACAACTTTATTACAATTATCTTAATTATCTTTTGCTTTGATAACATGAATTCTTCTGATCAGCATTAGTGCGTGGTTGTGTTAGTTGTTGCCAGCCTGTTTTCAGTGATGAAGGCATAGTACTGATCACTGGACAATTACTGGCAGCGACTGACCCAATCATGTACTAAAAGCAGAGTAACAGCACCCACCTTCGTCGGCCCTGTAGCAAAAATTAGCCGGCGAAGTAAAAGGTTGAAATAGCTACAAAAAAAGAAAAAAAAAAAAAAAAAAACAACTGTCTATCTTCTCATCTTTCCTAATCTGTCGCCTCAATACTATCCCCTCGTTTTCAGTTCCAGCACAATGCATTGCATATATAGGGGACATCCCCTGAGTGCTGGTCCTACTCCTAAAAAAAAAAAAAAAAAAAAAAATTACAAATGTGTTGTTTTCTTATCAGCTGATCGATGTTTGAAATAGCATACTAAGTTATGACAGGGTGTTCATATATTTCGTGCTAATATTTTATGACTTATGACTTTATGACTACAGTGTGAATTTGAAACAATTGTTTCCATTATTAAAACGATCTTCTCCTGAGTACATATCACTCGATCATGGCTACATGTGATTAAATAAGCAGGGTGCTGCATGATCGCACTTAATTCTTCTTATACCATGATCTTGCATGATCCTGCATAAAATGGTGTTTTTGTGTCTGATAGGTAGCAATGCTAGCCTGTCAGTCCACTGGTCGTGGGTTCGATTCCCGCCGGAGACTCTGGGTGTTTTCTGTGTTTGAATAAAAACAAAAAAAAAAATTATGTTGAATTATTTAGAAAATATTACTCACAATATCATCGCTATTTTTAAATAAGCATAAAATTGATACCATAGAACATGGCATAAACCTGTTTAATTACAATATAAATATCAACTATTTGTAATTGTTGTTCGAAGATATGCAATTTGCGTAAAAATTACAGATTTGTTTAATAAATATTCATTTAGCATTTAAAGTTGTAACTAAGAAGTTCGATTTGTTTTGAATTGTTATCTATAAAGTGCTATTAAAATGAAATTCCTGGTGATATTGACTTTACTAGTGTTAACTGTTGCCTGTATACGGGTAAGTAAGGAAAGCGCTGTCATTAATATTGTCTATCCTTAGCTACATTCGATGCAACTGTTCCAAAATAATAATAATAATAATATGTTTAGGCTGACGACAGTACGAAGCCAGCCAGCAATGAATATGAGGGATGCACGGGGGATTGTTTTCTGAAAGTCCTTGCCGATTTTAAAAGAGCCTTAAAGTATGCTGAAGAGGAAGGTACTATTTTACACACTCACGTATAACTAAATTCGTGAAATTATTGTTCTCTATTAAACATAAGAATGTTATTTTGAATTTATATGTGTGTACAACAATATTAAATAAATTTTTCTCTTCATTTACAATTTGTATTCATTTTTAATACGCATTTCATACAAATTTTTGCTTAAAACAAATTATGACAATTTAGTTGATGAAAAAGAAAAGCCAATTTTCTTCGTTGGTAAAATTATGGTTGTTTGGTTGGTATACGTGGCTGCATGTAACCCACAAGCATTCAAGTAGGATCTCTGAGATCCCGTTTTGAAAGGCCACTCCACTCGTCAGTGTCAACCTGTGTAGAACCGAGTCCAGATCTCGGATACGGTGATGGATGCTAGGTCCAACCTGTCGCATCTTGGAATCTAATAAGGTCACCTAGACTTATACCTGATAGCTCCGAAAGTTCGGATATTATGCTGTTGCCTAAGATTCTGTGTCTCGTATGGTGCAATGCCGGGCATTCACAAAGGAAGTGATAAACTGTCTCTTCCTTGCCCTGATCCCGGCAGCTGCGACAGAATGCATTATAGGAGAGACCTATCCTACCAGCATGTCTGCCTATTGCCCAGTGCACCGTCACTACTGCAACGAGTCTTGAGATGTCCCTACGGTTCCTGTTCATCAGCTGTGCTGTCCTCTTGTCGTTGTAGCAGGGCCACATACTTCTTGCCACTCTACACGTGTCCAGCTTGCGCCACCTGTCTGCTGCCTTGGCAAAATTATTCAAATGTGAATTGTGAACGAGTTACATATTCAACATTACCTTAAAAATACTGATTCTGGTAATGGAAACTAATTCCCAATTAAAAAAAGACATTGATATTTATATTGAAAGTGCTTTTTATTTGTTACGTGGTCAAGTATGTCTACATGCGTGCATTTCATTGGTTCTTACACCAAATTATTAGCAAACTTTAAATAAATTCTAAGATAACACAACTTCTCAGCTTATACATAAAACTCTCAAAAATTAATTGAGAATTACGCAAGCAAAACCATGGGATCTGAAATTTCTGAAAACACAACAAACAAATTTTGCTTTCACCTAGCAAAGATCCCCATTTCTTGAGACTGATGCCGTAACTGACATTAGCCGTCTTGTAGGTGTTGACTGGAAAAATTAATTATGTTATTGATGTAGTTACTGTGAATGTGGTGGATTGTTGAATTCAAATGGAAGCGCACAGCAGCAGGTCTTATGTCGAAACAGCATAACATCTAGAAGTATTTTTTTTTGTATCTTTTGATGGTAGAAAATGAATAGAACTTTCTGCATGGGGATGCATTAAAGTCCACTCTGGCAGATATGGTCAGTGATTAAGTGGGTCTTATCGTGGGAACACCCAATAGTGAAAGCAGCGAGTATTAGTTAAATGGTTTGTGATTGTGAAATATTATCTCACCTCTACCATGGAATATCAAAAGGCATGTGGGATCGTCGGTTAAAAATTAATTACTGATACATGATTTGGAAAAATTCATATTCATTTCTTACAGGGTTTCTTTAAGGTTGTATATGTTTGGCTGTGTTTGAAAAAAAAAATCAATTAATTATTGTTAATTTTTTGCAATGAAAGTTTAATTAATAACTTGCAATAACTATAAATTTATTTGAATTATATTTGAAATTATTAATTAACTATTAGTTTGTTAGAGAGCTGAGTCAGTGCCGTGAGTTAGCGTATACAAGTCAAATGAGTGTTTGATTTAGGAAATGCTGACAAAATTTTTTAAAGTTTTTAATAGACTAACGAAATTTGTCTCCTTATTGACCATAGAGTCGTTTGATAACGAAACAGTTTCCGTAATAAAAACTATCTTTTCCTGGATATTAATCAAGCTTGTCTCTTCCTAATTAATACTCTAAAAAAGTACAAGATGCAGCATGATTGAGCATGATTAACACTTTTTATATCGTGACCTTGCAGGATCCTACATCAAAATCTACTCACCATATCGTTGCTATTTATTTGAATAATCATTAAATAAATTTAAGCTATAGAACGTGACAGCAAATAATTTGATTGCAATTTAACTATTTGTAGTTGTTGTTCGATCATGTGAAATTTGATGAAAACTTGGAGATTTTTGTAATAAATATTCATTTAGCATCCAAAATTGCAACTAGTAACTTCAATATACATATTTAGAATTGATATCCAAGTAGTTCTATCGAAATGAGATTCCTGGTGATATTGGCTTTGGTGGTGTTAACTGCTGCTTATGTACGGGTAAGTAAAGATATCGATATCATTACCAAGGTTATATGCGATGAAACAGTTCCAAACTATTTCCAAGGAGTAGTCAAAGAACTCCTTTCTTGGGCTGTTTTCGTTTAAAGGTGTGTTAATGTAAAATATTTTTAGGCTGATGAAAATACTACGAAGCTGGTCGACAAGGAAGTTGTGGAAAAGCCTGCTAATCCTAAAGTACCGAGATGTACGGAGGCTTGTGCTCTAAAAACTCTTGTAAGTAAAATGTATTCTCTTTTTTTAACATTAACAAAACATTATATTGTTTTATGCTTCAAGTTGGTTGACGATGATAATCTGATGAAAGAATTCTTGAATATTCTTATTGACGATGAATTGGAAGATGAAGTTGATAAGGTGTTTGAAACATGTGACGAAGGGCCAGAACTCAATGACGCCAGGTAAGTTGATTCTTGCAATTTTTTTTCTAACATTAATATATTTTTCTTTTTCATTTCAGTTGCGAAGCTTACTTCATATGTGTTGAAGCCGCACTCGAAATTAGAAATATAAGTTTGCCTTTCGAAAGTTTTGTGAGTTCAACGAACTAATTTTCCAGGATTTATTTAATGCTCAAGTTTGCTAGTAAAATTATTTAAAGTGAAAAATCTTATTTTGATCAACTTGTAATAAATAAATAAATAAAAGAAATTAAAATTTATTTGAAAGTCTTTATTTCATTTTATTATAAGATTTTGATTTTGGAGCTTTTGGGAAAGCTGTTTGGTTACGAAAACTTTAAAAACTTACCAAATAAATTTTATAAGTACCCAAATTTGTTTAATTGCATTTAGATGTTAAATCCTTCTTTTTAACCAGTATCTTACAGATGTATATATTTGTTTACAATAAATTTCTTATGAAATTAATTAAAAAGAACTGCCATGTTATTTCATTGCAAATGTGAATTGTGAACGATTTATTTATCATCCAACGTCAAACTTGACTTGTAAATGCTGCATCCGGCAGAAGCCTGTCTTTTTACAAATCAAATTTGTGAAATGGCTCAAAAATGTTACCAATCCGAAAAACTTCTGTCGAAATTAAATTACAACATTAACATAAATTTATATAAATAGTTTGCATGCCACCCACGTTTAAATGCTGTAATATACAATTATCTAGTACATGAGAACTTTCCCCATAGTAGTTAGTTTCATTGGCAATTACGTCAATGCATTTGAAAATTATGCTCTTCATGATTATTCTTGTCTAAGAAGTTGTCGAAAACCTAAGTCAAAAATTATACAATGTCGGCTACATTTAGGGTGTTATCGTTGGAAAATTGGAACAACCAAAATTTATTGTTACATCAGATTTTAAAATAAACTCATTGTGAATTAAATCATTCGAAGATAGTTCGCCTTCTTTAATAAAGAAATCCATTCATTGTGAATTAAAGCATTCGAAGATAGTTCGTTTTGTTTAATAAAGGAATCCATTTATGAGAAAGAATGGATGGAGGAGGAAATTTGCTCAATAGAGAAAGGATATCCCTGGGGTATTTAACAGAGCCAGACGTAAAAAATTACGTATTTGCATGATCATCGCAAGAAGATCAAGGAATACAGTACAGTAAGTAGGACGGTAAAGCACCTAGCAGCTCTTTCGCGACCGAGTTGATAACGTGAGCGTTGTATCGAAGTTAGAAAGCCCATATCCAGACTAAAGTGGTGGTTGAGGATATGAATAGAAAGGCTTAAACGGTTGCCGGCTAGAAGTGAGAGATCGGAAGTAGAACTGCCACAGTTTGGGAACATGGCTCACCAGGGGCTAACCATCATAGATGATGTGGTCTTGACTTACGCTAAACCAACGACATTTTTCCTGAGCTTCTACAGAAAGAGATGTATACCGTGTCATGTCGTGTAGTTAGACTTCCTAGTCTGTGCGGTTAGAGTTCCTAGAGGCAAACGTAGTAGACCTGCAAGGTTCGGCTATGCGGAAACAAACGCTTACATATCATTATTCTCTGTTTGCTCAAAATCATGAAACGGTTGGATAGTCGATGACTTTATTAAGAGCAGGATAGTAGACAGTTGTGGTATGTACAACATAAACCTGAATAACAAGGAAGTCTCTGGGGTAAGTAATAATCTTTGCTGGGAGACGGAAAGGATTTTAAGAATTTCGTTAAAGTCGGCTTGGCCAAGAGAGCTGAACTTATACCCGGAAAAATGCAGACATGCTTTTTCAGGGAAAGGCAAGGATTATGCAGTGTAATGAACCACAGGAGGATTAATTCTCTCTGCAGAAGGATGATCAGTGTTAGACTCGGCCACTCGACCTCAATGCAACATACTGACGTTATGGGAGTGTGATTAGAGAAGAAGTGGAGAGTATTCAACTCATATGCTGCCTTCTTATAAGTGGCGCTAGCAGCCATCAGGGTATTGGCGACTATTTCCAGCCTGTAGACATTCGTACTAAATACGAAGCAGTCCTTGCTGTACATGTGGTACAGTTCTCCTTTCAAGGCAGCGAACATTTGCTTACTGAATTGGGCAAAGAGACTCGCAAAATACAATGGAATAAACATACTGGAGGTAATGCAGCCAATATCCTGTGGTATTGTGTACCAGGAAGAAGATAAAGAAAGGAGACTGCTGAAACTAAGTAAGCCCAAGCTAGGGAAGTTGATCGGCATCTTAACAGGACACTAGATGGCGAACGAATTGGCTACATTGATGAACATGAATACAGAGCATTCAGCGTGGATATTGTGACAATGGAGTACTTCATATGTTATTCCTCAGCTTTCAACCAACCGAGATCCCGATTATTTTAGGGTGATACCATAAAAAACATTAGCCATGTTATAGTTGTTGATTGGAAAATTTGAGTGATTATGATATTAATATATGAAGGAAGCGGGTCGAAAAATTCAAATGGAGGAGCGCAACAGGCCTTGACGTGACTATAAAACTGTTCTCGTCAATCGAATATGTTTTATCATATTATGTTGAAGCAGCATATTTTGATGGTGGCAAATTAATAGCTCCTTTTGCATGGGGATGCAATAAAGTCGAGTCTGGCAATAAAGTCTATTATGACAACAAAAGTTTGCTGGGAGTTGCTGGTTTATCTGCAGTTTATTTAGTGTTGTGTTATTCTAGTCCAACACGGCTGCAAATAATGCAATTCGATAGCCCCTTCATGATCGATAACTACTTATAGCCTTTGCTTTGCATTCATTTGGGATTTAATACACGATGTTTGATTAAGTCGGCGCTATCGGCTAATGCTTAGGTGGACCAATATTACGTGACGGGTTATGGGGGTGTATTTCGTATGTTCCAATAATGGCTGCGTTAATTAAATGGTTTGTGAAAGTGAAATTTCGACCCATCTGTACAACGGAATTCGAAATGAAAACGGGGGCGGTTGAAAATGAATTTCTGATACTTTATTTGGAGAAATTCCTATTAATTTCTTACAGGGTTTCTTTAAGGTTGTATATGTTTGGCTGTGTTTGAAAAAAATCAATTAATTATTGTTAATTTTTTACAATGAAAGTTTAATTAATAACTTGCAACAACTATAAATTTATTTGAATTATATTTAGAATTATTAATTAGCTATTAGTTTATTAGAGTGCTGAGTCAGTGCCGTGAGTTAGCGTATACAAGTCAAATGAGTGTTTGGTTATGGAAATGCTGACAAAATTTTTTTAAGTTTTTAATAGACTAACGAAATTTGTCTCCTTATTGACCATAGAGTCGTTTGATAACGAAACAGTTTCCGTAATAAAAACTATCTTTTCCTGGATATTAATCAAGCTTGTCTCTTCCTAATTAATACTCTAAAAAAGAACAAGATGCAGCATGATTGGGCATGATTAACACTTTTTATATAGTGACCTTGCAGGATCCTACATGAAAATCTACTCACCATACCGTTGCTATTTATTTGAATAATCATTAAATAAATTTAAGCTATAGAACGTGACAACAAATAATGTGATTGCAATTTAACTATTTGTAGTTGTTGTTCGATCATGTGAAATTTGATGAAAACTTGGAGATTTTTGTAATAAATATTCATTTAGCATCCAAAATTGCAACTAGTAACTTCACTATATTTTGAATTGATATCCAAGTAGTGCTATCGAAATGAGATTCCTGGTGATATTGACTTTGGTGGTGTTGGCTGCGGCTTATATACGGGTAAGAAAAGATATCGATATCATTACCAAGTCTATATGCGATGAAACAGTTCCAAAATACTTTCAAGGAGTAGTCAAAAAACTCCTTTCTTGGGCTGTTTTCGTTTAAAGGTGTGTTAATGTAAAATATTTTTAGGCTGATGAAAATACTAAGAAGCTGGTCGACAAGGAAGTTGTGGAAAAGCCTGCTAATCCTAAAGTACAGAGATGTACGGAGGCTTGTGCTCTAAAAACTCTTGTAAATAAAATTTATTCTCTTTTTTTAACATTAACGTATAGATTAACAAAACGATGTATTGATTTATTTATCAAGTTTGTCGACGATGATAATCTGCTGAAAGATTTCTTAAAGATTTTTGTTGATGATGAATATGAAGATGAAATAGATAAGGTATTTGGAGTCTGTGACGAAGGGTCAGATCTCAGTGATGACAGGTAAGTTGATTCTTGCAATTTTTTTCTAACCTTAATATGTTTTTTTTATTTCAGTTGCGAAGATTACCTCAAATGTATTGAAAATGAACTTACGACTAGAAATATAACTTCCCCCTTCAAAAATTTCGCTAAGTTAGCAATCTAATTTTCCAGTAATTTGTAAGAGAAATTATTGATTTAAAAGCGAAATATTTGATTTCTTATCAACTTAATAGCAATAAATTAAAATTTATTTGAAAGTCTTCATTTCGTTTTATTATAAGATTTTGAAATCCATGGCGATCTTTGGAATCCTCTTCGGTTACGAAAACTTTCTGGGTGCTGTTGGCTGAAGTAGTGGAACACGAGACTATGAAGCGGAGGGTCCTGAGTTCGACCCCGCGTTTAGTCATGAAATATTGTGTTGAATTCTTCTGATCAGCATTGGTGCGTGGTTGTGTTGGTTGTTGCCAGCCTGTTTCAATGATGAAGGTATAGTCACTGGTCACTGAACATAATTGGCAGCGACTGACACTATCGTGCACTAAAAAGCAGAGTAACAGCACCCACCTTCGTCGGCCCTGTAGCAAAAAATTAGCCGGCGAAGTACAAAAAAACTGTCTATCTTCTCATCTTTCCTAATCTGTCCCCTCAATACTAACCCCTTGTTTTTAGTTCCGGCGCATTACATTGCATATATAGGGGTCATCCCCTGATTTCTGGTCCAAGATAAAAAAAACTTAAATTTTGTTTGTTCATTTAAACATTTAATCCTTTTTAACCAGAACTTTACATATATTTTTGCTTAACATAAATTTCTAATAAAAATTTAATTAATTAAAAAGAGCTGCCAATTTATTTCATTGCATCATCCAACGTCAAACTTGACTTGTAAATACTGCATCCGGCAGAAGCCTGTCTATTTACAAATCAAATTTGATGTGAAATGACTCAAAAACCTATCCAAAAAAATTCGCTCAAAATTAAGTTACAATTATAACATAATTTTTTTTCTAAATATCTTTCATACCACCCTCGTTTAAATGCTGCAATATACAATTATTTGCTATATGAGAACGTTCACAACGATCGGTTTCATTGGCAATTATATCATTGCATTTGGAAATTATGCTCTTCAGGTGATTATTGTCTATGGAGTTGTTGAACAGATAAGTAAAAAATGGTACAATTTCGGTTTCATTTAGGGTATTATCGTCCGAGAACTGTAAGAGCAAGCATGTATTGTTTGAATTTCAGATAAAATTTGTTTGTAAGACGTCTTACCATCTTATGTTTTTTCATGATACAGTAACGTATACACTTGGCATTTCTGACAGCGTTACGTGATCCATTGACTATATCTTCAAAGCCAGCTGAAATAAAAAGAAGCATAAATGCATTACGAAGGGTATTCTTATTAGCAGAATGAAAAAAAACCATGGAAAAGTCTTCAGTTGTAAATTGCAAAAATTTTTTGTGCTCAGTGGAAGCAAGTATAGGCCAAGTATAATAATGTCTGCTAAAGCTGTTCTTGCCACCGTTGGTTACTTTTTCTTGATAGTGTTTCACCGTGTGTTGAATTGTTACAGTTGTTACATCAGTTACTTACCGTCAGTTATCCCAATTGGTTTGGTATTCTCAGCATCTTCATAACAATCGATGACTGAAGCTTTTGCTAATTCCATTAATCCATCTAGTGATTGCTAAAACGGAAACAGAAATAAAAAAATTAATAAATAAAAGATTCAACTAACACATAAATTTATTTCTTATGGAATATATTAGAATTCTTGTGTGGCTTAAATAAACACTAATTAATTACGACATACACAGCAGACCATAACGACATGCTAAGAAGTGTAACAATTATTCATGCAAAAGAATCAGCTGTTTAGTAGAGAAACAAACCGATAAAAAACACAAACTTATTTTTCACATAAAAAATGAAGGATATGGATCTACTAAATTTTTATATAATTTGATACCCGATTTCTTTAAATGCAAAACCCCAAAGCCAGGAATCAAATTTGTAATCGGTTTGATTGATGAGAAAAAAATTAAATCCAACTTAAAATTTTTTCTTGGAAGTGGCAGTGATAGTCCCATTCACATGTTTTTTTAATATTTTATGATTTCCGGCCTTTGGGGCTTTAGTTGTTATTTTATTCATGTTATTTTTCGAAATGTCCTACCTGCAGTGATTCCTTTATGGCAACTGCTATTAGTAATACAGCAAATATCTTCATATTTGCAACGCGCTAATTTTAATAGAAGCACAACAAAAACTAAATTTTGTTTTTACATTTTCAATTGTTTTATATTGAATTTTTTTATTTATTAACTTATATTCCCAGCGGCCTTAGATTGTACGAAAATTTAATTGTGTGAAAACAAATGAAATATGGTGGCTAATTTATAATGGGAATATAAATTATGCTAATTGTTTTATTAAGATAAAATTATATGAATATAACCAACTACGAAAACATTATGGGTTTTGTAAATGAATTGTCCGATTTGTTTTTGGGCGTATAAAAAATCAATAAATTTTTAAAGTCTCAAAATATTATATATACCTATATACATACATATATATTAAATAAATTGTGTTTATTCGCAGTTTTGTGTATTGAGCGTTACATTTGCACACATTCTCATGTTTGGAATTGACTAAAAATTATTAAATATGGTATACAAAATGCTAAGAAATACAATTTGATATATTCAATAAGTAATTTGATTTATTCACAATTTTTGTATTGAACGTTACTTTTGCTCATATTCCAATTTTTTGCAATTAGCTTAAGAACATCAAATGTAATTTACAACTAAATATTGAATAATTTGTGTTTATTCACTGTTATGTGTATTGAACGTTACTTTTGCTCATGTTTTCATTTTCGGAATTGGATTAAAACCATTAAATGTAATTTACATAATATTCCATTGAATAATTTAGTTTATATAATAATTAACATTTATTTCTAGTTATTTGTATTGAACGTTACTTTTGCTCATATTCTCATATTTTGAAATTATCTTCAAAATATCTGATGTAATTTATATCTAATTAGTATAATACATTGAATAATTTTGTTTGTGTATTGAACGTTACTTTTGCTCATATTTTAATTTTCGGAATTGGATTAAAACCATTAAATGTAATTTACATAATATGCCATTGAATAATCTAGTTTATATAATAATTAACATTTATTTCTAGTTATTTGTATTGAACGTTACTTTTGCTCATATTCTTATATTTTGAAAATATCTTCAAAATATCATATGTAATTTATATCTAATTAGTATAATACATTGAATAATTTTGATTGTTTATTGCCAATTTTGTGTATTGAGCGTTACTTTTGTTCATATTTTCATTTTCGGAATTGGATTAAAACCATTAAATGTAATTTACATAATATTCCATCGAATAATCTAGTTTATATAATAATTAACTTTTATTTGTAGTTATTTGTATTGAACGTTACTTTTGCTCATATTCTTATATATTGAAATTATCTTCAAAATATCTTATGTAATTTATATCTAATTAGTATAATACATTGAATAATTTTGTTTGTTTATTGACAGTTTTGTGTATTGAACGTTACTTTTGCTTATATAACAATTTTTGGAAAACATCGATGTTAGTTTACAAAATACTATGAATTAAATAAAGGTTATATTGAAGAATGTAATTTATTCAATAATTTGTTTTAAATCATCGTTTTTTGTATTGAACGTTAATTTTGCTCATATTGTCATATTTAGAATAGGCTTAAAATAGTTAAAGTAATTTACAAAATATTATGGCATAGGAAAAGATTGCGTCGAAGTCTCATGTCTTGTATCCTATATAATGTATTGAACGTTACTCACAGCAATTTTTTATTTATTTATTTATTATTATTTTTTGTTTGTTTTATGAATTTAGTACTGGAACTTTGTTTCTCTAGCATACAATATGGCTATACACCGTGTTTAATTGTTTACAATGAAATGAATAAGAAATTAAATTGTTTTTCGAAAAAAAATTATACTAAAAAAAATTTTTTTACTGGACTTTACACCTGCTTATAGCAAAATTTTTCTTGTTCCCATAAAATTTCAAAAGTTATGGTCTGCTGCATGTTTCTTTAGCTTTTTTTAGTGTTTCACATGCAATTTAAAATTTTTTCAGTTAAACTAATCACAATTCATTTTCTTCTTCTTCTTTCAGGTATGCTGCAAGACTTTATATTTTGAAATAAGAATGCTAAGTAAGTTTTAAATTGTTAAATAACTTGAACTCCAAATATATTTTGCTATAATCTTTTTTATTTAAATCAACTTAAAATAAAAACTTAATAAGGGCGAGTGAATTTCTTGGAAAAGAGGGAAAAATTAATCTAAAGATTTACTTTCCACCGCCACCGCCGCCACCACCACCGCCGCCGCCAAAGGAACCTCCACCGCCGCCGCCACCACCTCCACCGCCTAAGGGTCTAGGATTTGGCAAAGGATTAGGGTTGGGGTTTCCTGAAGAAACAAATAAACAAAATAAATTATATTATTATTAACTTTAGAAGATTTTAATCTCTTCAAGTCCTACTCACCCAGAGCGCTGGCTATTAAAGCCAATACCACAATAAGCAAAGCGTAGAATTTCATCTTGTTGAAGTCAATACCGCAATGATGTAAAATTTGGCCCGAAAACTGATATTTATATGCAGTTTTAAATGCGTTTTTATAATTTCCTAGCAAATGCAATTAAATATTCTAAGAAATTTGAGTAGACAACAATTAATGGGATTTACCATAAATTATCAAGATTTGTTGTAAACAAAACTATTAATAGCAAAAGCCAATGATATGGCAGATGTTTTACGTTTATTTGAATACAGATCATAAAAATTGGAAATAAAACAAAATAATTTGTTATCAGTTGTAAATGTAAGTCAATTATTATTATTTAGAGTAACTAAACGTGACAATTATATTCCGCGTGACCGACAATCTCTTAATCAGGGGAAAACAAATAATTTGCTATTTGAAATGATTATGCTTTCAAATATTGATGGAAAATTTTTGGATGGCAAGGTAAAAATGAATAGAGTTTAATATGCAATAATTTTCGAAGCGCGGGAGAGGAAGGCGAGAAATTCTGGTGGTTTCACCAGAACATCACCCGTTAAAGGGAATGTTGCATGGAAAGCAAAAGTCATATCGTTCAGTCTCATTAGGTGGGTGTTGTTGGCTGAAGTAGTAGAACACGAGACTATGAAGCGGAGGGTCGTGAGTTCGAGCCCGCGCTGAGTCATGAAATACTATGTTGAATTCTTCTGATCAGCATTAGTGCGTGGTTGTGTTAGTTGTTGCCAGCCTGTTTCAGTGATGAAGGCATAGTCACTGGTCACTGAACATAATTGGCAGCGACTGACACTATCATGTACTAAAAGCAGAGTAACAGCACCCACCTTCGTCGGCCCTGTAGCAAAAATTAGCCGGCGAAGTAAAAGGTTGAAATAGCAGCAAAAAAAAAACAACTGTCTATCTTCTCATCTTTCCTAATCTGTCCCCTCAATACTATCCCCTCGTTTTCAGTTCCGGCGTAATACATTGCATATATAGGGGTCATCCCCTGAGTGCTGGCCCTACTCCTAAAAAAAAAAAATGTGTCAATTTATTGGATTTATAATGGAGGCAGAAGTTAATTTCTATTCAAATTTTCAGTTTTAGAATATTTTCACTTTAGAATATATTTAGGAGGTCCGGTTTGGTTGGCAGAAGAAAAGATTCCTACTCCTCTAGGGACCAAGAAATTTTTTTCTCTTGTGACACCTATAAAGTTAAACGAAAATAAGGGAAAGAAGTGTAGGGAAAAATATTAAGAAAGTAGAGTAGGAAAAAGTTAATAGATCTAGAGGTGAACAGAGTTCGTGTAACCACGCCCCAGGGATGTTAGCTGAACTGAACTACTGCTTCTGATTTAAAGACTCCATAAATTTTGAAATAATTTTTTTTATTAAATTCAGACCAGCACTCAGGGGATGAACCCTACACATGCAGTGTATTGCACCGGAAATAAAAAGGAGGGGATAGTATTAAGGAGACGGGTGAGAAGATATTAAATTTTTATACCCTCCAAAAAAGACTATTCAGTTTGTCATTTCGTGTGTAATGCAGCAAAATAACCCTCTAAGACCCCATAAAGTACATATGTTCTTGATCAGCTTTGAAATACAAGACGATTTAGTCATGTCCGTACGTCCGTCCAACCGTCTGTGGAAATCACGATTCAGTCCAAACGAAAAGAGACAGACCTTTGAAATTTAATATAGAAAAATTTTGAATGAAAGCAAAACATCAAGTTCGTAAATGGGCTGAATCAGGCTAGAGGAAAACAAGTTCCCATAAGAGGAGCTAAACCAACATCCAAAAAACAACATAATTTTCCATATTTTTTTTTGTGGAAAATTTTGTTAAGCAAATGATATATTTTTATGGCAAAGAAGATCCCAAGCCTTGAACTTGGAGCACGAAAACCAGAAAAATACATTTTATGGCCCTGGCCCCTTTAGTGGGCCTACAATCCTTAAACATTTTTAAGCTTTTCTGATGCAACTGAGATGTTTTGCGATCTTCTTAAAATTCCATTTTACTGTGAACTAACCAAATTTGTGGGTGCTGTTGGCTGAGGTAGTAAAACACGAGACTATGAAGCGAAGGGTCGTAAGTTCGAGCCCGCGCTGAGTCATGAAATATTGTGTTGAATTCTTCTGAACAGCATTAGTGCGTGGTTGTGTTAGTTGTTGCCAGCCAGTTTCAATGATGAAGGCATAGTCACTGGTGACTGAACATAATTGGCAGCGACTGACACCATCATGTACTAAAAAGCAGAGTAACAGCACCCACCTTCGTCGGCCCTGTAGCAAAAATTAGCCGGCGAAGTAAAAGGTTGAAAAAGCTACAAAAACAACTGTCTATCTTCTCATCTTTTCTAATCTGTCACCTCAATACTATACCCTCGTTTTCAGTTCCGGCACAATGCATTGCATATATAGGGGTCATCACCTGAGTGCTGGTCCAAGATAAAAAAAAAAAAAAAAAAAAAAAACTGTTTTCTAAAATTTCTACTAAGGGATTTATCGCAAATGCTATGCTTTACCTGATCGCATAAGACAGCAAACGACTTAGTACCTCCAACCAACGTTTTACAGAATCAGGTCGTCGTTTTCATATATTATTGTTGTTTTAAATATAAATTGGGCCGATAGCCATTAGTTGCTAGTGCCTTCACTTCTTTTTGTTTATTGTAATTTTAATTATAATAGACTTGAAATAATAATAATAATAATAAATATAAATTAACCCAAAAAAAATATATATGGCCGATACTCATTTCAAACCGCTAAAAATATTGGGGGCAAATTACGGCATTCGACATCGATCGAAATTTCCATTTAAATTTTATTGAAAGCCCAGGCTTCAAACGATACAGTTATTATTTATACGAATATAAAAACAAAAGAGCTAGAGCCATTTTCTAAAAAAGAAAATTGTAAAGTTGCTATAATTTTCTTTATAAATAATTTAATACTTTGGTATTGCACTTCATTATCATCTATTATTTGCCTTTGGTGCCAATTAAATAAAAAACGAAAATTGTTTCTGAAACAATGTTTATTCTCATTTAGCTATGAAATTTCATTTAACCATAGTTTTTGCCACCACCACCTCCACCATAAGGGCCACCGCCACCTCCACCATAAGGACCACCACCACCTCCTCCACCACCATAGGGACTACCACCACCGCCTCCGTAAGGACCACCACCGTTGCCTCCGTAAGAACCACCACCACCGCCTCCATTATAACCGCCACCACCTACGGGGCGGCCACCACCTACAGGGCGGCCACCACCTCCTCCCCCACCTCCGCCATAGTAGCCTCCCCCACCGCCGCCATATTGAGCCTTACAGATTAAGCAGCTCATTAGCATCAGACCGCAAATCAACAGTATTTTCATTGTTCAAATAGATTTTTGTTAAGAATTAAACAAAGTGTTTTGCTTTTATACTTTTGCTATTTTCACAAAAAAAGAAAAAAAAACATTTAAATGTATACTCTTAAAACAAATAGCAATAAATATAATTAGGCACACAAGCAGACAGATAGACAGACAGACTGACAGACAGCTTAGGAATTTTTACAACCTTTACTGATATGTAAACAATTATTGAAAATCGTTCATGTTAAATTTAGCAACAAATTAAATAGATTTTTTTAACTGAGATTAAATAAACTAAAATCGCTTGTTCTTGTAATAAACCGTATTGAGTATAACAAAATAAAAATAAAAAATTATGATGTGTGCCCATTTAAGTATGTTTGACGTAAGAGCTTACGTCATGGCATATTTAACTCAAAGTTAAATATGTTTTTAAGTGCCATCACTGACATATTTGACTATACGTCATATATTTTATACATCATATTAGATTTTCGGACCTACGCTACCCGAAAATGCAAGTCCTATTTCTCACATGTATTTGTGAAATTTTTTATAAAAATATCAAAATCGACTTAGTGATTTTTTCGCTCATCTCGGATAGATTTTGGTCATTTCTGACCAATTTCTTAAAATTGATATTATTCGAATTCCAAAAGTATTTCAGATATAAGCCATTTTGTGAAAGAAAGGGGGCTTCCTGAGCCACAATTTGCGTTTTATGGCAAATGTGTACGCAGCTCCGTATTTTTTTGTAATGACCAAATTATGACAACTAATCCTCTGAAACCCATCTTTTTGAAAACCCTTGTCGTAAAGTTGATATTATTCGAATTTGAAAAGTATTTCAGACATAAACCTTTTTGTGCACGGAAGAGGGCTTCCTCAGCCATAATTTGCGCCTAGTGGCATATGTGTACGCAGCTCCGTTTTTTTATAATGACCAAATTATGACAACTAACCCTCTGAAACCCATCTTTTTGAAAAACCTTGTCGTAAAGTTGATATAATTCGAATTCAGTGATGGCACTTAAAAACATATTTAACTTTGAGTTAAATATGTCATGACGTAAGCTCTTACGTCAAACATATTTAAATCGGCATATTTATCTTCACACACATAAAATTATGTGGGTAGCAGAGATGATACTGTGAATAGCTAGAAGTGATCATGGGTGATCGGGTATGATAACGTATGATGTTTTTTTAGATAGTTTAAGATTACTTTTTTAATGGCCTCTGGGACAATAATATGTAACGATAAACAAAAAAATAAATAAATAAAAACACACACACGAGTACTGAGGATAGAATTGTAACGGTTTTCGAAATTAGTGCTGATCTTCCCTGATATGTAAATTGGAAATTAATTTGATATTCACATATCCCTTCTTCCTTAATATATTAATCGTATTTTTCTGAATTTAATATTACGAATCTTAGTCTATATAATTTAACTGAATTCAAAAAATATTTAATGCAAAACTAAGAAGCCGAAAATCCCAATTTCGACTCCGCTTTCAGTCATAAATAGACATAGAATTGTTCAGATGTGCATTAGTGCATGGCTGTGTCAGTTGATGTTGACCTGTTTCAGTGACAAATGTGACAATGGCACTGGTCACTGAACAGTGAATACTCACGGTGATTGGCACTATCATTTTGTAAAAAGCAGAGCAACAGCACCCTCATTCGTCGGCACTGTAACAAAAATTCGAATAGCTACAAAAAGAAATTATCTCTCTTCATCTGTCCTCTCACTACAACTCTCCCTTCTAGCTCCGTCGTAATCCACTGCAACTGTAGGATTCTTCCTCAACTAAGCAAAGCAAATATTTATTTGACAAATTGTACAACAGCTGTTTTTATTTATATATGAAAAACTAAAACATTATTTTTTTTTAATTCTGAATGAGTATTTAAAAGTTATTAAATTACTTATTCAAAGTGAAGAAGTCTTTGGAAATCAAATTAATTCACATAAAAATGTGTAGAAATAATAGAAATTTCCAGACCATTATTTTGCCATTGGCATCTGTTTAGTATCTTTAAACTTGGCAGCACTCAATTTAGTACAGCAAACACAAGGTTGTAAATTTAAACGGAATATTTTATTTAGCATATCTTCCCTTGAAATAATTTTTTAAATATTAATAAAAATTATTTACGATGTAATTAAATTATATTTAGCTATTGACACTTCAATAATATTAACGTAAATAAATTTACTAAGAAATAAATATTAAGTGTCGAATTCATAAAAAATAATTTGTTTACGAAAAGTACTTTACGAAAACTTTTTTAAATAGACAACAACAATTTTATAATTGCTACTATGAGTATGTATGTTATTTTAAAATTGTATCCCTACGTTAACAAGATATTTGTAATTGTGATTACGGACTAGAAAATGAAACCTATTATTAACTAGTTCGAAGAACCATGATTAATGTTACAATGATAGGTAACATCCCTTTTGTAAGTTTAAAGTTGGTTTTTTGTGTGTAGCAGCGTTGCCATAACTTTTTCAAAAAAAAACTGCAACTTTAGAAAAAAAAAACTGGTTTTCACGTAAAAAAACTGCACATAAAAAATTCACAAAAATATATAGTTTTTTTATATTTTTTTATTAAAACAAAAACATAACACAACAAATTAAATATGAAATACATCTACATATAACAAAGCAATTCATTTTAATAAAAAATATATAGGTACATAGGGTTTAAATAAACAAAAAGAGTTCATTATTATTCAGATATAATACTGCTTGTTCCAGAATCTCGACAAGTCGATGTCGTTCTCATATGTACATAGAAAAACACAAGGCATATCTATCTAACAGGTACAACCATTTCTACAAAAATAGAACACTTATTGTAGAAACTACCTTAACAGTTGCAAAAATCGTTAAACGACACTACTAAGTTTGACGTTTTATCAGCTTAGGCAAGTGAGCTCGTGCTCCCATCTGCAATATATGTACACCTTGGTAAAATTCAACTTGCTTTGTGGTCAGGGGTGCAAAAAGATGTATGGGATAATGACATACTCGTATAAAAAAGTATAGTTAAACCTTGCCACTGTTATATTAAGCAAATGGGGTAAAATTATGGTTTCAGAAATTGGAATTAAAATAACAAAATTAAGAGTAAAAAAGTAAAATGTAAAAACTGAAAAATCTGCACAATTTACAGAAAAACTGGTTTTTAAAGAAAAAAACTGCAAAACTGCTCAATGCTTAGAAAAACTGTCAAATGCAGATAAATCTGCACATTTGGCAACGCTGGTGTGTAGCCAACCTTATGTTGCACTGGGCACTCCAGCAGCGTTCAGGCATTGTATCTTGCATAGTCAATTATTTCCATAATATTGGAAAATATTTTATTTTAGTATTAAAGAATAATTGTGGCTAAAAAGCGGTAAATGGAAACAATTACAAACAGGTTCGAAGGACCATAAATAATGGACCATATTACGGTTCACAAATCGATTCGAAAGAATGTAATAAATTAAAGAAAAATACAAGATTTTTCGAGTCGATTCGAGAATGGTAATAGGGCAGAATGTAACAATGATAAACCACACCGGTTACATATGTTAAGAGTTTGCTACATGTGGGGCAGCGATGTCCTGAAATAGATTTCCTATTCCGAAGCAGCCTCAGTGCCAGAGTTTAAGTTTTACTGTTAAAACTAAATACTCGGCAACCACACGAATCTTTCGAAATTATTTATTACATACATGACCTATTTAGCAGAATGTATGAAATTCATTAGTCCCGTTCACAATCTTGTGCAAATGGTCTTGCATCATTGCATTTGCAAAACATGCTCTTAAAAACTCTCTCAATTTGCAAATGCAATAACGCAAGATCATTTGCACCAGATTGTGAATAGGGCTATTGTGTGAGCTTGTTGATAATAAATTTTTTTCTATCTAAATGACGCCACACACGGTGGGATTTTGAAAAGAAAAATTGTGGCATTAACTCTGGGCAGTTCGCTTTTGGCCAGATTTCATATAACATTTAAAGAAATGTTGTCAACTTGAGGTATAATTTCTGCTAGAGTCTCTGTTAAAGAAAAATTTTATTTTTGCCGAAATTTATATTAAAAAGAAATGTCAGACACAAAAAAATATATAAAATTTTAATTTATCAATATCTTCGACTGGAAATTCTCACTTAGTTGGAGAAGAAAAACAAATAAGATGTGATCTTATGACCCCCACAATTCCCAAAAATTTGTTTCGAAAACTCAATATGGAGATTTTTAGTATTTCTGCTGTATTGTTAGTATTTTTCGCCAGATGCAGATAATTTTGGTTTTAATATATAAGCTCACATTAGATTTTTAGGCGAATTGACTTTCATATTGTATATGCAATAAAATAGATGTTGTTTGAAACGATCCGGTTCAAAAGGGAAACTTTTAAAATGCCTTATTGTAACAATTTTAAAATAATTGTAAATATAGTATATGTAATTATAAAAAAAATAATTATAAATATAACAAATAATTATAAACAGCAAATAACTAAAGCACCCTTTTCTGCAAAAAAAAATTGTTCTTTTTTCATTAAAAACTTTTTTATTTAGTTTTTACCCCTTTTTTAATTTTCTTTTTAATTTACATGGACACCAGTAGTTTTAGCTATTTAGATAAGATATAAAAATAGTAATCCAAGATGGCCAAGCATTTATAATTAAAATTTCTTAGCCGATTATCTCCTAAATTATAAACTTTTTTATCACATCAAAATTGCTCAAAGGCTTAATATTTTCTTAACCTCTAGTTGATCTAATTTCGGATGTCGTCGTTGATATAATGTGCCAACTTTAAACTAAGACTCAGCAACAGGTTTTTAAATGCTGCATTAAGTTTCATTACAAACGGACTAGCCCTTTCGAAATTGCTCAATTATTTCAAATTTTTTTTTTTAAATTACCCACTGTGCGCTCCAAATGATAGTTTCAGTCATATTTTCATGATGACAACAACTATTTTTAGAACTAAAATTTTGAAATTCTTTCGACAGTAAATCATAGGGAACTTAAAATTTTCTTATAATTTAAAAAAAATTTATTGTAGGAACTTTTGAGTTTGATTTATTAAACCAATTCTAACGTCAAACTTTATTTTATAATATCACTTTTACGAATATTTTTAAATGCCAATCCATTTGACAAACCCATTAACTGTATTTTATTTTTAGTTTCAACGTTTTTATTTCAAGTCGTCATATAAGTTCAGGTGATTTATTGGAATTTTAAATAAAAACAATATATGACCAATAAATTAGTTTATTTTCATAAAGATTAAGATCTTATTAAAGTTTTAAAAAAATGTTTTATTCAACAAAATGTTTAGCGGCCATAAGGATTGTTGCCACCACCACCACCATAGGGACCGCCGCCTCCGCCACCACCACCAAGAGGGCCGCCTCCACCGCCACCACCACCACCGAAAGGTCCTCCGCCACCGTAAGGTCCTCCGCCACCCCAGCCTATGGGACCACCGCCTCCACCATTTTGGGCACTACATAACAAACTGCTGATTAGCAGTAAACAGAGAACCAGTAGACTCTTCATGTTCCAACTTTGTGTTTTAAAGTTTCCAGCTGCAAAGTTGCAACCTTTTATACTTTTTCATACCTTGACGTTCAGTGCAGTTTATCTCAACTAATGACCAAATTATGACAACTAACCCTCTGAAACCCATCTTTTTGAAAAACCTTGTCGTAAAGTTGATATAATTCGAATTCAGTGATGGCACTTAAAAACATATTTAACTTTGAGTTAAATATGTCATGACGTAAGCTCTTACGTCAAACATATTTAAATCGGCATATTTATCTTCACACACATAAAATTATGTGGGTAGCAGAGATGATACTGTGAATAGCTAGAAGTGATCATGGGTGATCGGGTATGATAACGTATGATGTTTTTTTAGATAGTTTAAGATTACTTTTTTAATGGCCTCTGGGACAATAATATGTAACGATAAACAAAAAAATAAATAAATAAAAACACACACACGAGTACTGAGGATAGAATTGTAACGGTTTTCGAAATTAGTGCTGATCTTCCCTGATATGTAAATTGGAAATTAATTTGATATTCACATATCCCTTCTTCCTTAATATATTAATCGTATTTTTCTGAATTTAATATTACGAATCTTAGTCTATATAATTTAACTGAATTCAAAAAATATTTAATGCAAAACTAAGAAGCCGAAAATCCCAATTTCGACTCCGCTTTCAGTCATAAATAGACATAGAATTGTTCAGATGTGCATTAGTGCATGGCTGTGTCAGTTGATGTTGACCTGTTTCAGTGACAAATGTGACAATGGCACTGGTCACTGAACAGTGAATACTCACGGTGATTGGCACTATCATTTTGTAAAAAGCAGAGCAACAGCACCCTCATTCGTCGGCACTGTAACAAAAATTCGAATAGCTACAAAAAGAAATTATCTCTCTTCATCTGTCCTCTCACTACAACTCTCCCTTCTAGCTCCGTCGTAATCCACTGCAACTGTAGGATTCTTCCTCAACTAAGCAAAGCAAATATTTATTTGACAAATTGTACAACAGCTGTTTTTATTTATATATGAAAAACTAAAACATTATTTTTTTTTAATTCTGAATGAGTATTTAAAAGTTATTAAATTACTTATTCAAAGTGAAGAAGTCTTTGGAAATCAAATTAATTCACATAAAAATGTGTAGAAATAATAGAAATTTCCAGACCATTATTTTGCCATTGGCATCTGTTTAGTATCTTTAAACTTGGCAGCACTCAATTTAGTACAGCAAACACAAGGTTGTAAATTTAAACGGAATATTTTATTTAGCATATCTTCCCTTGAAATAATTTTTTAAATATTAATAAAAATTATTTACGATGTAATTAAATTATATTTAGCTATTGACACTTCAATAATATTAACGTAAATAAATTTACTAAGAAATAAATATTAAGTGTCGAATTCATAAAAAATAATTTGTTTACGAAAAGTACTTTACGAAAACTTTTTTAAATAGACAACAACAATTTTATAATTGCTACTATGAGTATGTATGTTATTTTAAAATTGTATCCCTACGTTAACAAGATATTTGTAATTGTGATTACGGACTAGAAAATGAAACCTATTATTAACTAGTTCGAAGAACCATGATTAATGTTACAATGATAGGTAACATCCCTTTTGTAAGTTTAAAGTTGGTTTTTTGTGTGTAGCAGCGTTGCCATAACTTTTTCAAAAAAAAACTGCAACTTTAGAAAAAAAAAACTGGTTTTCACGTAAAAAAACTGCACATAAAAAATTCACAAAAATATATAGTTTTTTTATATTTTTTTATTAAAACAAAAACATAACACAACAAATTAAATATGAAATACATCTACATATAACAAAGCAATTCATTTTAATAAAAAATATATAGGTACATAGGGTTTAAATAAACAAAAAGAGTTCATTATTATTCAGATATAATACTGCTTGTTCCAGAATCTCGACAAGTCGATGTCGTTCTCATATGTACATAGAAAAACACAAGGCATATCTATCTAACAGGTACAACCATTTCTACAAAAATAGAACACTTATTGTAGAAACTACCTTAACAGTTGCAAAAATCGTTAAACGACACTACTAAGTTTGACGTTTTATCAGCTTAGGCAAGTGAGCTCGTGCTCCCATCTGCAATATATGTACACCTTGGTAAAATTCAACTTGCTTTGTGGTCAGGGGTGCAAAAAGATGTATGGGATAATGACATACTCGTATAAAAAAGTATAGTTAAACCTTGCCACTGTTATATTAAGCAAATGGGGTAAAATTATGGTTTCAGAAATTGGAATTAAAATAACAAAATTAAGAGTAAAAAAGTAAAATGTAAAAACTGAAAAATCTGCACAATTTACAGAAAAACTGGTTTTTAAAGAAAAAAACTGCAAAACTGCTCAATGCTTAGAAAAACTGTCAAATGCAGATAAATCTGCACATTTGGCAACGCTGGTGTGTAGCCAACCTTATGTTGCACTGGGCACTCCAGCAGCGTTCAGGCATTGTATCTTGCATAGTCAATTATTTCCATAATATTGGAAAATATTTTATTTTAGTATTAAAGAATAATTGTGGCTAAAAAGCGGTAAATGGAAACAATTACAAACAGGTTCGAAGGACCATAAATAATGGACCATATTACGGTTCACAAATCGATTCGAAAGAATGTAATAAATTAAAGAAAAATACAAGATTTTTCGAGTCGATTCGAGAATGGTAATAGGGCAGAATGTAACAATGATAAACCACACCGGTTACATATGTTAAGAGTTTGCTACATGTGGGGCAGCGATGTCCTGAAATAGATTTCCTATTCCGAAGCAGCCTCAGTGCCAGAGTTTAAGTTTTACTGTTAAAACTAAATACTCGGCAACCACACGAATCTTTCGAAATTATTTATTACATACATGACCTATTTAGCAGAATGTATGAAATTCATTAGTCCCGTTCACAATCTTGTGCAAATGGTCTTGCATCATTGCATTTGCAAAACATGCTCTTAAAAACTCTCTCAATTTGCAAATGCAATAACGCAAGATCATTTGCACCAGATTGTGAATAGGGCTATTGTGTGAGCTTGTTGATAATAAATTTTTTTCTATCTAAATGACGCCACACACGGTGGGATTTTGAAAAGAAAAATTGTGGCATTAACTCTGGGCAGTTCGCTTTTGGCCAGATTTCATATAACATTTAAAGAAATGTTGTCAACTTGAGGTATAATTTCTGCTAGAGTCTCTGTTAAAGAAAAATTTTATTTTTGCCGAAATTTATATTAAAAAGAAATGTCAGACACAAAAAAATATATAAAATTTTAATTTATCAATATCTTCGACTGGAAATTCTCACTTAGTTGGAGAAGAAAAACAAATAAGATGTGATCTTATGACCCCCACAATTCCCAAAAATTTGTTTCGAAAACTCAATATGGAGATTTTTAGTATTTCTGCTGTATTGTTAGTATTTTTCGCCAGATGCAGATAATTTTGGTTTTAATATATAAGCTCACATTAGATTTTTAGGCGAATTGACTTTCATATTGTATATGCAATAAAATAGATGTTGTTTGAAACGATCCGGTTCAAAAGGGAAACTTTTAAAATGCCTTATTGTAACAATTTTAAAATAATTGTAAATATAGTATATGTAATTATAAAAAAAATAATTATAAATATAACAAATAATTATAAACAGCAAATAACTAAAGCACCCTTTTCTGCAAAAAAAAATTGTTCTTTTTTCATTAAAAACTTTTTTATTTAGTTTTTACCCCTTTTTTAATTTTCTTTTTAATTTACATGGACACCAGTAGTTTTAGCTATTTAGATAAGATATAAAAATAGTAATCCAAGATGGCCAAGCATTTATAATTAAAATTTCTTAGCCGATTATCTCCTAAATTATAAACTTTTTTATCACATCAAAATTGCTCAAAGGCTTAATATTTTCTTAACCTCTAGTTGATCTAATTTCGGATGTCGTCGTTGATATAATGTGCCAACTTTAAACTAAGACTCAGCAACAGGTTTTTAAATGCTGCATTAAGTTTCATTACAAACGGACTAGCCCTTTCGAAATTGCTCAATTATTTCAAATTTTTTTTTTTAAATTACCCACTGTGCGCTCCAAATGATAGTTTCAGTCATATTTTCATGATGACAACAACTATTTTTAGAACTAAAATTTTGAAATTCTTTCGACAGTAAATCATAGGGAACTTAAAATTTTCTTATAATTTAAAAAAAATTTATTGTAGGAACTTTTGAGTTTGATTTATTAAACCAATTCTAACGTCAAACTTTATTTTATAATATCACTTTTACGAATATTTTTAAATGCCAATCCATTTGACAAACCCATTAACTGTATTTTATTTTTAGTTTCAACGTTTTTATTTCAAGTCGTCATATAAGTTCAGGTGATTTATTGGAATTTTAAATAAAAACAATATATGACCAATAAATTAGTTTATTTTCATAAAGATTAAGATCTTATTAAAGTTTTAAAAAAATGTTTTATTCAACAAAATGTTTAGCGGCCATAAGGATTGTTGCCACCACCACCACCATAGGGACCGCCGCCTCCGCCACCACCACCAAGAGGGCCGCCTCCACCGCCACCACCACCACCGAAAGGTCCTCCGCCACCGTAAGGTCCTCCGCCACCCCAGCCTATGGGACCACCGCCTCCACCATTTTGGGCACTACATAACAAACTGCTGATTAGCAGTAAACAGAGAACCAGTAGACTCTTCATGTTCCAACTTTGTGTTTTAAAGTTTCCAGCTGCAAAGTTGCAACCTTTTATACTTTTTCATACCTTGACGTTCAGTGCAGTTTATCTCAACTAAACATCTCTTTAAATATTTTTATTTTATTTTATTAGTGCTTTTTACAGGCATTAATTAGTTGCATATGCAAGTATTTAAATCACTTTTAAATTTCTAGAGAAAAATTATACTTCCACGGGTTATCAGTTTTCGTTTGAAGTTTGTTGATTTTATTTTAATACGTATTACTTAAATATATTTTACTATTTGTTTTATTTATTTGAGTGTGGAAAATAATCCTTAGAAACATTTTAATTTAATACAAATGTACACATTATGAAAATATTTTAAATACGATAGTAGGGTAATAATAATAAAACCGAAAATATTATCACACTTAATATTTTTAATGTTCATAGCGTTACTTTAGTGTTGATTTGGCTGCTCCAGTCGAAAGTCATATCTTTATTCACTCAATTTTCTTCAATTTGAGCAAAAAAAGATTTTATTTACTATTTTGCATTAACAGAAATTAGATATTTAACGTCAGATTCATAAGTTGTAGCGTGCGTCACGAAAAATATGATTATTCTTAAAACTACGTACAATGAAAACGGTTTTTTTAGTTGCCTATAATTTTAACTCACTTTTATAGTCAACTTTTCAGCATATAAATATGTTAAAACAAAAAGTGAACAAAACTTTGTGTAAAAAATTCTGTATCGTTCCTCACAATTTACATTCTCTCTGAAATTGCATACAAACCTTTGCAATTGCTAACTTAGTCCCATGTATTCAGCACCATTAAATAAAATATAATAATAGTAAAAAATTCCCAAATTCTTGCATTGTAGCGTGCGTCACGTTTTTTAATTTTTTTTTATTTCTTGTGTAAAATGAGGTTGTTTTTTTCTGCTTTTCAGCCCGCAAAAACTTAAGATTCTATATCACAAAGTCAACAAAATTTGCATATTAATTTTAGTAGCGTGCGTCACTATTTAAGTTTTCTCTAGAGTTGCATTAAAAATATTTGGAATTGTTGTTTAAATTAAAAATGTTTAACCTGCTGTCTCAGAATTCCTTTAAGACATTTCTGTGTCCAATTTTAAAACCCTATGTTGACTATGGGAAGGGCCGTGGGGGAGACATCTCACCATTGTTGTAAAAACTTAAAAAATGAATTTTTGGGGTAATTTAGTGCAATGTTTTTTTTACAGGTCAGTTAAGGGTAAACAAGGGGAGGGGGGAGGGGAAGGCAAAGGAAAATCGTCATCGAAGCTGAAAATTTTTATTTTTTATTTTTTATCGTCCTCCAAGTGCAACTCCTTAAACCTTCTTTGACATAAAAATATATCATTTGTGATTTGATACATAAATTTCAGGAGCTATAACGTGCGTTGCGTACCATGCGTCACAAACAATCTCACAACATTTCATGAAAGCCTGCAAAATTTCTAACAGCAAGTAAATTATTTCAGAATTCTTTACATACATCTTTTTGCTTTATTATGGGAAGTTCTTCATCGCCGAATAAAATTTTGTCCGAAAAATCATTCGGCACACTTTCACTGACACTAGTGACATTTTCAACATTGCGATTCAGAAATCGTCATTAAAATTTCCGATTAGTTGTAGATTTTTATTTGCGGTGCCTTGACATTTTTTTAACTGATTTGCCTATTTTTTGCTCCTTTAACTTTTAGCAATTTTGCTTGTCAAAACTTTTTACCAAAATTACATCAAAACGATGTTGACATTCCAACTTGCAGCGAAGTCACCACGAGTCACCTGTTTTTAATTCGCCTTAATCATTACTGTGCCCCTATCATGGAAACATGCCGGAAATAATTAACGCAACCATGCCCTAATACACATAAAAATTCAAGGCCATATTCATGCACGATCTGTGGTTTCAGTGTGTACGAATTATCTACTTCAGACAGCAGCATTATAGCCATGTTATGATTTTTTTGTGTGGTACTAGTGGGTTTGAAAATGCACTTTTTTTGCATATTATTGTTCTTTTCTTAAAATTACTTTTATATGATAAGAAACAAAACAAATTTATTTACTTTTTTTAACTTTTATTAACAAACACCAGTTTAAAGATGTATTTCACATTTTTAAACAGAATTTACAATTTTCTTTATTGACATATTATTTCATATTTTTAATTGCATTTAAAATTTTATTTAAAAAAATTTTATTATGCATTTTGAAGTAAATTTAAAATCTTCTTCATTGAATGGTTTGTAATCTTTTGTTGCGTTATTGTTTTCTTCTAAAAACTGTAGCCATAACCATTGCCACTGGAACCGCTACCTCTTTGGCCATCAGAAGTGCCATAGCCATAGCCGCCATTGCCCCCGGCACCGCCATAAGGGCCATTAGGTCCCACACCACCATAACCATAACCGCCATCGGGACCTCCACCGCCGCCTCCGCCACCTCCGCCGCCACCATATTGGCCATTAGAAAATGCCAATGTTAGCAATAAAATTCCCAAGTACAATAATATTTTCATTCCGCAACGTTGACTATTTTTGATTGTGCACTTTCAGCGCTATTTATAGTTTCCGTCGAAACAAACCTTTTCTTTTGTTTTTGAATTTATTTGTTTATTTTGAATAATTTCCATAGATTATTTAGCATTGTTTGGAAAAGATTTGTGAAACAAAATTTCTGTTATGAGAGGGCATCTAATGCATGCAGCGTGAGCTACACTGGGCACTAAAAGTAGTTCAATAAGGATTTGCAATAGGTTAAGCAATTAAGCAGGCGTTGGTTGAGTAATTGTTATTTAACGCCTGCAACTAGAAAACATTTAATTTGTTTTATTTTTACTTGAATCCAAGTATTCGATTTAATCTTTGAAACTAAATCGTGCATTAAACTCGTGTATTTTTCTGTTTTTTATTTTTCCCTTACAATTTTGTTTTGCTGATAAGTATTTTTTCTTCAATGTTTCAATTACTCTATTATGCATAATTTCAGTTTGTTAGTCAATTCTTAGAACTATTTTTATTATTATTTTCTTTTATTGCTGCATATTGTATACAGGGGCCTTAGCCTGTTGCAATTTCCTAGAATAGAAATACAAAAATGTAATAGTTAAATAATTGAAATCTTGGTATAAATATTGGCGTCTGCCACTTGTTGAGTATCATTTACAATTATGAAGTTGTACGCTTACTTGGGTTTCGTATTGGCTTTACTAGCCGTGGCTTTGGGTAAGTTTGGAAAATCTAGTTTGGTTTTGGTGTAATTTAAATGACATCTTATTTACGCAGGCTCTCCCAATCCAGAACCACAACCTAATCCTCTGCCATTGGGTGGCGGCGGTGGTGGAGGCGGCGGCGGTGGCGGCAAGTAAAGGTCCTTGATCAGTTGCTGTCATTTTATTTTCGTAATAATAATTTTGTAAAAATAAATTTTGTAATTAATTGAAAATATTTTAAAATATTAAATAGCCAGTTCTGAATTGTTGTAAAAGCAATTTTTTAAATAACACCGCCCGAAATATATTAATGCTTGTAAAATATCTACCGATTTTAATCAAAAAAATTTAAAATAAAAAAGTAGTTTTAAAATTTTCCATATGGTATTAATTTGAGTGGCATTTACACTACCTCTACAATTTTCATGGCTTTAAGCTGTTCCTGAGCAAATTTCCTTGCGACTTCTTGGTACTTAGAACGTCCTGTTATGTTCATAACTTGTATACGTAATATTTCAAGGTTTTTTTATTTGCTTTTATATTTTGGTAATATGCTGTTTTTGTTTTAAAAAAATTCGGCACTTGTTTAGACAATGAACAGAGATGCCAGATGTGGGCATTCTCGTCAAATGTGGCGATTTCTCGCTGAATTTGGCGATTTTTTTTACCAAATGTGGGGATTTCTCACGAAATTTCGTCATTTCTTGTAAAATTTGTTTCCCATCCTAATTTTAGATTTAGCAATATTTTTCAATATTTAGTCATATTTGATGGGCCATATATTTCATTTAAAAATCGTTTGGTTGATAGTAAAATATAATACTATGTATCTTTATTCTAGTATTTTAGATTATGTTGAAGCATTGTTTTTTATTAAAAACTCGCCTCCTAAATAGAAGCCGATGTGGTATAGGGTTCGCAATCTAACGTTTTTTTTTTTCAAATAGTGCTTATTTCGTGAATGGTAACACTTAGCTCATGTCTGATTTGACAGATAATTAGTTTTATCCTTCCGCTGAACGAATATGGTTGACCATCCAATGCGTTTTCGCTTCGCTAAGTGGGCCTGCGATCGACTTACAGAAGATGCCGATTTTGCCAAAAAAAAATCTTCTTTTCAGATGAAGCTCATTTTGATCTTGGCGGGTATGTAAATAAGCAAAATGTTCGCATTTGGGGCACAGAAAACCCGCACGCATACATTGAAAAGCCGACGCACCCAAAACGAGTCACTGTTTGGTGCGGATTTTGGTCCAGAGGCATAATTCGAAAATGAGCAAGGAGTGGCCTTTACAGTCAATGGCGATCGTTATCGGGCCATGCAGCCATTTGAATGAAATTATTTTCCATTATTAACCGGAGGGATTGTACTTTTAAATAAAAAAAGAAATTTGAGAAAAACTTCAGTAGTTTTTTTTATAGCATTAAAAAAAAGTTATTTGGCGGAACCTTTATTTTTGAAATTTTTTTTTTGCCTCCATTAAAAAATTTTGCTTTGTTTAAAATAAAATTATAAAAAATACATAGCCTGGCTACTTTTTTCTAGTTTTTGTTTGTTCGTATTTCACCATCGAAAGAAAATTTCGATCGAAATATATAAAAAGAGAAAAAAAATTTTTTAATTTTCTTTCGTTTTAAATGTAAACTTTTTTTATTTTATTATTTATAATAATTAAATAAATATATATACAATGTATATTATACATACTTTATTTGTTTATCGAAATCTAACTGACGCACACTTCGGCGATCTTGCCGATTTTTTTAACTTATTTTGACGATAATAGTTAAAAGTGTTGCCATGCGCTCTTCTAGATTTAGTTATATTCTACGACATTCAAAAATAGTGTATTCGCAGTGTGGCAACATTTCTATGTATTCAACTAAATTTAGGAATCGGCATATGTTTTTTTTTAATTTTCTATACTATTTTTCCATATGTGAGTACTTCTTTCTTATCTAAGCTATAGCCGCGCCAAACAGTGCACGACTGCAAATGTTGCCACAGAGTTGAAGAGAACAAGAATAATAAAATAAAAATAATTTTGACTTTCTTAGAGCAGTTAGACATACTAGCAGTGTGTGTAATTAATCACTTTTGCTAGACAGCCAGTGTGACCATATGAAGCAAAGATTTAGACGATTAAAATTATTCACAAAAATTTTGTTCAAGGTGATGTGCATAATAAAAGTGTCGTGGACAACTTAGAAGAAGGGTAATGCCGAGTGCTTGTAACTTCTTCTAGGCCGGGTCCCACATATAAACATGCAAAATGCTGAAACACTTGAATTTTCAATTGGTACAGCCCTTTTGTTTTAAAATAAGTTTCAGTTTGTTGTACAGTGTAATTCATGTTTACTAATTGGAGCCTTATTTTAATCAAATTATAATAAATAAAATATACATTTATAATATTGACTTTGTGCTCACCAATAAGTTCATTGATTTGATCATGAGATTGGTTAGTGAATCAATTAAAATAATAATTATTTTAGTGACAGCTAATTACTGTTTCTCGTGTTGAGAATAAATTTGGTAAGAGAACGGTTTTGTTTTGAAAGAACATAATTAAAATTAGCTGAGAAAATCTTACTTGAAATATTCTCCCTTATTCTGTAACTATTTGCCAACGTCACGTTAAGACAATCCCTCTCATTCCGTAACTATTTGCTAACGTCACGTCAAGACAATAGAAAACATCTATACTAATTTTCTTCAGCAATTGACAATTTCTATCAGCATCTACTATGTATGTGACCAATTTTTTATATTGTCGTGACGTGACGTTAATAAATAATTACAGAATAAGGGATATTGTCTTGACTTTATATGGACATAAAGTTACAGAGTAAAGGGGGCTATATTTTCAGCCTACATCAAATTTAAATTTTAAATAATAGTTTAAGATTTTTCAAAGTCAAATTGAACTAAAACATTAAATCAGAGAATTCTATTGTATTACAAGATTTTCAGTCCCGCTGTACATGTAATGTCCCATATGGATTTTCCAATCTTTTCATTATATTTAATCTAGTCAAATCAGTTCTTGGAATATTATCACTGTAAATAAAAGTGCTTTTAATAAGTGCCAAATGCAGGCAGAGATCTTAAGTACAACCCCTTTAAATTGATAACAACATCTACTGATTAATTATATTCTACGTTTTTTTTTAATTTGCTTAATCTAATTAAAGATGCTTTTGGATCTGGGGGTATAAATACAAGTTTCAATGAAAGTTTTGTTATCAGTTAAAAATATGAAATTGTACGCTGTTTTTGGCTTTGTATTGGCTTTAATTGCCGTGGCTTTGGGTAAATGTTGCAAATAATTCAATTAGTATGATCAGTAAGGATGTAAGAAAATTTTTGCTTAAAGTTGAATTCTTGAAATGCAATAAAAAGGAAAGTTTTCAGATTTCCTACTTCAAAAATATTTTAGTAAATTAAATATATTTGATTACAATTAATATTTTTGGCATTTCTAAGAATCGTAATAATAAATTTGTGTACTTTTTAACAGGCAATCCCAATCCTGAACCTCAACCCAATCCAGTACCATTGGGTGGTGGCGGTGGTGGTGGTGGCGGCGGTGGTGGCAAGTGAATACACTTACTTTCCCTCAACACCCGGACACATTTTCCATGTATTGAAAAAAATTTATAATAAATGATTTCGTTAGAAATTGAATATGTAATAAAATTTGTTTTAATGAGCGATATGTAGTCCAATACATCGCCAACTAAAATCCATAGGGCTGTAACCGACAAAAGTTCAAAATAGATTTTTTGTTTGATTTTTTTTTAGAAATCTACTACACTTCACACACCTTTCCATTGTATGGAATAAGTGCCCAGTGCATATGCTTAATTTTATCTGTGTTCATTAAACTGAAATTTGACTAAAGTTCGAAAGTAACTTGAAGTTAAGTAATCATTTAGAATACCTTTATACCCTACAATGCTATTTATCGATATAAAAAAACCAATTTTTATTTAAAAAATATTAACTAAAATCCAGGCATTAAAATTATTAGCTTGGTAATTCGAAATGATGCAAAATTTTCAAACACAACTATACCAGTGAAATATTTTTGAACAGTTTTTTAAGTATGTAATAGAATTAGGGTCTCGAAATTGATTTCCGAATTTCAGTTCGAATTTTCGAAGTTAAGCTCGAAATTTTCGAAAGTAAGTTCAAATTTTCGAAACTAAGTTCGAATTTTTGAAGCTAAGTGCGAATTTTCGAAACTAAGTTCGAATTTTCGAAATTAAGTTCGAATTTTCCAAACTAAGTTCCAATTTTCGAAATTAAGTTCGAATTTTCGAAATTAAGTTCGAATTTTCGAAATTTGAAAACTATGTTCGATTTCTTGAAATTAAGCTAGAATTTCTGAAACTGTGTTCAAATTTTCAAAACTAATCGATCTGCTGTAAAAATAATTCACTGAAACTAACAAACATTAATGAAGAAATAACATATATTGTAAAGCGCTTGGATTATTAAACAAAAATTATTTATGGGAAAAAGTTATAATATAAAAAAAAATATTCTGATTTTCAACAGGCTAATAACACAAATTTTGATAAAAAATTTGTTTTATAAAACTCTTATTAGTCCACATTTTTTATATAAATTAGAAAAAAAAACAATATTTTCATAAAAAGAATTTAATATTTGTTGATCGTGCATATATTTTGCAATTTAATTAAATAATAACTTGAAAATATATTTTCAAAACTATTTTTTAATAAAATTAAGATAAAAATTAAGTAAAATATATTATTTATACTCATACAATATTTATATTTTTGCGGTTTAAACTGGTTGTGTATTGCACACATATTTAAAATGAAGAACAATATTTCAACACTACAAAATTTCTTGGATAATTTTTATTATAATTTTCAATCAAAATATATTTAAATAATAGAAATCAAGCTTGAAAATGCTTTATATAACTTACTCAAATTCGAAACCTCGAAATTGATCGCACTTACGTAATTTTTAGAATATTTATTTATTTTAATATAGTGAAGTCCTTAAAATGTTCATTTTTAAAAATTAGAAATTTAGGACATACGTCTACAAATAATGAAACTAAGAATTCATTATATGTAATATTCAAAAAGTTAAATTTTTTAAATCTGTTGCAAATTATGCCATCGAAATTTCGTTCCATATCGAATGAGGTAATTTCGTAGCTGGTATTATAGCATTCACTCGAAATTAAATTAATCTGTTAAAACCTTATATCATATTTTGTTTATCACCCCAATTATAAATATTCCCGGGGAAAAGAGTTCCCGGGGAATTCATTTTCCCGGGAATAAAACTCCCTTATTCTAAACAGACGGGGAGAACAGTATTATGGGAAAGGGAATTTCGAATTTTCGTAGTCAACTGTTTTGCTTTCAGTTGTTTTGTTTTGACTTAAAAAGTGAAAAATATTTTTTTCAGCACAACTCCCTTGCAATTTTTTGAAGGAATTATTTTCTAAATTTATTATCAAATTCTCCCTTTAATTTACATTCATAATACCTACTTTTTTCCCGGGGAAGAGTCTCCCATTTTCGAAGTTTATTTAGAATAAGGGAAAAGGGAGAAGGGAAAAATCTCCCGGGGAGATTCTATTTAGAATAAGGGAAAAGGGAAAAGAGAGAAAATTCCCGGGGAGTTGTTATTCATAATTGGGCTGTATGACTATGGCTTCTTCTCAAATTTTGGTATTTTCATTATAGTAGTCGGGCAGTTATGAAAATATTAGTAATTATTTTGTAGGATGATATCCGTTTCTATCATTCGCTAACTGCAAAATTTTGCTCAAACTGGGACCTTATTTGTAGGAGTAACACAGATAAAGTTTTGAGAGCGTCACTTTTATGGTTTTGTAGATATAGAAATCTAATTAATTGCCTTTTCGTTCAATATAAACAGTTTTCCAATTTTGGAATGATCATTTCCTATGAGAAAAATATAAAATAAAAAGATACAAAAACCCAGTTTGATTTTTATTTGTAGAAATATTTGAGGTGATAATCGCAGCAATTAGTTCTTTAGCAGAAGCGTATATTAAATTCTACATGTTCAGTGGCCATATAATTATTGTTTATTTCTATTCGAATTAAAAGGAAAATAATTTTTCAACAAAATCAACACCGTATTATGCTGCAATTCCTTGAATTTATTTATTAGAATATTTTCTATTAGTTGTAAAGAAAAGCCCCGGTGTATTTGCTGTAATTAAATATATTAGAAAGTGTTGTGTGTCAGTTTTTTGCAAAAACCCCCCCAGTGTTAAGTGATGAGCTCAAGTTTTAAATCAATTAGATTGACACGTTAGTTTTTCTATTTAATTATTTTATAATATAGGCAATAGATAATTGCACATATCGCTTAAATAAAATAATTTTTTAGGGTTCAGATAAATCATATGCATACGCGCTGCTGTCAAAGTTCTTAGAAATTTTCATTGACGTGTGCAAAGCCCTTTTAAAATTTGATATAAATAATTGTTTAAACGTTTAGTACAGCATCATTGTTGTCTTATCAACCTTTTCAGTAAGATGAAATTCTACGCTGTGTTTATTTTAGTTTTGGCTTTAATAGCTTGTGCTTTGGGTGAGTGGCAGGATATTAAATGTCCTTTTCTTTTGGCCAGCAAAAGACGTGTTGACTTTTTGCTTATCTTTATAAATTTTAAACAAGGCAAATATTATGATCTCTGATTTCTTGTTTGTAGGCAATCCCAACCCCAATCCATTACCATTAGGCGGTGGCGGAGGTGGTGGCGGCGGGGGCGGCTCCAATGGCGGTGGAGGTGGCGGCGGTGGTGGTGGTGGAAAGTAATTCCTGTTGCCATTTATTAGAATTACTGAATTTTAAAATTGCTTTAAGTATTAAAAATGTCTTCTTAACAATAATAAAATATTTTATGAATTTGAAGATATTATCTTTCAATAAAAGGTTTTAAAGCTGTGGGATTCAATTTGATATTGTATTCGTGACTGAACACGGGATCGAACACGCAGTTGAGTGAGACATTTCCTATTCCCGCATTATTCCTCAAGTGCTGGGGCATTCCAAAACGTTACTGTAGGCTGCGGGTTCTGAGCTGTACTATTCTTGCAGTATTCCTCAAGTTTTAGTGCATTCAAAAACGTCAGTGCTGGGTGTGGGTTCTGATCTGCACTATCATCGCAATATTCCTCAAATTTTAGTGCATTCCAAAAGGTTCTGCTAGCTGCGGGTTCTGATCTGCACTTTCCCGCAATATTCTCCAAGTTGTAGTGCATTCAAAAACGTCAGTGTTGGGTGCGGGATCTGATCTGCACTATTCTTGCAATATTCCTCAAGTTTTAGTGCATTCCAAAACGTTGCTGCTGGCTGCTGGCTGCGGTCTCTGATCTGCACTATTCGCGCAATATTCCCCAAGTTGTAGTGCATTCAAAAACGTCCGTGCTGGGTGTGGGTTCTGATCTGCACTATTATCGCAATATTACTAAATTTTTAGTGCATTCCTAAATGTTGCTGCTGGCTGCGGTTCTGATCTGCACTATTTTCGCAATATTACTCAAGTTTTAGTGCATTCCAAAATGTTGCTGCTGACTGCGGCTTCTGATCTGCACTATTCTTGCAGTATTCCTCAAGTTTTAGTGTATTCAAAAACGTTGCTGCTGGTTGCGGGCTCTGATCTGCACTATTCGCGCAATATTCCCCAAGTTGTAGTGCATTCAAAAACGTTAGTGCTGGGTGTGGGTTCTGATCTGCACTATTACCGTAACGTTCCTCTATTGTTAGTGTGTTCCAAAATGTTACTGCTGGCTGGGGGTTCTGATCTGCAATATTTCCCAAGTTGTATTGCATTCAAAAACGTCAGTGCTGGGTGCGGGTTCTATCTGCACTTTTTCAAAGACGTCGTTTGTTACAACTTCTCTGTTAATGGCAACGAAATGATTTCAAGCCCCCTCTTTTGCACACGTTCCTTATAATTTTCATCTTTCTTGTGTAGTTACGAACTGTTCTAAGAAAACTTTGGACATTTTGGGCCATAATGTCCACCAATAGGTCGTGAAGCAATACAATTAGGGTTTACCTTGTACTTCTGTTTGCAACGAAATCTTCACAAGTTTAGCAGTGCAGGACCTGTAATTTGTTTTTAGTTAATAACATACTTTTTATTATCATCAGTACTTACCACGACTTGAAATTTATCTTACTTCTAGGTTTCTTTGCCTTTTATAAAATTAATAACAATTTTATGGAGTTTATTTTATATATTGTATTTAATCATTAAAACATGAATTTTAAACAAAAAAATAAATAAAACTTAAGAGATAAATATTTTAAAGTTTTTATGAAAAAATAGTTAGTTAAAAAATGCTGAAGTTATGAAAACTTTAAAGCCGAAATTAAAAAAGAAGTCTTTGAAAACTAGAAATAAAATTATGTGGAGGTCCTGAATTTCTTGTTTTACTTTCATATTTGGCTCCATTTAAGTTTTTAATTTTATATGAAAGGGTATAATATTTTTTAAATGCATTTCCTCCATCTATCCAAGTATGCGGATGAGTTTTTTGGAGGAAAAGTATATAAATATATTTGTTTGGTTGCGAGTAATCGTTAAATCACAGACTATGGATATTTTTACTGCCCGGCTGATTATATGAAAAGAAAATGTTTAAATTTCCTTTACAGTCATCTCACAGAGTTAAATTCCTATTGAAAACGTTGTCAGCGGAATCTGTAACATGACCGTTAATGTGTATGTAGACTTTTATCGCATAGTGTATGTTTTTCGGCTTTAAGTTTTTTTTTGTTATTTTTTTGTTTTAATTAGTTTACAATAAAAACAAAACTTGTTTATATTTAACTTAAAAATACATATTTCCAAATATCATAATTGGTAAATATTGAATTGAAATGAAAATTGTCGATTAATTGCGACATACAAGTATTAAAATCGAGTATGGCATTAATAAAATCGTTGGAGACTTCAACAGCGTTGTCCATTTTGATTTAAACTTAATTAATTATTTGCTTTAAGTAAACTATGCTAAAAATAACTTAATTTAATTAAATAGATTAACAATGCAACAGTTCTTAATTTAATGGCAAGAAATTTTTTACTTTTTTAAAATTTTCTGCTAGTTTTACGTCATCGATGATGGTACAACTTGTTTTCGGTGTGTTGGTTGTAGTATTTTAAGAATTTCCTTAAGAATGTGCCACAGCAGCAACAGGTTTTCCAGTAATTATTTCCTCATAGCGAACACAGCGAATTCATAACGAACAAAGTTCACAGCATTTTTATTTTATTTTTTTTTTGTAATTTTACAATATTATTTTTGCAACAAAATCAAATATTTTCAACTGTTTTTGCAAGTATTTGTAATACATTGATTGTTTCGCTTCATATCATTAAAGGTATCAAACCAAATATCGAACAAAAACCTTTTTAATTTTCACTTTTACTTTGCCACTCAGTTTTCAAGCGATTTTGTTCAGTTTCATCTTCTTTGTTTTATTTCTCTGCTATTTTTGTTTTGTTTTTAAGTGTTGTATATCTATAAGTACGTTTGTATATAAATAAGTATATATGTATGTATATACGTACGTACATATATCTGTATATTTGTATATACAATTGTTTTCACAGCATTTTTAAATACGTGCGCTTGAGCACAGAATTGTAAACAAACTGATAAAAATTCGTCCATATCAAGTGAATTTTAGCCGTTTAAATTTCTCAAGACGGAAGCAGAGCATGCGACCGCATTTAGACTATTTCTGCACTTCATACTTTATTTTAGTTAGCAGACAAGGTGACTTAACGGTAGCACCGATTCGTTACATTTGCTTTGGCCAACCAAAGCCAGCCAATTTCGTAATGATACTAAAAATGTGTGTTACTGTAATTAAAGCGGCTGTTAATGGGCATTTTTATAGCGGTTGCCAAGTGTATTGTAGCCAGATTATTTTTAATCGAATGCGGTGAATTTGCCAAGATATTTGCGGGCTACCTTAAGTTGTGTTATTTCTGATAAAAGAAAAACTTAAAAAAATATATATTCACTTAGTAAAACACAAAGTGACTTATGCGGCACCTTTATAGTGAAATAAATATATATATATTTCACCATGACAAAAGACAAGGAAAAAATAATCCGCGACACAAACCTTTTCTCTGCACGCGTGCGACGCATGTTGCAGTACATCTAATTTAAGCTGGAAGTCCATTCCATCCGTTCTATGCATATGCGTTTCATACTTTCTGTGCATTCTATGCGTTTCTAAATTTAAGTTAAATGCAAAGCGTTTTATACGCCCATCTCTTTTTCTATGTTTAATACAAAAAGTCATGGTGAAATAAATATATTTATTTCACCATGACAAGGGAGAAAGAAAAAAGTAATCCTCGACACGAACCTTTTCTCAACTCGCGTGCGACGCATGGAAAAGTAGAAAGTATGACTACTTTATCCGTTCTATGCGTCTATGCATTCTACGCGGCTTGGTATGTAACTTGTCACATACTATTGCTCTGAATCTACTTTTTGAGAAACGCATAAAACGCAACAACGCATAGAACGGATGGTATGGACTTTCAGCTTTATCCATTCTTCCGTTCAAATGCCTTGAATACATTTTTTTGAAGGAGACTCACGAAACGCAACAACGCTTAAATCCGATGGTCTAGACTTTAGATCTTACGTTCCCTTATCAATTGACTAGCTCACTTACAGCAATTGCTGTAAGGGGACATTCATTTTCTTTAACCATCAATGTGGCAGCACAATTATATGAATTGTGGCACAAAAACACGCAAAAGTTTGTTAACAAAACACGGCAGGGCTGGAAGCTTCAGTACTACTATAAAACAAGTTAATAATATTTTGTTTTTCACAGACAATAAACCATATTTTTATACCCTCCAAAAATTGGAGTGTAGTGCAGAGAAATATCCTTCTAAGACCCTATAAAGTATATATTCTTGATCAGTGATGAAATCTAAGACGATCTAGCCGTGTCCGTCCGTCTGTGGAAATCACAATTGAGTCCAACCGAAAAGAGCTAGACCCTTGAAATTGGGTAGAAATACATCTTTAAGGGTAGCAAAAGTCAAATTGTTAAATAGGCTGAATCGGTCCAGAGAGAAAAAAGTTCCCCTAAGAAGAACTAAACCAACCTCTGGAAAACAACATAATTTTTAAAATTTTTTTTTTTGTAATTTTGTTAAGCAAATGATATATTTTTATTTTGCAGGCAGAAAATCAGAAAAATCTATTTTTGGACCCCGCCTTTTCAATGGGCGTTGAAGTAAAATATCACAAAAAAAATTGTGTAAATAATTAAAAAATTCTATAATTTAAGACATTCCTTAAAAATTAAATGTTAAAGCTTTTATGACGAAACTGAGATTTTTTCCGATACTCCCCCCACCTTTCCCCCCAAATGACCCTATCAAAGAAAATTTTTTTTACACTTAATAACCCCAAAAATTTACTTTTTAGAGTTTAATGACAAAGGTGACATATCTCCCCCGATGGACCCTGCCGGGGTGACCCCTACAAAATAAAGTTTTTATTTACTAAAGATTTGGTGGGTATTTAAGATTCCACCCGGTCGAATATAATGTTCTTACTTATTTATTCCTTAATTATTCCCACTTAGAATATCACTTGGGGTCTCACTTGATCCCCGATTATTAAAGATGTTGTTAAATACGAGGGCTGTTTGATAATTCCGTGCATTGGATAATATATACGATTTTTATTTTGCAACATAATCTGTTTTTATATGTATTAATAAATTTCGGGCAGTGTTTTTTGAATTTTCATTATTCCTTATAAATAATAGGTTTTCTCAACGTCCTCAAAATATACGTTTGTTTCGCTTATGATGTCTTCATACAACTCAAAGCTCTTACCACCCGGCCATTTTCTCAGGCCGGGATTTTTTTTATGGATTTTTGCCCTACTGGCACTTGTGCCGTAACTTGATGGCGACCGTGAATACCTTTCGCTCAGTTAAGATGCTTCGCAAACTCATCCACCTCACGTATTTTCATTCTCCGATCGTCGAATATTATTCCGTACATTTTACCGTCAATTTTTGGCGTGATGACCTAAAGGGTCCGCCATCTAACGTTTTTTTTTCAACTAGTGCTTATTTCGTGAATGGTAACACTTAGCTCATGTCAGATTTGACAGACAATTAGTTTTATCTTTCCGCTGAACGAATATGGTTGTCCATCCAATGCGTTTTCGCTTCGCTAGGTGGGCCTGCGATCAACTTACAGAAGATGCCGATTTTGCCAAAAAAAATCATCTTTTCAGATGAAGCTCATTTTGATCTTGGCGGGTATGTAAACAAACAAAATTGTCGCATTTGGGGCGCAAAAAACCCGCACGCATACATTGAAAGGCGAGGCACCCATAACGAGTCACTGTTTGGTGCGGATTTTGGTCCAGAGGCATAATTGGGCCATTTTTCTTCGAAAATGAGCAAGGAGTGGCCGTTACAGTCAATGGCGATCGTTATCGGGCCACGTTGAACGAATTTTTGTTCACAAAAATTGAAGAGGAGTATATTGGCAACATATGGTTTCAACAGGACGGCGCTACGTGCCACACAGCCGAAGCCGAAACACTCGATGTTTTGCGCCCTGTTTTTGAAGATCGCATTATCAGCCGCAGAGCTGATGTCGTTTGGCCACCTCGGAGCTGCGATTTGACACCGTTGGACTATTATTTGTGGGGTGCCGTCAAAGATAAGTGTTAAGCCGACAAGCCAGAGACAATTGACGCTTTAAAGGACAATATTAGTGAAGCCATTGGTGAAGTACAGCTGCACTCAATCGATAATGTGCTTAAAAATTGGACCGATCGTGTAGGCCATGCAGTCCAGCCGAGGCAGCTATTTGAATTAAATTATTTTCCATTATATACCGGAAGGATTGTACTTTCAAATAAAAAAAGAAATTTGAGAAAATATTCAATAGTTTTTTTATAGCATTTTCAAAAAAAAAAAAAAGTTATTTGGCGGACTCTGTATTTTGTTCCAGCTTCAAATAGCAATTTTTGCAGACGAAGAGAAGAAACGGCTTTTTAGGAACGCATCTACAAATTTTCAACAAAATTCAAGTCTACTCTAATATATATAGAGATTTAATTAATACTTATAATCTTATGTAACATATTTCTATACAATATTTTTTCAAATAAGCATTTTATAATAATAAAATATTTATTATACCTTAAGTAATTTGCAGGGGTCGCAAATTCCCATACCTGAATGAAAAAAAAATTTGAAATTCAATAAGAAAACGAACAAGGAACAAGTTTAAACCATAAAAAAATTTCAAAATCATTTTGTTGCTTTTATTAAAGCCACTGTTGTTTTGTTTTCATATCCATCTACTTATTAGTGTTGACAAAGAAGGGTGTGTAATGAATACTCGCTCATAAAAATATAATTATGTTGAAAGACATAGAAATTTTATTTCTCTTAACTCCGTATTTGACAAGTTTGTATAAAACATTTTGTCAAATAAGGCTTTTTTAAACATAAAAAGTTTTTATAAATAAGATTGTTAATATACTCTTATGTATATATTATTTAGGTGTATTATTTAGTGTAAGGCTCAATGAAATGTGGGCTTATAGACGTACGTATGGTCACTTAAAATGTAAAAGAACGTAACATCACTACTTATAAATTTTTCATCAGAAGGAAAAACTGTTTAAAATGGATTTCGGATGGCATTAGGGCAGAATGCTCCTTTAGTCTCTCTAATGAAATCAGTGTTTTCTGGCTGAAATTTTGTCTGTAAGGGGAATAGAGAGAGAGTGCAGATCGATTAGGGGGCCTAAGATTATTATATACAACTTCCTCTGCCATAGTTGAGTAGTGTAAGTGGGTGGTATCTAGATTAAGCGGTCAGGCTGACCTTAGCTTAGGTTAGGTTGAAAAGATGGGCATAAGCAATTCGTTCAGGATTACACTGAAGCCTCATAGGCCTTTTGTGTGCTCTATTATAGGGAGTTTCCATTGTTAACCATAGAAACCTTTAAAGAACCTAGTTTGCTCAATGTATCTTCTTAACTCTCTCCACTTAGGACCCCCTAAGACATTGCATAGCTGACCTTACACTCGTGTGGCAACCTGCATGCAGTAACTTCCCAGGTAATACAACAGCATTAGAAAAATCTAGCTCTGCCATGAGCTTCAACAATGCCTGAAATCTGAAAACGGATGCCGTATTATAGACACAAGTAAATTTGCTAAGAAAACATGGACTTACTGTAATGCAATGTGCTCATTACAATTAATAAATAGAAATTGTTGGGGCATACCGATCGATACTCGTTGCAGTCACGACGGTACACTGGACGATCGGCAGACATGCTCTTAGGATAGGCCTTTCCTATCCATGAGCTGCGCAATGAAGACAAATTGTTGCACTTTCTTTGCGAATGTCAATCTTTGAATCTCTCGAGATACAGGTTTTTAAGCAATCGTGATATTAGAGGCCGATCTATCTGACTTGATCAGATATCTCAATGCCATGAATTGGTTGTAGTGCCTATAACCGTATCCCTGTACCAGAGATCTCAGAAATGTACAACAACATTTAATGGACACCTTTAATACAATGTACACCTTGAATACACTATAGACATTGTGTTTCTTTCATCGTGTACACCTTCTACTTGTGTATAACTATGACTGTACTCGTGTACATCTCGTGTATATGCTTTTTAATTTGAAACTGGTGGATATGTATAATATTTTCAGTGTTTGCTTTTACTGCGCACACACACATTAATTGTTTGCTTTTACTGCGCACACACACACATTAATTTTATGACGTTACAAAACAAATACAATGTTATCATCTCCGCAAATGTGCATACGCACATAAAGTGAATTCAATGTTTTCAATGTCTTCAATGTAAACACTTGAGGTATGATGCACAGTCCTGTACACTCAAGATTTATTTGTGTATAAAGTGAGACATGCATACATTTTTCAATGTCATGTTTTCCAATGCCGTTGATGTAAACTTGTGTGTACAGAGGATAAAATATGTACACTATTTCGAATTCTGCCGTGTACCTGAAGTTAGTGGTCTGTTCTACATGAATCAACTGAACTCTACTTGAATGCCTCCGCGAAATGGGCAGTAACACAAACCCATCAACCTAGAGATACTTGATAATATAAGGATCGGTAAATTCTTTGGCCCTTCGTTTGATGAATTGAAACCGAATCAAATATGTATATAAAAAAAAACAGTGTGAGTCCGATCACAGGGGCGATGTGTAAACATATAGTAATGAAAAAGCTATTAATCAGCTGTTTACTGAAATGTAATGCATGTAGTTATTTTACAGCAATGGTTTTCGAGCTGTACAGCGCTATCAAAATTATATGTTAAGCTTCTCTGTACTTCTCTGTTGTCCGTATGAATGACAATCTCAAAGACGAAGAAGACTTTTAGTTTGGCAGTCGGCCTTGTAGCAAAAATTAGCCGGCGAAGTAAAAAAGGTTGAAATAGCTACAAGAAACTGTCTATCTTCTCATCTTTCCTAATCTGTCCCTTCAATACTATCCCCTCGTTTTCAGTTCCGGCGCAATGCATTGCATATATAGGGGTCATCCCCTGAGTGCTGTTCCAAGATAAAAAAAAAGTTTAGTTTTCCTTATTTTCTTTGTTTTAGTAAATTTCTTATTAAAATTGCAAAAGTCTTTTTAAAAGTTATTAAAATTAAATGTTTTTGTACTCATTTAATTATTTGTTTTTTTTTGCCTACGATAACATAATGTACGACTACTACTATTGCACACTATACTTATGTCCAACTAACTCATTCGCTTAGTTCTGACAAGAACCTTTAATCAAACCTATGTAATTTAAATGGCTTTGATCAGAGGTTCTTGTCAAAACTAAGCGAATGGGCTAGTTGGAGAAAGTCTATTTCACACTAGATGGTGTTGAGTGTATTTCTATGCAGCTGTCAAGTTTCTCTATACTTCTTGTTGTCCGTATGATTACACTAATACACTCATATATGTATAGCTCACACCGATTTGATCTTACTCTAAATTTGTGACTGTATTGTGAAAAATATTTTTACCCCCCCAGCGTATAGATGTTTACACATCAAAAAATTTATTTTTTATACCTATTACAATTAGTGTGGCCCTTACAATTTGTCAATTTGGCAAAAAAAAAAATATTTTAAATCCTTCACCACTGCGCTCTTACAACGTTCAGCAAGATGGATATATAAGTTTCGCTTCTTTTTTAATATAAATATTCATCTTAAAATTCGAATACAATAATGATTCGTATTTAGACTTGATGATCACTAATTCGTTGCTCTTTACGTTGGCTTGACTGACAACCAAATGACTGTTATGTGCATTAACTGTTGTAGGTCGTTGGCGGTTAGTTAATGTATGTGCATGCATGCATAGTATATATGTAAGTGTGTACCCATTAATACATTTGTATTATTTAACTTTTAAAATATTTAAAAACCAAGCAAGCTACAAGGTGGTGACTTGTAGTTCGAATATGATACCGGTTTTTTATTTTTGATTAATTTTGTTTTTGTTTTGTACACTTCACTTTAGCTGGAAATGTTGTACAAAAATATAATAAATTTGTTAAAGCATTTGTCATGTCTACAATATGCAATTGCCACCTCAAAAACTATTTGGAGAAATTCTAGTTCGTTACTAGTAAAAAGAGTTAAATTGAAATTTTGTACGAAGCGAATATGCATATTTTAATGCTGTTCTCTCTATTGAAATCTAAAGTTCGAGTATGAGCACTATTTCTCTTAGTTTGTGTGCGAAAAATTTCTCAAGAAGTAGTTTAGTAGAAGTAGCAAAGAAAAAAAAACGTTGTTGGAGGGCGTGTCTCAGCCCACTAAAGTGTGGAAATTTTCATAAAAATCAGTTTAGTAAAATTATCTGTAAAGTAGCATATACCGACATCTGCCGATGAGTGGAAAGAGATTGAATAATTCTCCTATCGTTGGCAAATATCACGGACACAAACCACTTATTCACCTCGGACGATATAAAGTTATTAGTATTGTATTTGTTTTTTTTATTAATAGAAGTCATTTAAATGTGCGATAAAGAAGAGGTACAAAATAAAATCACCACGAAATTTCTACAAAATCTAAAGTCACGAAAACAGCGCCATATAAAAAATATATATACATACGTACATGCATACACACATGCATGCTTCCATACATACATACATATATACATACACACACATATGAATGTAAATTAATAGTTCTTAACGTGCAGGGTATTTCGGATTCCTTATAGCTGAACATAATCCTCTCTCTTGATTTTATACATTTTCTTTTTTTTATATATTTAATAATTTTAAACTGCGAAATCTGAGCACATACTCGTACAATTCATATTGCAAAATCTCTAGTAGAAAAGTTGTTTAAATTGCAACTGGTGCTTTTAATTAACCGGCATAGAAGCAATTATTAATCCTTTGCACTTGCACTAATAATTGGCTAGCTGACAGAAGTGTTATTTCATATTAGGGAATACAATTGTTTACACCCACATTATATTCGCGTTGTTTTTGTTTATTTTTGTTATTTGTTTTTTTTTTAATGAAAACTTGTTTCTTACCAAATCAATTTCAACATAAATTATAATAATATATGCCTGTGTAAACAACACGCGTTATTATTAATCAGTATCTATATTTCATTAGGCTGGTCCAATAAGTAAAAGCGTTAAAAACATGCATAAGTTTTGTCAAAAAGAAAAAACAAATACTCTTGAGTACTGATGATCAAACAGTAGTGGCTTTCGAAAATAGCGCTATTCTGCCAAGCTGTTGAATATTAAATTTATATTGATTTTCACTAGCTACCATGTTTTTCTTAAATTTCATATTACAACTTTAAGGGCCATTATTCCAGCTTAAAGTTAGTTAAAAATAAGATTTTATCAGACGTATAAAAAGCTTTCCATTATTGCAAATTGGATTTAACTTACCAGTAGCCCGTTTATATAACTTTCGTTACGCAGTATAACGAACGATATAACGAATTTAGTGGTGTAACGAACAGCGGTGTTTCTATAAGTGTGGTGGTATTCATTTTCGTTATAATTTTCGTTAAAGTTTTCGTTATTATATGTTCAACAGAAAGTGTAGTGATATTTGGCGCAAAAACAAACATGAGTGAGGTAAGGTTGAAAAATTATACTATTGTGCACAAATTATAATTATTAAAACATATTATTTACAGAGGAAAGTACGTACTGGTAAAATTTCCAAAGGCCAAAAGCATAAGCTTTTGCAAATTTTACATGGCCACAGAAATGTGGCTATGGGGCAGTTTGGTGGACCAAATAGCGGCAAATCGGCACAGACTGTTTGGGAAACAGTGGCGGCAGAGCTTAATGCATGCGGACCAGCATGTAAGACGAGTGACCAGTGGAAAAAGGTTCGTTCATATTTTTATTTATTTATATGAAGTTGTATTCAGCAAATGCAAAACAGTATATTTATAATATATATGTTATATATAGTGTGTATAATATACATATACACTGTATATGTTTGAATTCATCATAACCGTTATATATTTATTTTTACAGTGTTGGGCAGACTGGAAATCTACTGTCAAGAAGCAGCAAGCCGCGGTTAATAGATTCAACCAAGCCACTGGGAATCATCCTGCTACCGAAGGTCCGCCGCTACTAGAAGGGAAGGACAAGGAGGTGCTTCATAGATGGAGCGATGCACCATTGGCTTGCTGATCGGACAAACGAAATCCTGCTCAATATCCTGTCGCATAATAATGCAATGCTGCAGCCATCCTCAATGGTTTTGGAATAAAAGTTATTCTTACTCCGTCTTTCATGTAAGGGCGTATTTCATGCAACAACGCTATTGCTGCATCTTTTTTAAATCTAAAAAGCTCTTCAAATCGCGCTTCCGGGAGGTGAAAAGGGTCGGTTGAATCCCTTAGGTAGCGTCTATGTACACGCAGCATATTTCGCTGGTCAACTAATATTGCTAGTGCGGCAGCTGCAAGCTTCAAAAAAATTAAATAAGTAAACAATTCACATTTACACACTTACTTTATTTATCTATAGTATATATACTTACTTTTTTAAATGAATAATTAAGCAAATCAATACAATACAATATGTTCAAGTAAAATGTACAAGTAGAATTGTAGTAAACAAAACAACTCAGCTGTTCCACATAACGAACAGTGTTTTGTTTCCACTGTTTCATACACTTTATAATAACTCGCCACGCTCGTAACGAAAGGTAAGTTTTCTAAGTTGTAGAAACACTTCGAAGCAAAATTTCGTTATGACCCATTCGTTATGAAAAAAATAAAAATCATTCGTTATCATATCGAAAAGTTATAGAAACGGGCTACAGGTAGGATAAACTTACCTGTAATTTATCGCTCACTTTAGGTTAAAGTAAAATTTTGCAAATGAAAAAGTTTTTATACGTCCGATAACTTTCAACTGGCTTTAAGTTGTAATAATGGCCCTAAGACTATAAATCTTACTTAAATTTAAGGATTTTTTTTTTAATATAAATTTTGTAACAATTATAAAAAATATACTTAATAAATTATTTCCTTCGTACGGAAGTAGACAAAACTTTGCAGGCCATAAGTGTATAAAAATTACATTTACAATGTTTCCTTTTCTGGAACACATGTAACATGTTTTCACTTCTTTTCTAAAAAGCTGCAGTTAAACGGAATTTTAAACCAAAAACTAATATTTATAAGGGTTCATAAAATAATTTGTAATAAATTATCTATTTTTCATTAAAAAGTGTAAAATGTGGAGCTTTTTTTTTTGGTTGTCTAGAAAAGAAAACCACTCTACTTACATTGCCTTTAGCTTCTATACACTGACACCATAAGATCTATTTTCAGAATAAAATCTATAATGTAGGTAAAAGCCAGCGAAAGAAATAGTTGATGAAAATAAATTTTATATGAAACAGACTTGGTTTGAACATTTTTCCCAACAATATTTTCTGTGCTTATTTTTCTTTAAAAATGTGAATGATACTTCATTTGAAATAAACACAAACACAGTTGTGCAAATAAAAACATATTCCGCTATACTTTTTTAATATTTTTGCTTAAGTACTTTTAGGCAGAACACCACAATTGTATGCCTGCATATTAAGAGCGAGTTTTTAGGATGGCGCTTATTATTAATATTTCACTATGATTATATAATTTAATAAAATGTACCCATTAATGGCCACAATTTTTGGTAAATGTCCAGGCTTGTTAACAAATAAACATTTTTATAACCTGCAAAACAGAATTGGAGGGTATATTTACTTTGTCATTCCGTGTGCAACACATTGAAATATCCCTCTAAGACCCGATAAATGTATGTATATTCTTGATCAGGGATGAAATCTAAGACAATCTAGTCATGTCCGTCTGTCCGGCACAATTCAGTGTGGAAATCACAATTCACTCAGAGCCAGGCCCCTTGAAATTTGCTATAAATATATCTCGAAGTCTGGGCTGAATCGGGCCAGAGGGAAAAAAGTTACCCTAAGAAGAGTTAAACCAACCTCTAAAAAACAGCATAATATTTTAAGTTTTTTTTTTGTAATTTTGTTAAGCAATTGGTATATTTTTATGCCAAAGAAGGTTCAACGCGTTAAATTTGGAGCCATAAAATAAAAAAAATAAATATTTGCCCCCCCCCCCCTTTAGTGGGCGCTATTATATGCAAAAATAATGTACAAATTTAACAAATTGTCTTACTTAAGCCTACATTCCTTAAATATAAAATTAAAAAAAAAAATTTGACCCCGCCCCCTTTAGTGGGCGTTATTATATGCAAAAATAGTTTAAAAATTTAACGAATTGCTTTTCTTAAGCCTACATTCCATAAAAATAACATATTTAAGCTGGGACGTAACCTGCTACTCCTCTGTCCTAGCCCCTCCTCCCCCTTTGCTCCTAAATGAAACTATCAAAAAAAAAAATAAATAAATTGTTACAGTCAATTATTCCAAAAATAAATTTTTAATGTTTTACGGCAAAGGTGAAATGTCTTCCCCACGTCCCTTGTCAGAGCGACCCCAACAAAATTCAGTTTTAATACCCTCCAAAAAAAATTGGACCCCATAAAGTATATAGTATATTCTTGACGTCTAACACGATTTAGCAGTGCCCATACGTCCGTCTCTGGTAAACACGATATAGTCTATTTTTGGACCCCGCCCTCTTTAGTGGGCGTTGAAGTAACATATGGCAGGGAAAAATAGTGTAAATATTTAACAAATTGTATTACTTAAGACTAGATTCTCTAAAAATTACATTTTTAAGCTTTTATAACGAAGCTGAGATGTTCTCTGGTCCTCTCCTGCCTTAACCCTACACCCACCTTTGCCCCTAAATGACCCTATCGAACATTTTTTTCTACACAAAATTAATCCGTTAATTTTTTTTTTTTTTAATTTTGTTAATTTTTTCAACGGGCTTGAGTTCGATTAATCCAAAAATTTACTTTTTATATTTTTGCGAATAAGGTGGGAATGTCTCCCCCACGGCCCTTCCCGGAGTGCCCCTGTATAGAGTTTTAAATTGGGTACAGAAATGTCTTAAAGAAACTCTGACCCAGCAGGTTAAATATTTTTAACTTCTCCCCATCCCTTTTTTGCACCTTGATATAAAATATTAAAACGTAAATTGCTTTTATGCTGACGGGAAAGGTGTCTCAGTCATGCTCCTCTCAACACATTGGAATGGACGGTATTAAAGTAAATATTTTTCTTGTTAACTTCAGCCAAATGCCATAAAAAAGGAAATTTTAATAAGAATAAAAATAGAGTTTTTATTTACTAAATATTTGGAGGGTGTTTAGGATTCGACCCGGTCGAATATAACGTTCTTACTTGTTTTTTTTTTTAGAAATGATGTACGAATTTAGTATTATTTATAAGCTAAAAAGGGTGCTGAAATTATATTTTGTTTATTTGGTTCAAATTTGGTTTATTTGTATATATAAAAACTTCACATACTTTTTTGGGCCCGCCTAATATTCCATTGTATAAATGTCTGTTTATAAAGATTTAACCGCTTTAATTGCGAGTTTCCTTAAGATTACCATATCTGCTGCATTGGCATTTGCAATATTTAGCCACAATGCTGTCAAAAGACATCATGGCTATAAGTTATTATGTGCAAACGTTAGCCAGCCGGTTGGTTGTACAACACCAGCAATTGCAAAATATTGTTGCATCAATCAAATCTGTACGTTGTATGTTAAACTTGAGCATTTAAATGGTTTTCAACCTCTATTTCGCAGTTTGTTTATTTTATTTGATTTTACGTGCTTTGTTACGTTTATTAATGTGTTTATGCGAATTTTTTTTGTATAAAATTACAATTGTTTTGTTTTGATACCAGTTTTTAATTAAATGGCCACGTGAGTTTGGGACCATGTTGTTGCTAAATTTATTGTGGTTTTATTTACGAGATTTTTATCTGTTTGTGAATGCCGTTAAAAATTGATTATATCATATTATATATTAATTTATTTAAATATTTAAAGATATAAATAAATAGGGTAGCTCTTAAACATTAAAATGATTCACAATAACATATTTTTTATTAGTCGATTTTTTTTATCTGGGACCGGCACTCAGACAATAGCTTCAACACCTGTGTGAAGTTAAATTTCGTAATATAGAACCCTAGACACAAACCAAGTACGTTAACAGAGGTCTGTTAGCATGTTAACATAGCGCTGTTAAGCGTGAAAAATCCGAGTGTTTGTATTCCAAAAGGAATACTGGCCACATTTTTGGACCAACCCTGAAAAAAATTAACGGAACAGACAACCACGTCCATAGCTTTCATAATATATTAATACCTTGGTATAGCTATGCCGATAAGTTTTGATTTTTCGTATACAAAAATTATAAAATTCTAGACGGGATAAGCCAGGATCCTGGAAAAACGGTAACATGTGGGCGACTAGAGTTTGTTTTATTTTGCAGCTCTTGTGGTCCCGTTTTCTAGAAATTCATCCTCGAGAGAAATTCCAAATATGAAATTTCACTAAAAATCCATATTTCGCTATTAAAAATCCAACTGTTAAGGGTTATGGCCATTGGAGGTGATAGAGGCGCAATGTACTGCATATGTAGGGGTAATTCCCTGAGGGCTGGTCCGCGTCAAAAAAATTTTTTTTTTTTTAAAGTAGGATCTTTCCTTCAGTAATTGACTATTTGTCAATCTCTTGCTATATTTAAAGCCTTAGAGCGCACTTGGTTCTGTGAGGGATCCTAGGCGGCTGTTTACCTTCTAGCAGACTATTGAAAGCAAACCTAAAGCCTTTTGAATTTTTATATGTATGAATGTTCACTTTTATTGGCATTATATTATATTATCGGCTAAAGAATAAGTATGAGCAGTTTCACAAAAAATAGTCTAATAATTAGGATTAGCTGAATCATGATGCTTACATGGCAATGGTGTATCCTTTTCCACATGTTTTATGACAAAATTATCATTAGCAGGTAAATAGAATTTAATTTCAAATAATTATTCTTCATGTTCCCCATATATTCAGTTTTAATTGCAGTTGCTTGGTAACATGTTTGATAGTTGGCCATTGTTCCCACTATATACGACAGTCAATTTAAATGATGGTTTTTTTTTTGTTGTTGCTTGCTTGTGCAATCACAATTCTCATTATTAAACAAACAAGTTCAAAATGAGATGGACTTTATGGTCTTTAATCTGTCGCCTTAGTTGATTGCACTACAAACATTACAGAAAAACAAAAAAAACTGATAAATAAATTTTGTCATAAAACTTGGACCCCATTTAAATACAATAATATTTTTTTTACCAGCAACTGCAAGCAGTTTTATTTACAACATATTACAATTTTTAAATAAACCATGTAGTTGTAAAAACAATTAAATTAATTAACTAACAATACATATTTGAATTAAAAAAAGAAAAGCGAAATAAATTGAATTGAATGCACAATGGGAAATTAATTCATTTTGTTTTGATTTGTTAACGCAATTTGTACCCGCATAATATTAATTATTAACTACATAAAATTTTAATTACGTGATTGCTCAATTAACACTTAAGAGTTATAAAATCGACTAAAATTACAGACGCACCATTGCTGGAGAGTGTGTTTAGTGAGCAAAACACAACTCAATGAACAAAGTTAGCCAAGACTTAGCACCTAAATAGTGGAGAAGTAGAAAAATCACCACAAACAAAAACTAGTGTTATTCATACGGTGACCATATTTTCCAACAAAAAAAGAGTATATTTAGAAATGTATTGACATTTTTTTACTATTAAGTTAAAGGATTTATTATATGCATAACAGATTTATTTATATATATTAAGGCTTTTTTAAAAAATAAAACATGAGCAGAACTTAAAATATGTCCAAAAAAATTACTCTCAGTTGATAAAAACAATTTAATTTCTGGACAGTCGATTTGATTATTATAATTTCCATTGTATTGGTGATTATAACTTTTATTGTATCGATATTAAATTTTAGAGTTTTGAGAAAATAAAACTTTTAATTTTTGAGTTAAAAACAATTAGTAATTAAACAAGTAAAAACATTATATTCGACCGGGTCGAATCTTAAATACCCTCCAAGTATTTAGTAAGTAAATTTAAAATGTTTAACTTGGTGGGAGAGAGTTCCTTTATATTATATCGTACGTCAACGCCAACTAAAGGGGGCGGGGTCCATTAATAGACTATACATATCGTGTTTTCCACAGACGAAGGTATGGTCAATGCTAGACCATCTTAGACTTCATCACTAATCAAGAATATATGTATATACTTTATGGGGTCCAATTCTCTTTGGAGGGTATCAAAACTGTATTTTGACGGGGTCGCTCGGGCAAGGGCTGTGGGGGAGACATATCACCTTTGTCATAAAACTCTAAAAATAAATGCTTGGGATGATTATGTACAAAATTAAAAAAAAAATTTTTTTGGTAGGATCATTTAGGGGGCAAAGGGGGAGTAGGGGGAAGGGCAGAAATCGGCAGTCATAAAACTCTTAAAATAAATGCTTGGGGTAATTGTATATAAAATTAATTTTTATTTTTTTATAGGGTCAGTTAGGGGGCAAAGGGGGAGGAGCGGGTAGGGCAGAAATCGGCAGTCATAAAACTCTAAAAATAAATGCTTGGGATAATTGTATACAAAATTAATATGTTTTTTTTGTAGGGTCATTAGCAGCTAGTGAAGGGGTGAAGAGGGGGTAGGGCAGAGTAGTACCAGGTTACGTCTCAGCTTCGTCATTGAAGCTTAAAAAAGTTATTTTTAAGGAATTTAGGCTTAACTAAAACAATTTGTTAAAATTTCATGCTATTTTTGCAAATAATAACGCTCACTAAAGTGGGCGGGGTCCAAAAATAATTTTATTTTATGGCTCCAAGTTTAAGGCGTTGGACCGTATTTCACATAAAAATATATCATTTGCTTAACAAAATAACCAAAAAACTTAAAAAATTATTTGGTTTTTTCTGGGTTGGTTTAGTTCTTCTTAGGGAAACTTCTTTTTCCTCTTGCCCGATTTAGCCCATCTCCGAACTTAACCTGCTCTAAGCTTCAAAATATATTTATACCAAATTTCAAAAGTCTAGCTCTTTTTGTTTGGACTGAATCGTGATTTCCACAGACGGACGGACGGACGGACGGACGGACATGCTCAGTTCGTCTTAGATTTCATCACCGATCAAGAATATATATACTTTATGGGGTCTCAGATGGATATTTTGCTGCGTTACAAACGGAATGCCAAAGTGAATACTCCCTTCATATAAAAAGAAAAAGAACAATTCAATTAAAAAAACTTTACTTTTTTTTAGCGAAGAGGACATCGTGTAAAAAAAGACTGTGTTCTTTAAAAAACGACAAATGGTCACCGTAATTATTAACTTATTTGTTTTTTTTGTTCACATATACAAAATTTAAATTATGTATGAATTTTTGTTAGTCGAACTTTCTTATGTAAATTGTTAATTTTTTCAACAGGCTTAAGTTCGAATCTGCATGACTGCAAATGATTTTTTTTTTATTTTATTAATAAATGAATTTGTTCAAATTCTATTTATTATTTTTTATATTAAATATTAAATTCTTCTGGTTTCTCTTTTTAACTATTATTGTATTCTGATATTTTTAAGCTTAAGGTCTCTTTATTTTGGTTTAATTTTTAATTTCAATATTTCGTCACTCCTTTGTGTGACTTCTTCAGGAAATTAATTATTTTATTATATTAAATGAAATAATTAATTTCCTGAAGAAGTCACACAAAGGAGTGACGAAATATTGAAATTAAAAATTAAACTAAAATAAAGAGACCTTAAGCTTAAAAATATCAAAATACAATTATATTAAATATTCCAATCTTAATATAAAAAATAATAAATAGAATTTGAACAAATTCATTTATTAATAAAATAATAAAAAAAAAGTCATTTACAGTCATGCAGATTCGAACTTAAGCCTGTTGAAAAAATTAACAATATACAAAATTTAGTAAAATTGTTTTATATTCATGAGGACTTCAAGTTCACATGTGACATCGTGAAGTTCATACAACACTTCGTCCGTTTTATGTAATCGGCTTAGTGAGCGAACAATTCTTGCAATAATAACCATCAATTTTATTGCCTTTAGAACACGTCTGAAAATGTATTGGCCGAAGGCAACAGAGATTGCTTTATTTCTTGGCTAGAGTATATAAAAGCGTCTGTGTAATAAGAAATGGGGAAAAATCCGAAATAAAATGGGGAAAAATCTGACATTTAAAATTGTTCCAGCCGAAAGTTTGCTAAACGTCAGTGTGGAGGTCCATAAGGACACGTACAAACAACCGGAGAAAAGTAGTCCCAGTACATAATAAAGCATTTTAGCTTAATATCGAATTTCTGTTCTTTTACAATAATTTTAAAAAGTTGTTTGTACTATTGAAGTTTTCAATATATTTTTCTTACCTCGTTTAATTTAAAATAACTGATTATATAAAAATTATCATTGTCTTAAAAGATAACCAGCAAGTACAAGTGATGCCACATGTCCTCATTATAAAAATCCGCACACACACAAAAAACACACACACTCATTAACACATACACATATACATATGTATTATAATCTTATTTCCTTCAATTGCTACACTAAACTAATTATTTGCTCTGGTTCATTTGCGTCAAATGTCTATTTGTTATTTATGTTTATTTGAATAATATTTTTATGACATTTTTAAAGTAGGATAACTTTTTCATTCGAAACACTAGATTAATTAAAATACTTTATTATATCTATTGTATGTAGGTACACATTTAGAGCGGCTTTAGATTGTAGATACCACTACATAGATACATATGCGAGAGGTGATGTGTTCATGATTTTATGAAATTTTGACTCTAGTTATCATAATAACATAACTTCGATCCAGTTTAAAGGCACGTGATTGTCATATAATTTATTCGTGAATGTGATTGTAGTTGAATTTTAACAATTACACAATACGTGTGATAAATACACGTACTTGATTCTGCTGTTTATACGAACAATTTTGGAAGAAAAGCCCATAATTCTATTGCGGGAAGCTCATCTGTATTTATGTGGCAAATTTTGCTGTTTTAGTGTTAGTTTTTATACCCTCCAAAAAAGAATTTGGATCACTTTGTCATTCCGTTTGTAACGCATCGAAATATCCATCTCAGACCCCATAAAGTATATATAGTGATGAAATCTAAGACGAACTGAGCATGTCCGTCCGTCCGTCCGTCCGTCTGTGGAAATCACGATTCAGTCCCAACGAAAAGAGCTAGACTCTTGAAATTTGGCATAAATATATTTTAAAACTTAGAGCAGGTTAAGTTCGAAGATGGGCTAAATCGGGCAAGAGGGAAAAAAGTTCCCCTAAGAATAACTAAACCAACCCAGAAAAAACAACATCATTTTTAAAGTTTTTTGGTTATTTTAAGCAAATGATATATTTTTATGTCAAATACGGTCCAACGCCTTAAACTTGGAGCCATTAAATAAAAGAAAAATATTTTTTGACCCCGCCCACTTCAGTGGGCGTTATTATAGGCAAAAATAGCATACAAATTTAACAAATTGTTTTACTTAAGCCTACATTCCTTAAAAATAACACTTTTAAGCTTTAATGACGAAGCTGAGACGAAACCTGGTACTACTCTGTCCTACCCCCTCCTCCCCCTTTGCCCGCTAAATGACCCTATTAAAAATAAATAAAAATTTTTTTTTAATTTTGTGTATAATCATCCCAAGTATTTATTTTTAGAGTTTTATGTCTACCTGTTTCTGCCCTACCTCCTCTCCCCCTTTGCCCTCTAAATGACCCTATAAAAAAAAAGAAATTTTAATTTTGTATATAATTATCCCAAGCATTTATTTTTAGAGTTTTATGACAAAGGTGAAATGTTTCCCCCACAGCCTTTGCCAGAGCGACCCCGCCAAAATACAGTTTTTATACCCTCCAAGGAGAATTGTGATGAAGTCTAAGACGGTCTAGCAATGCCCATACGTTCGTCTGTGGAAAACATGATATTGTATATTATTGAACCCCGCCCCTTTAGTGGGCGTTGACGTACGATATTATATAAAGGAACTCTGTCCCACCAAGTTAAACATTTCAAATTCACTTACTAAATATTTGGAGGGTATTTAAGATTCGACCCGGTCGAATATAACGTTTTTACTTGTTTTATTTCAGTTATAGTTTTATTGCATCAATTGTGAAAATATTTTTATATAATTTTTTTTATTACTATCTCCAAAAGATGAAATGGAGATAGTTTAAAATTGTATAAAAGCCACCACTCCGACGACGTTCTGTTATTAAGTTCGAGAATATCTCTAGTCGTTATCAGTGAATATTCGGAAAGTCTACAGAAAGATGAAGTTTATAACAGTGTGCTGTTTAGCCATTCTTGTTTTGCTAGTCAGCGAAGGTAAAAATATGAGTACTTTATAAAATGTGATTTGGCAAAAGTTTTAATAAAAATTTCGTTGCAATAATTAAAGTAAACGGACAAGCAAGATATAGAGGTTTTCGCCGAGGTCCCGGCATCAGCAATGCTAGAAGAAACACTTTCGGACCTGGATACCCAGGTGGACATGCTGGCGGAAATGGTGGAAGATACCCCGGTGGACATGGTTTCCATGCTGGTGGAAATGGTGCAAGATACCCCGGTGGAAATGGTTTCCATGCTGGCGGAAATGGTGGAAGATACCCCGGTGGAAATGGTTTCCATGCTGGCGGAAATGGTGGAAGATACCCCGGTGGAAATGGTTTCCATGCTGGCGGAAATGGTGCAAGTTACCCTGGGGGACATGGTTTCCGAAGTGAACAACCAAGCCAGTCTCGTCCTTTTGGCGGAATTGACGAGATTGATCGAGGTCAGCACCACAGTTTCGGAAATGAAGAGGCTGGGATTGGAGGTGGTTATTCTCCCATACAGCCAGGTGTTGAAAATGCCGTTCCTTTTGATGGCAGGTTACCAGTAGACAGTGGCCCGGCCTTCGAACCTGAAAGTTTCGGACATGGAGACACTCAGGTTGATGGTGGTTTTTCGCCCATGCAACCAGATATTGAAAGTGCCGTACCTTTTGATTACAATGGACAACAACACAACAGCTTCGGTCTAGACGGTAATTCTGCTGGCCAAAATAATAATTTAGGATATGTGGCTGGTCAGGTTATTCGTGGCCTACTGTCCGGACAACCAGGTGTTGGAAATGTCGTTCCTTTTGGTAACAATGGACAACCAGGCAGTGGCACTGTTGGTCAAACTCCCAATTTCGGATATGGCGATGCTCAGGCTGGTGGTGATTTTTCGCCCAAACAACCAACAGCTGATGATTCCAATTCTGTTGATGCCTATGTACCACAAGGCATTGACACTGTAGATCAACCTGAGGGTATTGAACAACCTGAAGCTAAAAATGCCGTCCGTAATACACAACAAAACGAACCGGTTGACACGACGGGATTGCAGAAGAAATAAATAGTACAATTTGATATTTTGTACTATAAAAACAAATTGTTTCACTAAAATTAAAAATTAAAGCACATTCTGTATAATCCAAGAAATACAAATAATAAAGAAGTAGCAGTTATAAGCTACGCATCTATGGCATATAATTCCAAATCTGACATTTACAAAGATGCATCGGGGGTAATATTCATAGTAGTAGTAAAACAATTGTGATTGCCCAGTTTGGTGGCGTCACTATGGGTCCGCAACATCCCTTCCCCAATGTGAATTAGGGTTTTACCATAAACGTCCAGGGTCGCAAGTTTCGAAAGCGGTCTCCTTAAAGTACCACTTAACGTGTCCGTCTTTTGCAATTTAAACACTCGCTCTATTGTAGTCGGGAGCAGGCAGGATAAGTCCATTTTTCCAAATAGCATTTTTTTACACCCTTCCAAAAAGAGGGTATACTCCTTTGTCCTTCCATTTGTAACGCAGCGAAATATCCATCTGAGACCCCATAAATTATATATATATATATATATATATATATATATATATATATATATATTCTTGATGAGTGATGAAATCTAAGACAATCTGAAAATCTTGTCCGTCCGTCCGTCTGTGGAAATCACGATTCAATCCAAACGAAAAGAGCTAGACTCTTGAAATTTAGTACAAATATAACTTGAAGGATAGCATAGGTTAAGTTCGGAGATTGGCTAAATCGGGCAAAAGGGAAAAAAGTTCCCCAAAGAAGAACTAAACCAACCTCTAAAAAACAACATGATTTTTTTTGTAATTTTGTTAAGCAAATGATATATTTTTATGTCAAAGAAGGTCCAACGCGTTAAACCGCATATTCACATTTGTCGATGTATCGTGAAGAACAGCTTCAAAAAATTTGAGTTAATAATTTTGGAATTGTACAAAACTCTATTTTGTAGGGGTCACTCCGGGAGGGGCCGAGGGGGAGACAGCTCATCTTTGCTATAAAACCCTGAAAAGTCAATTTTTGATGTTGATGATGTGGAAAAGAAATTTGTTTTTGAAAGGGTCATTTAGGAGGCAAAAGTGAAGAGAGGATAGGGCAGGGGAAGACCAGAGAACATCTCAGCTTTGCCATAAAAGCTTTAAAATTTAATTTTTAAGGAATGTAAACTTAAATTATACAAATTGTGGGTGCTGTTGGCTGAAGTAGTAGAACACGAGACTATGATGCGGAGGGTCGTGAGTTCGAGCCCGCACTGAGTCATGAAATATTGTGTTGAATTCTTCTGATCAGCATTAGTGCGTGGTTGTGTTAGTTGTTGCCAGCCGGTTTCAATGATGAAGGCATAGTCAATGGTCACTGAACATAATTGGCAGCGACACTGACACTATCGTGCACTAAAAAGTAGAGTAACAGCACCCACCTTCGCCGGCCCTGTGGCAAAAATTAGCCGGCGAAGTAAAAAGGTTAAAATAGCAACAAAAAAAAATAACATTTAAATATTTACACTATTTTTTGCATGTAATATGTAACTTCAACGCCCACTAAAGGAGGCGGGGTCAAAAAATGGATTCTTCGGATCTTCTGGCTGCAAGTTCAACATTTTGGACCCTGCTTTGAGATAAAAATTTATAATTTTCTTAACAAAATTACAAAAAAAAAAAAAACTTAAAAATTTATATTGTTTTTTTAGAGGTTGATTTAGTACTGCTTAGGTGAACTTTTGTACTTCTGCCCCGATTCAGCCCATTTACGAAGTTGACCTGTGCTATCCTTCAAAATGTATTTATACCAAATTTCAAGGGTCTGGATTTTTTCGTTTAGACTGAATCGTGATTTCCACAGATGGACGGATATGGCTAGAGTGTCTTAGATTTCATCCCTGATCAAAAATATACATACTTTATGGTGTCTTAAGGGGATATTTCGCTGTGAATATACCCTGCAATTCTGGAGGTATAAAAAGAAGATGTAACTGATTGTAAATTGTAAATAAATTAAGTTGTGGAAAATTTACTATTTTTTATATGTGGAATAATTTATTAGCATCTCAACAAAATAATTGTTTTAATAATTTTCTTTGCACAAATGAAATTTATATGCGAAACTGTGCTTATTCAATTATAAAGAATGTCGTAAAAATAATTAATGCACCATCATGTGCGCTTTTGAAAAAAAGATCTATATAAACTTTTCGACTGCCAAAGTATTCTTCAGTTTCGTAATGGATTTCAAAAAGTTTCTAATAATCTGTATACTAGTATTTGTTACTTCGAGCGAAGCAGCATTTGCCAACATCTTGGGTACTCTGGGCCAAATGTTTGACACGTCTGTATCGACAGTCGTCGATGTGGTGGCTAAGCCTTTTACACAATTTGTTGCAAACACTGCCGAACAGATCACGGACTTGGATGCTATTCAAACTGCAGCCAATAGTTTATTAACTATACCACAATTGCTTAAAGGAGGAAATGAAGGTGGTCTAGTGGAAGTTGTGGACACACTAAACCATCTTTTGGATATTCCCATGTCGCTAGTTGCTAATGGTGAACAGTCTTTGCATACTTCAGCAAAGGGCAACAACGCCCATTCAACTGTAAATAATCAACTGAGCACTATTTCTGATGTAATAGACAAAACCAGCGCACTTACAAACTTTCTAGCTTCTGTTCTGGCTAAAACATCAGCAGGCGGTTCAAGCGATTTAAAAGATTTTCCACAAATAATAGAAAAATTAAGCACATTGGCCAACGTTCTAGCTGTTGTGTTTCCCGACAAAAATGCCAATCAGGAATTAACTTTGTCTACGGTAGCAACTAGTATTCCCGAATTAATGGAAAATTTGAAAAAACTTACCAACTTTCTGACTTCGGTGCAAACTTCATCGGACGGTAACGCTAACGCTAACGATTCAACTGTAAAGAAGGCCGAAAACGTAGAAGTTTCTGAGAAACGTTAATTGAGGATATAGCAAATATAATTTCATTTAAAGTATTTTAGTACAGTTGTGCTTGAATAAATAAAGTTTACTAAAAAAAATTGTGTTTTGTGGGGACTGAAAACTAAAAGTGCTGCATTTAAAACTGTACGAATTGTGGGAGACGGTATCCTAATTTTTAAAGAAACTTGTGCTTTTCTTTGGCAATTTTGATTCCTGCTATTCCTATTCTATTTCATTCAAAATAATTAAAGCGTTTTCAACAAATATGTAAATAAATACATACAATCATGAGTGCTCATAATCCTTAAAATTGGCAGAAATTTCTAGTTAAGCTCAAGTTCGAATCCTTGTATTTTAGTTTTTTTTATCAAAAATTTGTGTGATAAATTAAAAATTCTTATTATAAGTGATATAAATATAGCAGAATGGATTTATACTAATGTTTTTTTTTTTTTTTTTTTATCTTGGACCAGCACTCAGGGTTGACCCCTATATATGCAATGCATTGCGCCGGAACTGAAAACGAGAGGATAGTATTTAGGGGACAGATTAGGAAATATGAGAAGGTAGACAGTTGTTTTTAATAGCTATTTCAACCTTTTACTTCGCCGGCTAATTTTTGCTACAGGGCCGACGAAAGTGGGTGCTGTTGCTCTGCTTTTAGTACATGATCGTGTCAGTCGCTGCCAATTATGTTCAGTGATCAGTGACTATGCCTTCATCTTTGAAACCGGCTGGCAACAACTAACACAACCACGCACTAATGCTGTTCAGAAGAATTCAACACAATATTTCATGACAGCGCGGGCTCGAACTCACGACCCTCCGCTTCAGAGTCTCGTGCTCTACTACTTCAGCTAACAGCACCGGTTAATCGATTAATTGAAACCCAATTAATTGTTTAGCTAATTTAAAATTGGCTATTTTTGAATAGTTTCGATTTATTAACCAAAAAAAATTATTGAATATAATTTGAGGCATTTGAATATATTTTTACACGTTTAATACTCGTCGAAAAAAAAATAATTAAAAGCATTCCACGTGGGTGGCTCCAAAAAGTGTTGACTGAAAGGTCTGTTATTCTAAATGAGCTTAAATGATTTATTAATGCTTGATTAATAATGCAATGAGAGCCGTATTAGTGGCTTTCATGATATTAATTTAAAATCTAAGAACTAGATTTAAGGAAACACATGTTCAAGTTGTACATCTAATTACAATACATTAATCAATTTTCGGAAAGCCTAGCCTGTATGCATAAGCTTGCCTGTGGCAGTCACAGAAAAGATTCTGGACTCACTCTTCTTTTGCTTCATGGAAACAGTTCCTATACTAAAGATCATAGCAAGAGCTTAGGCGTACATCATACGTCTGATCTCACAATCTCAAATGAGTGCAAGTTAGTTTAGAAGCTCTCTGCTGATTGCGGGCCGAATCCTAAGAGGCTTACCTTACCCTGGCAAAAGTTTAGCTTAGATTGTACAGGCTGCCAGTTTTAATTAACAAATCCAGCACACTTGGGCCTTAGTAGATCCTATTGTGTTGCTTGAAAACGCCACAAACACCCAAAGTCTTGGGCGGGAATCGAACCCACAACCTCTTTACTAATAGGCTGGTATCGCTACTAATCAGCCACAGCGGCACCTTTGCACCGGCAAATGGTGATTTAGGATAATTTCTGGTCCGTTACTTAATCACATTTGATGGTTCGACTAAAGGAATTTTAATATAATTTTTAGAATGAGTCGAGACTTATTTTCTTTTTAACTCGGACCAGCACTCAGGGGATAACCCCTACATATGCAATGCATTGCGCTGAAACTAGAAAGGAGGAGGTAGATGAAGAAAGATAGAGAAGCTATTTGAACTGTACCTTTGACTTCGCCGGCTAATTTTTTGCTACAACGCCCACGAAGGAGGGTGCTGTTCCTCTGCTCTTTTAGTACATGATTGTGTCAGTCGTTGCCAGTTATGTTCAGTGGCCACTGCTATACCTTCATCACTGTAACAACTATGCAGTAATGCTGATCAGAAGAATTCGACTGGTTAAACTTGGGACGCTCCGCATCATAGTATCGTATTAACTAGCGCAGCCAACAGCACCCTCAACCCTAAGTGTCAGTGTTGCAAAAATAAAAAATAAATATATATATATATATATATATATATAGGGTCCGCCAAATAACTTTTTTTTTTTAAATGCTATAAAAAAACTACTGAATATTTTCTCAAATTTCTTTTTTTATTTGAAAGTACAAACCTTCCGGTTAATAATGGAAAATAGCTTTATTCAAATAGCTGCCTCGGCTGGCCTACACAATCGCTCCAATTTTTAAGCACATTATCGATTGTGTGCAGCTGTATTTCACCAATTACTTCACGAATATTGTCCTTTAAAACGTCAATTGTCTCTGGCTTGTCGTCGTAACACTTATCTTTGACGGCACCCCACAAATAATAGTCCAACGGTGACCAATCGCTGCTCCGAGGGGGCCAAACGACATCAGCTCTGCGGCTGATAATGCGATCTTCAAAAACAGGGCGCAAAACATCGAGTGTAGCTTCGGCTGTGTGGCACGTAGCGCCGTCCTGTTGAAACTAAATGTTGCCAATATCGTCCTCTTCAATTTTTGTGAACAACAATTCGTTCAACATGGCCCGATAACGATCGCCATTTACGGCCCATTTCGAAGAAAAATTGCCCAATTATACCTCTGGACCAAAATCCGCACCAAACAGTGACTCGTTTTGGGTGCGTCGGCTTTTCTTTGTATGCGTGCGGGTTTTCTGTGCCCCAAATGCGAACATTTTGCTTATTTACATACCCGCCAAGATCAAAATGAGCTTCATCTGAAAAGAAGATTTTTTTTGGCAAAATCGGCATCTTCTGTAAGTCGATCGCAGGCCCACTTAGCGAAGCGAAAACGCATTGGATGGTCAACCATATTCGTTCAGCGGAAGGATAAAACTAATTATCTGTCAAATCAGACATGAGCTAAGTGTTACCATTCACGAAATAAGCACTAGTTGAAAAAAAACCGTTAGATTGCGGACCCTATATATAATCATCTTTGGGAATCTGCTTCGTCCATGACTGAGTCTACTTTAGCCCCTTCACAATGTCATTAGAATTAGAATTTTCACAGCTACTCCTATGGCATAGATCTCTACTCGAAATATTGTGCAGTGCGTCGTTTAACCTAAAAGAGATCGAATGTTCAAGATACTCAGTTCCATACTTTAGTCCATAATGGAGCTTTTCGCTCTCAATGGCGGAAGGGAAATGGCAAAGTTTTAATGGCATTGGAGTCTATCATTTTATTGTTACTGAAAATTGTATGCTGAAAAAGTAAAATATTAACTTACCTCTTGAGTGTTCTAGACAACGAAATAGCGCATGTATCCACAATTATAGTGAATGGTTGGTCACCGTACCTCAATGGTAATCATAAAGAAGAATTTTGTTTATGATCACAGCACATGCCAGATAAGAAAGTATTTTCATAGTTGCTTATCATAGATGAACAAGATCTTTTTAAAGTCGAAAGAACTTGGATTAGTTTATTTTTTGCGCACATAAACTGTATTATTATATGCCATAAAATGTAATTTTTTTTTAGTTCAGACTTTGGGGCCGTGTGCTACAGAATTTCCAAACGTGCCATTCTCTAAATGAATGATTAGCATACGAGTTGCCACTGAAAATGAGTGTTTGCGATCAACAAACTTTTTTATAAAAGCTTCCAAAATTCGTTTTAATATGTAGATAACGAATATAAGTATAAATATGGCTAAATCCCGGAGACAGTCCCCCAATCAAAAATTTTTTAAACTAATTTACTTTGTACGGTAATTTTAAACCAGATACAATACGAGTATTATAAATTAGAAAAAATTTACCAATTCCTCTTCTATTACAGATCGTTATATATAAAAAAATTCCAGTTATTCATTACTTTAGTGTTAAATTCTCTGCAAAAAAGAATTGACGGGAGCATTGATACAAAAATAAAATTTTGTAGCGTGCGTCACGATTTCACTTTGTAAAAATCTTGCTAAAAGCTTTTGCAATTGTTATTTTTGTTTTCTGTTGGCCTCTTGTTATTGATTTTCGCCTACATCTAGAGACTTATATACAGCTACGAGGTCTGTTCAAACAATAAGGTGAAAGTACTTATTTGAATGATTTCAGAGATTTAGGCTAAGTCGGATAGGGAGGGGCCTTGGAAAGAAATTATTCCTGTGTCACAGGACAGCGGTCTCAACAAAATCTGAGAAGAGTCTTTTAATAAAGAAGCTAAGGAAAGAAGGACTCCTCCAAGTATATTTCGAAAATACAGGAAAGGCTGCTTCAGAATAGTTTTGAAATACTTTACAGAGGAACTCTTTACTGCAAGCGTTGCACTCGTAAATACGAGTACGGGTACATGAAAAAACAATAAGTAACAGCGAGCCGTAATTATTTCTTGCTCCTAGAACACGTCTGAAAATGTATTGGCCAAAGGTAACAGAGATTGCTTTGCAGAAATATAAAAACGTCTGTGTAATAAAAAAATGGGTAAAATCCACAATCATAAACCGTGCGTCTAGCCAGCCGATTTTTCTAAAATTTTGGCAGTACATTACGGGATATCTTGGGGGTAAAATAGGCTAATTTCATTTTTGATATCTCAAGTGGGTGTGGCACACAGTGGGATTTCTTCATACATCCCATGGCATTTCATGGCAAAAAGTATAACGAGAGGTCGTTCAATGCTGAAATTTTGCACATGATCCTTTGATCTACTCAGTCAATAAATATATTAAGTTTTATCAAAGATAGCCACGCCCATCGCATCCCCCCTCCCTTATATCCTGAAAATATTTTTCCTTCCGAAATGTTTGTTTCTTCACCAGAAGTTACGAAACTTGGCACAAGTTATCAGTATTATGAAGTTGACATATCAAGAAAGTGTCACTGAAATAGGCCACGCCCATAGCAGCGCGCCCATAAAACCCGGAAATATTTTTTAGCCCTAAATTTTTGTTCCTTTACCAAAAGTTACGAAACTTGGCAAAATTTATTAGTATTATAAAGTTGAAATACTTGGGAAAGTTTAATGTATATGTGCCACGCCCATCACAACCCGCCCATATAGCCCGAAAATATTTTTTTGCCCCAAATATTTGTTCTTTTACCAAGCATTATTAAACTTGGCACATGTATTAGAAGTTAAAATATCTGGAAAGTTTCGTGAAAATACGCCACGCCCATCGCCCCCCGGCCAAATAACCCGAAAATATTTGTTTTACCCAAATTTTAGTTTCTGCACCAAAAACTATGAAATTTTGCAAAAAAAATATCAGTGTTATGAAATTGAAACATTTGGAAAGTTCTATGGATATTTGTCACGCCCATCGTCTTCCGCTGGGTACAAAGCATTAAATGAAAACCTTTTGTGCAAAGTCGAATAGTTGGGGAACCGGGTCCCAGCAGCTAGTTAAAAATAAAATGGGAAATTGCAGCATTCGTTTCTGTGAGATTTGATGGAACTGTTGGAATGGCTCTCGAAAAAGCGAAAGAGATGCATGGAATATTGGGAATATTAATCGTCAGGGTTGGGGAATTTCGTACTAACCAAAAAGGTAATAACATAAAAATATGAATGCGGGAAGTTCTCATGTTCAATTTTCGTTAAAAACATTGGTTAAATAGTTGATATTCCTACTTGATAACTAGCACCACTTGCAAAAGTGGAAAAATTTAACAAAGAACGCTGATGAGATGGCGTAGCGGCCTCGAAATCAGTACTGATCCGTTCTGCTGGTTTGATGATTATTGAAAAATATTCTTAATATTCCAACCTTAATACAAAGTAATAAATAGCATTTGAACAAATTCATTTATTAATAAAATAATAAAAAAATGATTTGCAGTCTGGCAGATTCGAACTTAAGCCCGTTGAAAAAAAATTAAGAATTTATGTTCTTTTATTTCATTTTAAAGAGTTTTTTTTGCACTTTTGCTATTTTCAAAATACGCTGTTGCTATTATTTGGCTTAAAAATATTATTGTTAGTTCATTTGATTTGAAATAACTGGAAATAAAAATGATCATTCTCTTTGACTTCTTACACCAACAACACGTACAAGTGATGCCACCGTATATCGCCATTTTAAAAATTCACATGCGCACTCACACACTAATACTAAGTATTTGCGTCAAACGGCTATATGTTGTTTATGTTTATTGCAAGACAGATTTTATGACATTTTTATATTAGGATAGATAACAAAAGATTAATTAAAATACTTTATTATTTTCATATATTCTAGATAAAAGCACACGCATGCATATGCGTGTGTGTGTGTTTATACAAAGCATACATAGATATTATGTTTTTATAATATTTAAAATTTTAACACTAGTTATCGTAAGCTCGATCCCCTACTATTTGCATGATAATAACATTACAGCGATCCAGTTTAAAGGCACGTGATTGCCATATAATTTATTAGTGAATGTGATTGTAGTTGAATTTTAAAAATTACACAATACGTGTGATAAATACACGTACTTCATTCTGCTGTTTATACGAATGATCTTGGAAGAAAAGTCAATAATTCTATTGCGGAAAGCTCATCTGTATTTATGTGACAAATTTTGCTGCTTCAGTGTTAGTTTTTTGATTTTAATTATAGTTTTATTGCATCAATTGTGAAGATATTTTTATATAATTTGTTTATTACCATCTCCAAAAAATGAAATGGAGATAGTTTAAAATTGTATAAAAGCCACCACTCCGACGACGTTCTGTTATTAAGTTCGAGAATATCTCTAGTCGTTATCAGTGAATATTCGGAAAGTCTACAGAAAGATGAAGTTCATAATAGTGTGCTGTTTAGCCATTCTTGTTTTGCTAGTCAGCGAAGGTAAATATATAAGTACTTTATAAAATGTGATTTGGCAAAAGTTTTAATACAAATTTCGTTGCAATAATTAAAATAAAAGGACAAGCAATAACTAGAGGTTTTCGCCTAAGACCCGGCCTTGGAAGCTATGGTGGACATGGTTTCAATGCTGGCGGATATGGTAAAAGATACCCTGGTGGACATGGTTCCCATGATGGCGGACTTCTTGAAGAAATCTCTCCTAACTTTAATTTTTTTGACTTCATTTCTGGCCTAAGTGGTCAATCAGGCCAGTATGATCAACCTAATGGTATTGAACAACCTCGAGCTGAAAATCTAGTCCATAATACACAGCAAGGCAAATCTGATGACACACACGCTGGGATTGCAGAAGAAATAAATAGTACAATTTGATATTTTGTACTATAAAAACAAATTGTTTCACTAAAATTAAAAATTAAAGCACATTCTGTATAATCCAAGAAATACAAATAATAAAGAAGTAGCAGTTATAAGCTACGCATCTATGGTATAGAATTCCAAATCTGACATTTACAAAGATGGACCGGAGGTAATATTCATTGTACACCAATATACCTCGCTTTGCGTCATTCCGTTTTGCGTTTTTTCGAAGTTGCGTCGCTGCTGAATTAGTACTAATTTTCTCTGTGCGTGGTTAGATTTTCGAAGTTGCGTTGTTTTGGGATCGAGTCTTTAGTTTTTTTTTTGATACCCTCCAAAAAAGAATTTGGAGGGTATATTCACTTTGTCATTCCGTTTGTAACGCATCGAAATATCCATCTCAGACCCCATAAAGTATATATATTCTTGATCAGTGATGAAATCTAAGACGATCTAATCATGTCCGTCCGTCCGTCTGTGAAAATGACGATTCAGTCCAAACGAAAAGAGCTAGACTCTTGAAATTTGGTACAAATATATTTTGAGGCTTAGAGCAGGTTAAGTTTGAAGATGGGCTAAATCGGGCAAGAGGAAAAAAAGTTCCCCTAAGAAGAACTAAACCAACCCAGAAAAAACAACATAATTTTTAAAGTTTTTGAAATTTTGTTAAGCAAATGATATATTTTTGTGTCAATTACGGTCCAACGCCTTAAACTTGGAGCCATAAAATAAAAATAAAATATTTTTGGACCCCGCCCACTTTAGTGGGCGTTACTATATGCAAAAATAGTATAAAAATTTAACAAATTGTTTTACTTAAGCATACATTCCTTAAAAATAACAGTTTTGAGCCTTAATGACGAAGCTGAGACGAAACCTGGTACTACTCTGCCCTACCACCTCCTCCCCCTTCACCCCCTAAATGACCCTACCAAAAAAAAAAATATATATATATATATATATATATATATATATATATATATATATATATATATTTTTAATTTTGTATACAATTATTTATTTTTAGAGTTTTATGACTGCCTGTTTCTGCCCTACCCCCTTCCCCCCTTCGCCCCTGAATGACCCTATAAAAAATAAAAAATTTTGTTTTGTTTATAATTATCCCAAGCATTTATTTATAGGGTTTTATGACAAAGGTGAAATGTTTCCTCCACAGCCCTTGCCAGAGAGACCTCCCCAAAATACCGTTTTTATACCCTCCAAAGAGAATTGGACCCTATAAAGTAAATATGTATATTCTTGATTAGTGATGAAGTCCAAGACGGTCTAGCAATGCCCATACGTTCATCCGTGAAAAACATGATATTGTCTATTTTTGAACCCCGCCCCCTTTTAAATTCACTTACTAAATATTTGGAAGGTATTTAAGATTCCACCCGGTCGAATATAACGTTTTTACTTGTTTAATTTTCTTCTTTCTTCTAAACATTTTTTTCTATTTTGTTTTATCTTAATTTGTTTTTTTTTTCTTTTTTTTGTATATAATAAAATTTTATTTTCCCCCTTATTCAACGTCACGTCAAGACAATATCAAAAATAGGACATTTACATACCCTTTCTGTGCAACAACTAACTACTTCTGACAGCCTCTTACTACTCTCTATGTCGTTGAATATAGCAAAAAGTTGTGAGAAATTGACTATTTTTGAAGAGAATGAGTGCTCTAACTTTCATATTGTCTTGACGTGACGTTGACGTTGACAAATAGAATAAGGGGGACTATTTCTGTTTTTTAAATGTTTATTTTTTGTTCAATTTTCTTTTTAAAAAGTAGTATTTTCGTAGCCCTGGAACCTATCTGCGACCTTTATATAGTTTGTTATACAATATCATAATTCACTTTGTGTCATTTCAATTTGCGTCGCTTTTCTTTTGGAATGTAACCACGACGTAAAGTGTGGTATTGCGATTGCCGAATTTGGCGGCGTCACTATGGATCCAAAACGTCCTTTCCTTTAGGGTTTTATCATAAACGTCTAGTTTCCTTTTGTAAACATTCACTTTATTTTAGTCAGGAGCAGGCATAATAAGTGCATTTTACCAAATTGCATTTTTTTTGTTTAAAAAAAAGTTTACTTTTTTGCCCCCAATTGTATTAACAACCCATGAATATTTCTTTATTAATTTTAAATTTTATAGAAAATATATTAAATCTTAACTGGGATGTATGAAATAGTAAAAAATTGAAAAATTCGCTGTGTTACGCATTATTTAAGGGCAGAAGTCGCCTGCAGATTTTAAAGGTTCTATAGTTGAGACGATAACCTTTTTTTGATACCGACCATCAACTGTCCTTGTAATTAATCTATGATAGCGAAAGTTGGGTTCTAAATGAAGATTGTCTCCATTTTCGTGAAATGAATTAATAAAATCCGTATAAGCATTTCGCCCTGATGTATAGACTTCAAATGTTATTCATAAGGCGTTTGTAATGTTTGCAAACACTTATTTGACATATTTCAAATAAGCAGTTTAAAAAGATAAATACTTTTTTTTTGTAAATAAAGACTTTATACTATAAACACACTATTTATAAAGAAACACATTTATCTAAATTTTAAAAATGCAAATAAATACTTCAGTTTGTGCTTAATTACCAAATGTAGGGTAGTTATTCACAAGTTTATTACTTAGTACTGATTAAAATGAAAAACAGTCTATCATTAAAGATTTAGTTTTCTATTTACACGAGCAACAACAAAAAATATATTCATAGAAAAAGAGTGATTTCCAAATGTGTAGGAATTTCCCTATTTATTTAATAAAATTATTTAAAATGCTAAACAGGCAAATATCAATAAAAACAAAAAGTATAAAAATCTGTAGGGAAAAAAATCTATTCAGTCATTTAGTAAACTTGACATTGACAAGATGAAATATCTATTAGTGCTGTGGGCTCTTTGCGCCATTTTTGCCTTAATCAACGGTTTGTATTTAAAGCGAAAAGGAAAGAAATAAATTTTGATTGGAAAACAAAATGTTATTAACTATTTAGCTGCTCCCGTGCCTGGTGGTGGAGGTGGAGGAGGCGGCGGTGGCGGTGGTCGTGGTTGTAACTGTGAGCCTGGTGGTGGAGGAGGTGGTGGCGGTGGCGGCGGTGGTGGCGCTGGCAATGGACCTGGTGGTGCCGGCGGTGCTAAGGGTCCCGATTGTGTGCGTCCTGCCTGGATGAAACCATGTCCTTGAAATATAAAATTCTATAATTTTCGAAATTTACAAGTAAATTAAATTAAAAGTTACAAGTTATTAAATTTAAATCACAAAAAGATCTGTTTAACTTTGTAATACGAGTAGTTCCGAGTTTTCAAATCAAGAGCATTAATCAGTTTGTATGTGCATGTTTTTTTTTATTTCTTATTTTTATACCCTCAAAAAAATAATTGGAGGATATATTCACTTTGTCGTTCCGTGTGTAATGCAGCGAAATATTCCTCTAAAGTATATATATTCTTAATCAGTGATGAAATCTAAGACGATCTAGCCATGTCCGTCTGTGCGGCACAATTCACTGTGGAAATCAGAGCCAGACCCTTGAAACTTAGTATAAATATATCTTGAAGGATAGCACAGGTCAAGTTTGCAAATGGGCTGAATCGGGCCAGAGGAAAAAAAGTTCCCCTAAGAAGAACTAAAACAACCTCTAAAAAACAACATAATTTTTAAAGTTTTTTTTTGTAATTTTGCTCAGCAAATGATATATTTTTATAACAGAGAAGGTCCAATGCCATATAATCCAAAAAAAAAAAAATTTTTTTGGACCCATGCCCTCTTTAGAGGGCGTTATAATATGCAAAAATGATGTAAAAATTAAAAAAATTGTTTTACTTAAGCTTACATTCCTTAGAAATAAAATTTTTAAGCTTTAATGACGAAGCTGAGACGAAACCTGGTACTTCTATGCCCTACCCCCTACTCCCCCTTTGTCGCCTAAATGACACTATAAAAAAAAAATTAAATAAATTTTACATTTAGTTATCCCAAACATTTATTTTTAGAGTTTTATCACAAAGGTGAAATGTCTCCCCACAGCCCTTTCCAGAGCGACCCCGCCAAAATACAGTTTTTAATACCCTCCATAAAGAATTGGATCCCATAAAGTATATATATTCTTGATCAGTGATCAAGTCTAAGACAATCTGGCAATGCCAATACGTTCGTCTGTGGAAAATATGATATAGTCTATTTTTGGACCCCGCCCCCCTTTAGTGGGCGTTGCGGTACGATGTTATATGCAAAAATAGTGTAAACATTGAAAAATTTTTATTCATTAAGCCTATAAGAACCTTAGATGTTCTCTGATCTTGCCTCTTCCCGTAATGACTCCGGCAAAATAGAGATTTAAGAAAAGTCTTAAAGGAACTCTATCCCAACAAGTTAAACATTTTAAATTTACTTACCAAATATTTGGAGGGTATTTAAGATTCGATCCGCTCGAATATAACGTTTCTACTTTTTTTTTTTTTTTTGTTTTCAATTACGAGTAATAAGTACTGAAAATGTGAGCAAATAAAATAAATACGATTGTTTTCAATTTAATTTTGCCTTGTGGTATTTTTAGGAAACTAATTTTGTATTTTGAATGTTAGCCTTGATCAAGTATCAAGAGGTAGTCGTTTTCGTTTATAAACTTTTTGCTTCTTTCCCGTCTTCGTTTTATCTTCTATTAATATCTGTAAAAAAACATTAACGAATTAAAATTATAACATTTTCTTTGACATATTCAATTAAGTGCCTGTAACTAGAAAAGCTTTATGAGAGCTTTCGTCGAGTAATAGTTGGTAATGCCATGTTTAATTTTCTGTTGCTGTTGAATTTTTAGTATCTCCATAAAATTACTTTAAGATGTGCCTTTTTATCTATGAAAAACTAGATGCGAAAGTTTGACACCAGCAATACAAGAAATTAATCAATTTTATCAATTATTATATAATAAAACCACTTTTATCAAGGTAATATTCAACACATGTTCTTAAGCGTTTCGAATTGAGTGAAAAACAATATTAGGTGAATTTTAACAATATTTCCTTAATTGTATTTACATATAAATAATTTAATTAATTTAAAAAAATTACTGTGGGTAACGTTCAATACATAGTTTTCAAAGTTTTATATATTTTCCACACATGCGCCTGTAATTAAAATAATGCAACAGTTTGCAAATAAAATTTATAAAACTATGGATAACGTTCAGTACATCTTTGAGGGATAAAAGTCTTGATTAATTTTAGGGATGTAAACCACGAATAAAAAAAATAGGAATTTTAATTGTCAATGAAACTACTTAGGAAGAGTAACATGCAATATAAAAATTACTAATACATAATAGAAAATTCAACTGCGATCAGCAATAGCTGATCGTAACGTTTTTCACATTAAGATAAATTTTTTTCGATTAATATTGACGAGTTTTAAGAATTGTCACCACATACAAAATGCTAATTAATTTTTATCACACACAAAAAGGCGAAATCAGCATGTTGCTGCAGCGCGTCGCACAGTGGTACCAAAGACTCTTTCTTCACGAATCAATTGATATCTTCACAACGTGGACCAGCATTCGGCACCATCTTTTAGAATAAACTGAAATTTACGACAACTTAATTAAATAAATTAACAAACATAATTTCTTTATTCACCCAAGATTCTGAATAAATGCGAGTTAACCAAAATTAGGTGGTTTTTAATAAGCCTACAGAATAACTCATGAAGCATGGAAATTGAAATCAATCACTCAATTTTTTTTTAACTCAGACACGTGGAGTTAAGGAATGAATAGCCAGAAGTAAAATGTTCACTGGTCTTAGCTTTATTTTGTATGATGAAAGAGCTAATGTTTCATGCAATAGACGGCCGCTTTAGGTCGAAAAATATAGGGTGTTTTTTTTATAGAGCGACACAAGTTTAAATCATAATAAAACAAGGAAATATATTTTTAATATCAATGAAATGGGCTGTATTGGAAAGAAAATTTTATGAAATTATTGTTTAAATATGATTTCTGGCATGTGGCCGCCACGGCTGGCGCATATAAAGCGCAATCTGGAACACCAATTTTCAACAACTAAATAAATCTTCCATAAAGTGGAAGTGGACACAACCCCAGTTGCTGAGAACGGCGACGAATTGATTGATTATAATCATCTTCAATGCTTTACTGTACAGCGGTTACAGCTTCTTCAGTGCACACTGTTCGGCGTCTCACGGAATGAGACGTGGCTGATTCTATTGCTCTGCGAATCAGCCGCCCTGAGGAACGATTATGTACGCCATAAAATAGAAAAAGTGCACGATGAGTTTGACGAATAGAATAATTAGTTTGATTAAAAATTTCACCAAATTGCACGCGTTGCTCTGGTGTTGTGACACACTAAAAAAACTCGCTGTACAATGGGCTTGCACGCCGCGGATGCGCTATTGGGGCCATTACTTAGCTTTCCCCCTTTTTTTGCTAATGAAATTAATTTTCATTAACAATATGAAATGAGTTCTTTCAAGCCCAAAATATTTATTTATTTATCGAAATATTTTGCGAGTGCGTTCACCTTAAGGTAGAGTGGCTTCCATAATGTTTGCATGGCATCTTTTAAATTCATCGTTTTTTGCATATTCGGGCAATTTTAATACACCCTAATGATATAAGTTCTGCTAAAATGCTACTCTTTATTGCTGCAAAATGTTTCATAATATAATATTTTTCAAATACATAATTTATTTAAATATATTTTATTTATCAATAAGCCATACTTATATTTTTGTTGCACTCTTTAACGTTTTCAATTGTTCATCAAAATTTATAAAATATATATAATATAAAAAGTATTTTCATGTAGATGTGCACAATATAAATATATTTTCTATTTTTTGTTTTTTAATGTAAATGTCAAATGGTTGAATTTTGAACACTAGCCGAACCCAATTCTATTGCTTCTAGCACGTTAGAGATTTTGTAAGGGATTACATTTTCCACCATCTGCGTTACAAACGCCACCACCATTTCCTCCGTTGCCGCCTCCACCTTCACCACCATTGCCACCTCCTCCTCCGCCATTGCCAAAAGCTCCGCCATTGCCACCACCTCCTCCGCTACCTCCATTCCCACCATGGCCACCATTTCCACCTAAACTTCCTGGCAAACCTGGATTACTTTCAGCAACAAGGCCTTAAAAACAATAATTAGTTTTTTATTTTACTATAAAATATTTCACAAAAAAAAAAATAAAATTAAAATAACCAAAGTATATAAATACAAGGTAGTGCCACTTGCTTTTATTAAATTTTAATAAGGATTTCTGACGTTTATTTTTCTACATCGTATTGAATATGACGTTGCCACATTATAAAACATAATTTTCTTTATTTGAAAATTTTTAAATAAAATCTGTAATACATACATATATGTATATATATGTATATATATATATATATATATATATATATATATATATGTATTTTAAATGAAATTTATTTGCTGGTGGTCAAGCAATGTCTATATGCATTTCATTGGTGCTTTACCAAATTATCAGTAGACTTTAACCATGATTTGGTATAGGACCAATGAAATGCATATAGACATTGCTTGACCACCAACAAATAAATTTCATTTAAAATAGTATTGTGAGAACAATATGTCAAATAAAAAATTTCATATATATATATATATATATATATATATATATATATATATATATATATATAAGATTTTCCATTTGTCTAGTAATTTCGTTAATTAAATTGTATATACTAAACTTCATTCATTGAAATTGTCCAGTTCAGCAATTTCCAAAATAATGGCCTTTTTAGTACCAAGCAACATTTTCATGAGATCACGGCCAAACCACCATTATAATATATTATACCATGGTATTTAACTATTATTTTATCCCCTCTCTTTTAACATATTTTATTGTATTACCTCATTTTCAATGTAAACATACTGAACAAGGCGAATTCACTACTAGGTGAACTCGATTTGCAACCCTGTAGAAAAATATCACGAGCTGTCAAATAGAAAGAAATAAGAAAAATGGCGATTGTGATGGCGATACTGAAGAGTTTGACAGCCCGTGAGTTTTGCCTTGGTATCAGCTGATCGACATTTTCTGAATTAAGGCCACGTACAACATAAATAGAATCTCCCGCTCAATATCTGATTGTGAATCGTTTTTGCATATTGACAGAGAGAAAAATTTCATTTTGAGGTTTTGAACATAAACATTTTGCAATATTTTGTTAAAATAATTTAATAAAATGTAAAGAATATATAAAGATACGAAAAATCCCAGTTTCTATGCATTTCCACAAGAAGTAAAAAGTCATTAGCCCTATTCACAATCTTGTGCAAATGGTCGAGCATCATTGCGTTTGCAAAATAATTGTACTCTACACCAACAAAATACATTGAAAAGCCAGCACAATTAAGAGAAGAGCGTAGGTAGAACTTCATATTGATAACGACAAAATTACAATAATAGAAATGCTTTGTAAGAATCTCTATTTAGAACAAGATTTCAAAACGATTATTTCATACAAAATACTTTAGAATTAACATATTTAGCGCTTTCGTATAATTTTCTCAGAAAACAATATTAACAGACAACTGCAACGAATCACATAAGAATAAAATAATATTTATAAACGAAATTTTATTTAAAATTTTTCCCATGGAATAGTCTAGTTATTGAATCGGCTGCATAGAACGGTTACATTTGAAATTTTCTGTTGGCTTGCTTATGGGGCGGCACTAGGGCGTTGCGAAGTTATTTTTCAAAAGGTGCCCCTAATTAGCTATTTTAATATCTTATGTGTTGCTATCTTTTACCATTCCATTTGCTCGATTTTCTCTCTTGTTAACTATTGATACATATCTATGCATGAGTGTTTGTGTGTATGGGGAGCGAGCGTGTGAGTGTGTATCATCGTAGACATGTACATGGTTAATTAAATTATTCTAATCAACAAACACATATTCCATCTGAATTAATCGCAAAACAATTTGTTTTTTTTTATTTTTTGAAATAATAGTTTTACAAAAAAGCTCTTTTTGATTATTTATATATCTGTGGACTTTTGACAAAACAACCTTTTTCTAAAACAGCAATTTTAAAGGGTAGCGAAAAAGCTTTTTAAATACCTCAAAACAATTTTTAAAAAATAATTGGTAAAAATGTAATATTATTTTTTAAAAATAGCTTTTTCACTCCACTTTAAATTTGCTGTTTTAGAAAGAGGTTGTTTTGTCAAAAGTCCACAGATATGTATTATAACTTAGGATCACTAGCCTCCATAACCGCCACTGCCACCAAATCCACCAGGTCGACCAGGTTGTCCTGGTTGACCACCATAGCCAGCACTACCACCGTAACCGCCATTGCCCCCATTCCCACCAGGTTGGCCGGGTTGACCACCATAACCACCATAACCGCCATTGCCACCAGGTTGTCCTGGTTGACCACCATAGCCACCACTACCACCGTAACCGCCATTGCCCCCATTCCCACCAGGTTGGCCGGGTTGACCACCATAACCACCTCCTCCACCTCCTCCACCATAACCACCACTACCCCCATAGCCATTTCCACCATAATAGCCAAAACCAGTATATCCACCGCCACGGCCTCCTCCACCAGCAGGACCAGCGTATCCTCCACCATATCCACCGCCACGGCCTCCTCTTCCTCCCCAAATACCACCACGTTGAGCAGTCACTTTAATTAATGCAAGAAAAATTATAATGAAAAATATCAATTAAGTAATTATTTCGATGTACCTCCACTGAGTATCACTACCAACGTGGCTAGAAAGCACGCAATTGTAAATTTCATTTCACTCTAAATACACCGAATGTTGACTGTTACTGTCAGGAGAATATATTTCACTGAAGTAAAGATTTGAATTAAAATATCTGCTTTTCTAAATGACAATTTTATATGGAAGTTTTTCATTATAGTTTTTGTCTATGAGCTGCAAAAACATTTGAGTTTGGTTTAATAACACTGAGAAACAAGAAAGAGATTCTTTCAGCACCACTTATCTCAGTTGTTGTTCATAGGTTTTTTTTATATTGTTTTTTAGATAATAATTTTAAATAGTTTTATTGCTCTATTTTCGAGTTAAATTATACTTAGAGTAGCGCAATAGCCACTCTTCAGTTTGCTGAAGTATTTAACGCTACACTAAGAAACCGAAAATTCCGAACTCGACTTCCCACGCAGTCATGAATTTTTCTGATTTATATTCGTGCATGGTTGCGTTAGTTATTGCCGGCCAGTTTCAGTGGCAAAGGCATTGCACTGGTCACTGCACAGCACCCTCCTTTGCCGCTATTGTAGAAAAGAATTTGCCGTGGCTATACACAATTCTCTATCTTCTCATCTTTCTTTGCTTCGAGTTACTCAGACCGATTGCTTCGGAGTTAGTCAGACCAAATTAAAAAAATTATTGAACCATTGTCGAGCACTCAAATGGCTGCCATTTTGATTACGCCATAGAGGTCAATATTGGAATGCTCGACTAATGCACTTTGCCAAGAACAATCCCATTGTCGAATATCCGAAATCATATGAAAACATTAATGTAATTTTAAACAAAAAATGATTTGCATTGCAATTTAGTGTTTATTATATATTAATGTGTATTACTTTTTATCATTAGGGTGGGATAAACTTGCTACCAATTTATTTATTTTTTAATCGTAATTACTTTTGCTACTGAATATTTTTATAAGACATATTTTTTTTGTAATTATCCTCCATAACTCTCACCGCTTGCGTTACCAGCAAAACCATCATCTTTTCAAACTTGTTCCATTTCTACACCAAAGCCACCATCCTTTACAAATTGTCCCATTTGTCCACCCAGGCCACCATCTTGTCCAAATTGTCCCGTTTTTGCACCAAAACCGCCATCTTTTACAAGTTGCTCCATTTCTGCACCAAAGCCATTTACAAGCTGTCCCATTTGTTCACCAAGGCCGCCATCTTGTCCAAATTGTCCAGTTTTTGCACCAAAACCGCCATCTTTAACAAGTTGCTCCATTTCTGAATTAAAGCCACTTACTAGCTGCCCCATTTGTTCACCAAGGCCGCCGTCTTGTCCAAATTGTCCCGTTTTTGCCCCAATGCCGCCATCTTTTACAAGTTGTCCCATTTGTTCACCAAGACCACCATCTTGTCCAAATTGTCCCGTTTTTGCTCCAAGGCCACCATCTTTTACAAGTTGTCCCATTTGTTCACCAAGGCCACCATCTTGTCCAAATTGTCCCGTTTTTGCACCAAAGCCGCCATCTCTAATAACATGTCCCATTTGCTCGCCATAACCACTGCTGGTGCTGGCGCTGCCCCCACTATATCCAGCATTGTTGCCTTTTTCACCTCCACCATATCCGCCAAAACCGCCAGACTGCCCTTGTTGACCGTTACTTCCACCTAGATATCCCATACCACCGGCATCGCCGCCACCGCCCCCTCCAGCACTGTTTCCTTTGTCACCACCACCATACCCGCCAAAACCACCAGACTGCCCTAGTTGACCGTTACTTCCACCTAGATATCCCATACCACCAGCATCGCTGCCACCGCCACCGCCACCTCCAGCACTGTTTCCTTTGTGACCACCACCATTCCCGCCAAAGCCACCAGACTGCCCTAGTTGACCGTTACTTCCACCTAGATATCCCATACCACCGGCATCGCTGCCACCGCCACCTCCAGCACTGTTTCCTTTGTCACCACCACCATACCCGCCAAAGCCACCAGACTGCCCTAGTTGACCGTTACTTCCACCTAGATATCCCATACCACCGGCATCGCTGCCACCGCCACCGCCACCTCCAGCACTGTTTCCTTTGCCACCACCACCATACCCGCCAAAGCCACCAGACTGGCCTAGTTGACCGTTACTTCCACCTTGATATCCCCAACCACCGCCATCGCTGCCACCGCCACCTCCAGCACTGTTTCCTTTGTCACCACCACCATATCCGCCAAAGCCACCAGACTGCCCTTGTTGACCGTTACTTCCACCTCGATATCCACCGCCATCGCTGCCACCGCCACCTCCAGCACTGTTTCCTTTTTCACCACCACCATACCCGCCAAAGCCACCAGACTGCCCTAGTTGACCGTTACTTCCACCTTGATATCCCCAACCACCGCCACCTCCAGCACTGTTTCCTTTGTCACCACCACCATATCCGCCAAAGCCACCAGACTGCCCTTGTTGACCGTTACTTCCACCTCGATATCCACCGCCATCGCTGCCACCGCCACCTCCAGCACTGTTTCCTTTTTCACCACCGCCATACCCGCCAAAGCCACCAGACTGCCCTTGTTGACCGTTACTTCCACCTCGATATCCCCAACCACCCCCACCGCTATCACCTCCATCGCTACCACCTCCAACGCTACCACCTCCACCGCTACCACCTCCACCGCCACCACCACTACTGCTCCCACCACCACCTCCAGCACTGTTTCCTTTGTCACCACCACCATACCCGCCAAAGCCACCAGACTGCCCCTGTTGACCGTTGCTACCACCTCGGTAACCCCCACCACCACCGCCACGGTATCCTCCACCACCACCTCTACCACCATATCCTCCGCCATATCCTCCACCATATCCTCCACTATATCCTCCACCATATCCTCCACCACCACCTCTACCACCATATCCTCCACGGCCACCTCCACCTGCACCATATCCATCGCCACCCCAATTGCCACCATGGCGGGCACTCACTTTAATTAACACAAGAAAATTATAACAAAACAAAATTTTATTAAATATTATCTAGTCAAATTACTATACCTTCACTGAGCATCACCACAAATGTGGCTAGAAGACACACGATTGTAAATTTCATATTATTCTAAATTAAACGAGTCCTGACTGTGATTGTCTGATGGTTTTGCTGAAATGCATACGTGAATATAATTTTGCGGTCTTATAAATAGCATTTGCGCTGGAGTTTTCCATTTACTTTCTTTTATGTGATTGGAAAACGTTTTAAATTTGTTTTTTTTTATCTATCGGCATGGATCTTTGCTTAATAATTGTATGCTGCAAGAAAAACAAATAGATTCAGATTAGGCAAATTGCTTCTTTCATTGTTTCCATATCGTTCTTATTTTTTATTTGTTATATATATGTAGATATATTGATTCCAACTTTAATTATCAGTTTCGTTACTTTTATTTCGCTTAATTTATATTTAGAGTAAGATAATTGCAAATGCTTGTCCCAACAAATAATTATGGTTTTATTGTTCATATTTACATGTAATATGTTACTTCAACGCCCACTAAAGGGGTGGGATGAAAAAATTTATTTTTCTGATTTTTTAGCTGCAAGTTCAATGCTTTGAACCATCTTTGACATAAAAATATATATACAAAAAATAATATAGCAAAAAAAAAAATTTTTAAATTATGTGGTTTTTTACTGGTTGGTTTAGCCCATTTACGAACTTAAGCTGTGCCATCCTTCATTTATCTGTACCAAATTTAAAGGGTCTGGCTCTTTTCGTTTGGATTGAAATGTGATTTTCACAGATCGTCTTAGATTTCATCACTGATCAAGAACTATACCTTCAAGAACTATACTTTATGGGGTCTTAAGAGGGATATTTCACTGTGTTGCACACGGAACGACAAAGTGAATGTACCCTTATAATTTTTTAAAAATATTGCGTATATTATGATGGAATGGAGCTCTCAGCAAACAGCCGGTGAGTTAAATTAGCACTGCATAATTTTTTGCGCTCTTTAAGGCACTCGTTTGTGTAGTGAACAGAGTACATATTCGGTGTATTAATGGTGCACCCGTGCTGGTCTCTGATATGTATCTACAATTATACATTCAGACATCATTGTAAATATATTCTGAATACATTCCCGTGTTGCCTAGTGTTATTAAAAATACTATATACATTTTAATTATTACTTTAGTAAATATACACATCAAAATTGCAACAATTAGAACAAATTAATTTAATTCATTCCGTTTTCAATTTTTTTTTTGTTATTTCTTTGATATATTTGACGATAACTTAAACTACCAGTTATTGGAACTTTAATTTTAAAAACAACTTCATGTACAATTAACAGAGCACTCTTACCCAGTTAATGTAAACAAATTTGTAAAATAAAACTTATTAGACCACTTCTATATATACACAGAGAAAAAGTGACCAAGTCTTTTCTGTGCTTAAAAATTAATCTCCGGTTGGTAAAATTTTACAATAAACGCATTAAACTTATGAGTCTTATCATGAAATTTGGTCACAGCAGATGGGCAAGACAGACTGGAAAAAATGTCTGCGGCTTTTTATACTCTCCAAAAAAGAATTGAACGGTATATTCACTTTGTTATTCCGTGTTTATCGCTGCGAAATATCCCTCTAAGACCCCATAAAGTATATATATATTCCTGATCTGTGATGAAATCTAAGACGATCTGAGCATGTCCGTCTGTTCATCCTTGGAAATCATGATTCAGTTCAAACGAAAAGAGCCAGACCCTTGAAATTTGGTATAAATGCATTTTGAAAGATAGCATAGGGCACGTGCGTAAATGAACTGAATCGGTCTAGAGGGACAAAAATTTCCCTAAGAAGAACTAAACCAACCTGTAAAAAACCAATATAATTTAAAAATTTTTCTTTGTAATTTTGTTAAGCGAATGATATATTTTTATGTCAAAGAAGGTCCAAAGCGTTAAACTTGTAGCTATAAAATCAGAAAAATCAATTTTTTTGCATCCCGCCCCCTTTAATGGGCGTTGAAGTTACATATTACATGGAAAAGTAGTGTAAATATATAAAAAATTGTATTCCTCAAGGCTAGATTCCTTAAACATTTAATTTTAAAGCTTTTATAACGAAGCTGAGATGTTCTCTGATCTTCCTTTGCCCTACCCTCCCCTCATCTTTACCCCATAAATGACCCTATAAAAAAAATTTTTGTTTTTGTTATAATTGATAGCTCCAAAAATTGACTTTTAAGTGTTTTATGGCAAAGCTGAGATGTCTCCCCCACGGCCCCTACCGGAGTGACCCGTACAAAATGAAGTTTTTATTTATAAAATGTTTGAAGGGTATTTAAGATGCGACCCGGTCGAGTATAACGTTCTTACTTGTTTTAATTTTTTAATATACAATTTAATTTGCATTTCTCCGCCTATTTTATTAGCAAACAAAAATATTGTAAACACTTTAAAACTTAAAAAGAGTGAATAGGTCTTTTGCTATTTGGCTTGTCAAATAACAAAATTTTAAATGAATTTAATTAAATAAATATGATTGTATGTATGTATGTATAGCTTTGCTGGTGTTAAGTATTTAAGTTTAATGAGGGCACACACACTCTGTGTGTTTCAAAGCCACGTCGAATCATAATTCAATTACCCAAATCGGGTGTAATTATAAAATGCGTGTGCAGAGGGCGTGTAATTATACTGCAGGTAAAGTTCATGGATACCTTGTTTTACGTGGAAGATTTAATAAAACGTTTACTCAAATGTTTACAGGCCAAGGCTAAGCAAAAAGCGAGTCCCAAGACATCAAATTGTAATGCCTTGTATGTTTTGTTGTTGTAAATAATGTAAAGTTGTATCACTGCAAGATATTTTGGTGTTCATGACACTATTTCCACAATTGTTTCTAAGTAACGTTCAATACATATATATTTATGTATCAAATGTTTTTTATTCCATACGAATACATACTGAATAGCAAAATTTGGACGTTCAGATTCAAGATTTTTTTTTAAAGTAACGCTCAATACAGCTCAATTATTTTTCCATAAATATAGTAAAAAATTTATAAGCATAAATTTTTGACGTTCTTAAGCTCGTTACACATCATATTCAAGAATTTTTTCTAAGTAACGTTCAATACATTTTTATTTGTACATCAAACGTATTCCATACATGCACTCGATATTTAATGACTACCAAATTTGGCACATCAGGTCCAAGAGTTTTTGTGTAAGTAACGTTCAATATATCAAAAGTTCAGTTATTCCATGCCTACACTAAAAAGTTAATGGGCACCAATTATATACACTTTTAAACTGTTCACCACATCATATTAAGGAATAAGTAACTTTCAATACATTTTCCTTTGCATATCAAATATTTTTCCAGGCATACAGTAAAAATGTTACGAGCACCAATCTTTGACATTCTTAAGTTCGTTAGACATCATATTCAGGCATACTTTCTAAGTAACGTTCAATACATTTTTATTTGCGTATTAAAGTTATTCCATACACGTACTCGAAATTTAATGAATACCAAATTTGGCACATCAGATTCAATAATTTTTTTTTAAGTAACGTTCAATACATATTTATATACATAAATATCAAAAGTTTAGTTTTTCCATACCTACACTAAAGATGTAATGAGCATCAATTTTACAAGTTCTTAAACTAGTTACTACATCCTATTCATAAATTTTGTTTAAGTAACTTTCAATACATTTTTCTTTACATATTAAACTAATTCAAAACACTGGAAATTTATTAAATATTGCGTTCGTGAATTCGTTGCCACATCGTCTTCATTCTTACAGATACTTGAAATTTGTTGAGCAATAATAAACATCCTAGACTTATTTTCATTTATTATGATATGAGACATATTTACAAAATTGTCCAATGTTTACAGTTACGCCCCTCTCTCGTAGCTTTTATATGTGAATTAATATTTTTTTCGAAATACACATAGAAAATTTAGTTAACAACGTGGCTATAAAATGTGTTAATACACAATAATATTCATTTAAGTTAAGAACTAAAGGGTAACGTTCCATACATATATTATTTTTTTATAAAAACTCTTATTAGATATTTAAAATCAGGAATATGTATTTTTTTATATTAAATTTTCACTTCAACAACCCTATAGAATAATACAGCATTTTGAGAAAGTGCAACGTTCAATACAGATTTTTTTTTGAACAATTAAAATCATGAATTTTCTGCTGTTAAACATGCGGTTTCTCATGCGGCCAATCTGGATATTCTGCCATAAAATCCCGGCCACCCATATTAGTGAAATCGTCATATGGAAGTACAATACCGGGTCCGTCATATCGGTAAATATCATCAGCAATGTCTGTTGGGCTGGATTGTTTTATGGACGTATCATATGGAATATTAGAAACGCCCATACGACTGTAATCTTCTTCATGGGCAACTGTTTCAAAAGGGTAGCCACCACTGCCTTTAAATATTAAAATTTAATTAAAGTATAAATTAACTTTTAAAATATTTTGTACCTTTACTGGCTATCAATAGAAATGTGGCTAAAACATACACGATTATACACATCATGTTTCTCTAGTTCCACCGTATTCGTATATTGATTGACTGAATTTGTCAGCATATATTATTGAACTAATTAACAAAATACTTTTGTTGTTGGATTTTTATGTAATTTTCAGTTCTCCCCAAATTTCATTAATTGTATGACGGAAACACAACAAGCTATTACCGCAATACATACCATGAAGTTCGGTTATAACGAACTAACAAAAACAAAATATTATTTTATGTTGCTTTAGCCTTTTGTAGTTAACACAGGGTGACCCCTACATATGCAGTGCATTGCACTGGTACTAAAAAGGAGTGGATGGTATTGAGAGGACCTTCATGTGTCCTTCCAAGATGAGAAGGTGGTGCAATGGTCATAACCCTTAACAGTTGGATTTTTAATACAATTACAAAATAAAACAATTTTTAGTCGCCCACATATTCCCATTTTCCCGAAATTCATCCCTTTGTCTCGGTTCGCACTATGAAATTTTATTTCATGAAAGTGGCAGTTAGTTGGTAAGAGGAGAGAGAAGAATGGTGTCGGGTACACACTTTCATGTTCACTGAAATTCTGTTTTGTATTGTAATTCGTGATTGATTTTACTTTATTTTTATATTCTTTATGTGAAAGTAAACAAACATAAATATTAAGTTTCATGAAATTAACTTTCAGTGTGCAGACACGAGTGAAATTTTAAAAGAGAATTTCAGAAATTTCATGAAAGAAAATTTCAGAAATTTCATGAAAGAAAATTTCATAGTGCGAACCGAGACTTAGAGAAATTCCAAATATGAAATTTCACTAACATTTAAAATTTCTCTATTAAAAATCCATCTGTTAAAGATTATGGCCATTGGACGTGATAGAGCACCACAAGAGCTACATGTTCCCATTTTCCCACGATCCTGGCTTATCTTCTCTAGAATTTTAAAATTTTTGTGTAAAAAAAAAACAAAGCTTATCGGCATAGCGATACCAAAGTGTAAATATATTTTGAATGCTATGGATCTGGTTGTCTGTTCCGTTAATTTCTTTCAAGGTTGGTCCAGAAATGTGGCCAGTATTCCATTTGGAATAAAAACACTCGGATTGTTCATGCTTAACAGCGCTATGTTAACATGCTAACAGAGCTCTGTTAACGTACTTGGTTTATGTCTAGGGTTATAAATTTCGAAATTTAGCTTCAATTTTTCTTGACCCGCCTGATGAGAAAAGCAAAAGGTATGGAAATAGTAAATGTAAAACATAAATTTAAAAGAAAAGAACTGTTCGCCAAAAAGCCAGAAAGAATGTCATGCCACGACGGCAGGAAGATTCAGAATATATACTTGCACAATGTTGCTAATTAATTAAGTTTCGGAACAACAGAGCGGTGAGCTTCTGCCATCATTCGCTTGAAATTGTTAAAGGTCAGTGCTCGACACACACTGAATCGATGCTAGAATGGTGGGCCTTAAAGGCTACTTTGACTGATTCGTGCACTCAACTGCGGCTGCTATGCGATTCTATATATACAATTTCCATAACAAAATAACAAAAAAAAAAAAAACAAATGCTCAAAATTGTGTCTGCTTTTATTTGGAAATGTACATTAGAGATAGACAAAATATAATAAAAAAAAATAATTTCTCTATGCTAGGATACATACTAAATAGAAATGTTAATCAACATGTCATATGTCACCAAAACACTTACACAAATTTCTTAGAATATCAGTGAAATATTTTTTAGGTGTATGTTTTCAGTTAGACGAGAGATTAGATTGGGTAGACGAGTGTACTTATACATTAGTACGACTAACAGAAACTTTATATGAATAGGTTATCGGACCGTCAGATCGTTCAAATTCCCAAACCTTTTGACCATTACGATTGTATATACGACCATTTCTGATATTATTTAAAAATACTTTGCCAAGTGAAGGAATAAACGGACTAGCAACCTCGCTCAAACTACCAGGTAGGTAATCTTGCTCTCCGGCCTCACTAACAGAATGCTGTTCGGGATCGAAATTTTCTTTACCAGGTTGGTCTTGTTGTCCCCAAGTAGTATCATATGGCATTTCAATGGCTTCATCAGCATTTTCATCATACGAATTATCATCAGTAGATTCAGTGTCATCATATTCGAATTTCTCAGGTATAACTTCTATTGTGGACTCATCCAAAGATTGTGTGTGTTGTCTGGGCCAAACCGGGACGGCATTGGAAACATCACTTCTAGCAAAATAGCTGGGTTTACCAGGTTGTCTGCTACCATAGCCGCTACCATAGCCGCTACCATATCCTCCACCATATCCTCCACCATATCCGCCAGCATATCCGTTACCATATCCTCCACCATATCCGCCACCATAACCATATGCTTGTCCTTTCACTTTAATTATTTCAACAAAATTGTTAAATTAAAACTTTTGCCAAAATCATATACTGAAAAATTTTTATAGTTTTACCTTCACCGACTGCCAACGCAAAAATGGCTACACAGCACACTATTATAAACTTCATCTTTCTGTAGATTTCCGGAATATCCCACTGATTGCGTCTAGAAATATTGCAGCACTAATGAACAAAATACAGTTTACCTGGTGCTCTTATACATTTTAAGTTATCTCTAGGCCCATTCCTTTCCAGATAGCAATAAGAAAAAGTTATTATCACAGCAAATACTGCTTCATAAATTATGCTATAAAACTATTAAAAAAAAAAAAATAATCCAAGCCATTAAATAATTATGAAATGTTCTTACTTGTGCTTTCGCAGATCATCAAAGTTTTGCAATCAAATACTCTTGTATTCATCACAAGTACCGTGAATTTGTTAAATTACTTTTACTTGTAATTAGATGTTAATCACTTGCGATAAAACCGTTTTCGGGTGCAAAGTAATTATCACGCAAATAGCAGTGATCATGCTTAATAAATATAACTGATATACGTGTGTACATGTACATGTGCAGCTTAAGTATGTATTTATGATAACTTAAAATGTTTATGCGTAAACAACTAAATAAATGTTATTAATCTCTTGTTTTTATACCCTCCAAAAAAGAATTTGGAGGGTATATTCACTTTGTCATTCCGTTTGTAACGCATCGAAATATCCATCTCAGACCCCATAAAGTATATATATTCTTGATCAGTGATGAAATCTAAGACGAACTGAGCATGTCCGTCCGTCCGTCCGTCCGTCTGTGGAAATCACGATTCAGTCCAAACGAAAAGAGCTAGACTCTTGAAATTTGGCATAAATATATTTTAAAGCTTAGAGCAGGTTAAGTTCGAAGATGGGCTAAGTCGGGCAAGAGGGAAAAAAGTTCCCCTAAGAAGAACTAAACCAACCCAGAAAAAACAACATAATTTTTAAAGTTTTTTGGTTATTTTGTTAAGCAAATGATATATTTTTATGTCAAATACGGTCCAACGCCTTAATCATGGAGCCATTAAATAAAATAAAAATATTTTTTGACCCCGCCCACTTTAGTGGGCGTTATTATAGGCAAAAATAGCATAAAAATTTAACAAATTGTTTTACTTAAGCCTACATTCCTTAAAAATAACACTTTTAAGCTTTAATGACGAAGCTGAGATGAAACCTGGTACTACTCTGCCCTACCCCCTCCTTCCCCTTCGCCCCCTAAATGACCCTACCAAAAAAAAAATTGTTTCTTTAAATTTTGTATATAATCATCCCAAGCATTTATCTTTAGAGTTTTATGACTGCCGATTTCTGCCCTAGCCCCCCCCCCCCTTCTTCCTTTGTCCTCTAAAATGACCCTACCAAAAAAAATTTTTCTTTTAATTTTGTATATAATCATCCCAAGCATTTATCTCTAGAGTTTTATGACTGCCTGTTGCTGCCCTACCCCCTCCTCCTCCTTTGCCCGCTAAATGACCCTATTAAAAATAAATATACATTTGTTTTTATTTTGTGTATAATCATCCCAAGCATTTATTTTTACAGTTTTATGTGTATGTGTTTCTGCCCTACCCCCTCTCCCCCTTTGCCCTCTAAATGGCCCTATCAAAAAAAAGAAATTTTAATTTTGTATATAATTATCCCAAGCATTTATTTTTAGAGTTTTATGACAAAGGTGAAATGTTTCCTCCACAGCCCTTGCCAGAGCGACCCCGCCAAAATACAGTTTTTATAGCCTCCAAGGAGAATTGTGATGAAGTCTAAGACGGTCTAGCAATGCCCACACGTTTGTGGAAAACATGATATTGTATATTTTTGAACCCCGCCCCCTTTAGTGGGCGTTGACGTACGATATTATATAAAGGAACTCTGTCCCACAAAGTTAAACATATCAAATTCACTTACTAAATATTTGGAGGGTATTTAAGATTCGACCCGGTCGAATATAACCTTTTTACTTGTTTTAATTAAAATTTATCTTTTAAAGGAATATGATGAAAGTATATTTGGAATAAGTCTAACAAACAACTAGAAGTCTGACGCAAGTGAACAGGAAATTATAATCATAAAAATATATATTCTTTTTATCTCTTTGCTGTTATTAAAATATATATTCTAGTATGTACGAGTATAGTTCTATTTGAGAGGGTGTGTGTGTGTGTTTCTTTTTTATTATTTAAATGTATCATATATCATGCTCTGAATTAGAATTACTGGAAATACATTTTTCGTATATGATCATTTATATTCAAAGTTGGTATACAAGATGGGCCAAAAGAAGTCATCCGATGTTGCTTGACTCTCATTTTTTTCTAAATGAACAACTTCGATTCTGTTTTTTGATTATGCTTATTTGAACTTTTAGAATTTGATTGGTCAAGTCGAAAAGATGATATCGGCCAAATGAGCGCGGTCACAGTTGTTTGCTGTACGGGCTCGTTTTATGGCATTTTTCATCACTTCGGCGAGAAATTCGGGCGACAGATTCTCGCACTCGTATCGAATGTTGTCCTTGAGGGCTTTACGTAAACTCGATACTTCAAAATCACCCCCCCCCCCCCCCCCAAAAAAAAATGTCTGGAACAGTTAAATAGGGCCGTCTTGCGGCCCAGTGTCAATCGCCAAAACGAGAGATGAGGCGACCCGGGAACGCCGCCTGCGGAATATCGGTTGTGGCTCGCGCAGTGTGTGCCATTGATCCGTCCTGTTGAAACCACATATTCTCCAGTCCTAATACGTTCAATTGTGGCAGAAAAAACTCGGTTAACATGGCCCTATAGCGCACACCGTCCACTGTTGTCGTTTGACCAGCGCCGTCCTCGAAAAATAAAATGGCCCGAATGGCTCCTCCAGCGTGAGCAGCGCACCATGCAGTCACTTTGAGCGGGTGTAATGGTTCCTCGTGCATCACTCGTGTATTTTCGGTGCCCCTTACCAGAAGCGATAGTTTTGCTTGTTCACGTACCCGCTGTGGTGGAAATGAGCCTCATCGCTAAAATCCTCTAGCGTGAACAGCGCACCATGCAGTCACTTTGGGCGGGTGTAATGGCTACTTGCGCATCATTTTCGGTGCCCCAACAGCAATAGTTTTGATTGTTTACGTACTCGCGCTGAGCTGGAAATGAGCCTCATCGCTCATTATGATTTTGGTCGAAAAATCGTACACTTCGTCCTCGAGATTGAGGATGGCTTGGGCATAGGTTACACGCGTTAGGCGGTCGACTTTCAATTTCATTGTGTATGTACTGGGATATTGTAGCCGTGTCTTCCTATACTCATGCTTCTGAATATCCTGTATTTATATTTCAATAAGAAGCATTATTTTCCTTATCAAAAAACGTACGATCAATTTAGGTTTTTATTTAAAAAAATATCCGAGACGAGTGTACTAATTTTTTACCTAGATCTCGTCCATAACATATACTAAATGAGTCTTCCTACAAGCAACGACTAGTGACAGCAATCGCTAAAGTAAGACCACAAAATAATGACTCCTAAGATTTTGTGACGCACGCTACACAAGAAATTCGTATGCCGACAAAACTTTGTTTAGCTTTTTTCGAATTTTAAATTTTTATGTATGAAACACATTCGAGACAACAGACTGCCGACTACACGACTACAGAAATAGAATACATGTATTTATATGGAAAAGTTAGCACGGTCAACAACCTGCCGTGCCACCGTAAAAATAATCATTCCCGTATAAAGACATGTATTCCATTTCTGTAGTCGTGTAGTCGGCAGTCTGCTGTCGTGAATGTGTTTAATGCATTAGTTGCTAAAAAGTAGGATATTTAATATTATATTATTTTCCAGGATGCACGCCAAAACACATGCACGAGAAGTTTCATATCTAAACTTAATCTTTTAAAAATTACAAACTAATACGAGTAAGTTTTTAACTAAACCAGAAGAGAACTATTTAACCATCCATAAACGGAATGAACATAAAACAATTTTAATTTCTTATATAAAATTAAAAGATCTAAAGTGGGTTAGGTTTTAGTAATCATTTTTGCATTGTTCGTCATAGGAAATATTTTATTTTTTAATTATAAGTATATCTGGTGTAAAATGATGTAAATTAAGAAATACATTAGATATGCATACTTATACATATTTGTTTTTACATATTGAAAAGAAAAAAATGATCGCTTTTATAAAAAAGTTTATTGATCGCAAGGGCTCATTTTCAGTGGCTATGCTAATCATTCATTTAGAAAATGTTACGTTTGAAAATTTGTAGCACACGGCCCCAAAGTCTGAACTTAAAAAAACACATACATTTTATGGCATATAATAATACAGTTTATGTGCGCAAAAAATAAACTTATCCAAGTTCTTTCAACTTTAAAAACATCTTCTTTATCTATGATAAGCAACTATTAAAATTGTTTCTTATCTGGCATGTGCTGTGATCATAAACAAAATTCTCCTTTATGATTACCATTGAGGTACGGTGACCATCTATTCGCTATAATTGTGTACACATGCTCCATTTTGTTGCCAGATCTAAGTTAATATTTTAACAAAAGCCTCTTTCCCATTATAGAATTTTCATTACGACAAGCATTTCATCTCATATATTTGTTGTATGCAAATTAAAATAAAACTAGGAATAATAAAAAAAAAGAAGAGCTGGAAGTAAAAATATAATTTGTCGACTGTTAAAAAGCTTTAAACGGCCTGGGCTGGCAACTCTGTTTGTGTATCTATATAATACAAAAATCAATCTGTTTTTATTATTCCTATTTGTTTGTTTGTGGAATTGTTACTTATGGACGCCTTAACTAGCCGGCCGTTTTATCTGAAATTGTGACAGTACATTACGGGATACCTTGGTGGTAAAATAGGCTAATTTCATTTTTGATATCTCAAGTGGGTGTGGCACACAGTGGGATTTCTTCATACATGCCATGGCATTTCATGGCAAAAAGTATAACGAGAGGTCGTTCAATGCTGAAATTTTGCACATGATCCTTTGATCAACTCAGTCAAGAAATATTCTAAGTTTTATCAAAGATAGCCACGCCCATCGCATCCGCCCTCCCTTATATCCTGAAAATATGTTTCCTTCCCAAATGTTTGTTTCTTCACCAGAAGTTACGAAACTTGGCACAAGTTATCAGTACTATGAAGTTGACATATCAAGAAAGTATCACTGAAATAGGCCACACCCATAGCGGCGCGCCCATAAAACCCGGAAATATTTTTTAGCCCTAAATTGTTGTTCCTTTACCAAAAGTTACGAAACTTGGCAAAATTTATTAGTATTATAAAGTTGAAATACTTGGGAAAGTTTAATGTATATATGCCACGCCCATCGCACCGCGCCCATATAACCCGAAAATATTTTTTTGCCCTAAATATTTGTTCTTTTACAAAACGTTATTAAACTTGGCACATGTAACGAGTATTAGAAGTTAAAATATCTGGAAAGTTGCGTCAAAATTCGCCACTCCCATCGCAACCCGCCCATATAAACCGAAAATATATTTTTGTGCCAAATTTTAGTTTCTACACCAAAAACTATGAAACTTTGCAAAAAAAATATCAGTGTTATGAAATTGAAACATTTGGAAAGTTCTATGGATATTTGCCACGCCCATCGCCCCCCACCGCTGGGTACAAAGCATTAAATGAAAACCGTTTGTACAAAGTCGAATAGTTGGGGAACCCGGGCAACGCCGGCTCCCAGCAGCTAGTTTAACAATACAAAATTATGTATGAATTTCTATTTTATTAGTCGAACTTTCTTATGTAAATTATATTACAGGATGTTAATTTTTTACAAAATTTATATCTATTTCTTTTGCTGACGTTCGATATCATGACGTTGTGACCATATTTTTCGTTCAGTTTTTAAATGTTTTAGTACATAAAATTAGTTTTTATTCTGCTGTTTTATTTTTATTCTTTAACTTTTAACATAATTATACAAAAGAGTTAACCATAAAAATCGTTGCTAGTTCTGTTTTGGAGATGGTACATCCTATAAGAGATAAGGAGTAAAATTAGTTACCATTGTTAGCATATCGTGAGGATCGTATATCTGAATAATTGATTTCACCACTATCAACCAATTGATCATGTCCCTCTTGATCAAGTTGATCTTGCTGTGCATCATAATCAAAACCGTTTTCATCTGAACCATCAACAACTGGAAAGCTTTCTTCGTCAGCAGATTGATCATGTCCCTCTAGTGGTAGGAATGAATCATCCGGATATTGATTAAATTGATCTTGCTGTGCATCATAATCAAAACCGTTTTCGCCTGAACCATCAACAGTTTGACCGCTTTCATCTTTATCAAATTGGCCATGTCCCTCTTGTGGTAGGAATGCATCATCCGTAGGTTAATGAATGCCAACATCAAAGTTGCTTTCACCTAAATCATTACCAACCTGCTCTGGAGGCTGACCATAAAAATTGGCATAAATAAGATCATTAGTTTCACCATTTTTTGTAACCCAATGGAAATATTGTTGCCGAAAAAATGAAACGATATCTTGACCAAAATAATCGGGTTTATCTGATTGTTGGTAACGGCCAATTTGTACTCTGCTATTGCCATTGTTACTATCACGGTATGCTCCACCATATCCGCCAACATATACTGCATCATTATCTTCCGGAGTTGATGGTCCTTCTGCCAAAATCGTATTTTGTAAATTATTTACAATTTTGCCTTCACTGAGTACCACCGCCAGAGTAGCTAAATAGCTCACTATTACAAACTTCATGTTTCTGTAACTTTTCCAAATATTCATCTATCAAATGCTGAGATATTGTCGAACTTAACAAAAACTCGTTTGCCTGGCACTTTTATACGATTTTTCAATTTGTCTTAGATAAGGAAACGTTTTTATCAAAATAAATATTTCGTGCACGAAATAGTGCTATAAACCACTCAAGGTAACAACCAATATGTATTTATGTATGTATTTACATATATGTATGTAAATATATATAGTATATTTGAAATTATCCTGTTATAGGAAATTTTTTGCACCCTTCAGCTGCATAAATATGCTAAAATAATTATTTATATATATTGAAATCGATGCTGTATCGCAATATTTATTAATCGTGTGGCAGGCAGTCATGGGTCGCGACACAACTCACAGAATAATTTCATTTTCTGAAAACCACATCGTATACGAGTATTGTGTTCAAAATATATTGAACGTGTAGCAGTGGCCATACGATCAAATGAGTTTCATAACTCATCTGGGGGCAAATTACGGTACTCGATATCGAACGGAGTTTGTATTTAAATTGTATAGAAATTTCGCTCGGTATCGAATGCGGTAATTTGGCCCCTGATCGTATTGGCTTTTTACAAACACCGTACTTAACGACCGGCAGTATGGTTTTCGCAGAGCTCGCTCTACAGGAGACTTGCTCGCTCTGTTAACAGAAAAATGGTGCAATTCGATTCACCATATCGGCGAGAGTAAGGTGGTGGCTCTAGATATCTCAAAAGCATTTGATAGAGTGTGGCATGATGCACTTCTGTCAAAACTGACTGCTTTTGGTGTCGGTGACGATTTCTCTCGCTTCATAACGAGCTTCCTCAGAGACCGCACTATACGAGTTGTTATAGACGGGGTCTCATCAAACGAGTTCAAGGTAAATTCAGGGGTGCCGCAAGGCTCTGTTCTATCTCCTACTCTCTTCCTCATCTTTATAAATGACCTTCTATGTCAAACTTCAAACCCTATCTACTCTTTCGCGGATGATAGCAGCATTATCCATTCTTTCTCTTTCACCAGCCGGCCAAGCCTGGAGGAGATTGACGCCAGGAGACAAAGGATGAACGAGTCACTCACAAGTGATCTCGTGTCAATCTCCGAATGGGGCCTCGCGAACAGGGTTAACTTTAACCCTCATAAGACGCAGTGGTGCGTGCTTACGCATAGGCGGCTGGTCGAAGGTTCTGCACCATCCGTGTTTATGGATGGTATAGGTATTGGGGAATCAGAAGCTCTTGATGTTCTTGGTATGAAAATACAGTGTGACGTTCGATGGACAGATCACATTTTTCATATTTCAAAAGAAGCTTTCAAGTGTCTCGGCTTTTTAAGACGGTGTAAGACATACTTCACCCCAACTGATCTCCTCAATATATATACCACCTACATCCGACCAAAGATGGAATACAACTCTCATGTATGGGCCGGTGCTTCAAAGTCTGTTTTGAAGTTGCTCGACCGCGTACAAGAGAGAGCGAAGAAGCTCATCGGTGACAGTAGGGTAGCCAACTCTATTGACTCACTGGAGCATCGACGCAACGTGGGGTGTGTTTCACTGTTCTACCTATACTACAACGGAATGTGTTCTGGTGAAATAAGGGAGCTTGTGCCGAATAACCGTTTATTTCTGCGAGCTACCCGCTCTTCACATAGGGCACATCCTTTTGTGGTTGAGTTGTCAGTGAATCGCACCACGCATTACAGAGAGAATTCGTTCTTTGGCCGAACGGTTCGTATGTGGAACAAACTTCCAGCAGAGGTCTTTCCTGTCAGTTTTAACTTGGGGAGGTTCAAATCGAACGTCCACAAACACTACTCCCTCTATCCTCCTTCCTCCTTGGACCCCTGAGTGCTGGTCCAAGAAAAAAAAAAAAAAAAATTATACACTAGTATTTTCTACAACGCCGCGCTTTAACACATTAAGCGCCACGTGCGGCGCCGGTGCACACGACCTGACTACTCGTTCGGGCCGCGTGTGCATATATCCAGACGCAACCTTGATATTTTTAAACATGAATGTGGCATAGTGCACACGATTTACATTGGGTTTATACACATGAAATGAGTCTGTGGCCTCAGTATAACGTGGTTTTGTGCTTGGCCCGAGCATTTTGCATACCCATAGTATGTCAGGGGCGGATAAAATTTAGGAGTATTTGGTTCATTGAGAACAGGTGGATGGATTTTAGTAATACTATTCTTTTTTTCATTTTTATATATAGTGGAATAAACTATTTTTTACCATAACAAAACAATTTTCTGACTCTTTATCACAACTACTAGAAGATATATAATCCCTGTCTCTATCAACAACATCATCATCATCATCTTCTGAGTCACTAAAATCTGACAGATCGGAGAGATGAGCATTCAAAGTTTCATTTATTTTTTCAAAACTAAGTTTTTGCGTTAATATTTTTTATTTCTTTTTCAAATTAGCTGAATTAACTCGTCTGAAACAGTTAAGAAAGAAGAAATGTTGCGTGTGCACTGGTGATCACGCTGGCCCCAGAAAGTAAAATTACTTCCTGGGGCCGGGTGTTCACCGGTGCACACGCGGACAATTGCTAAAAAACCGTGGAAAAAGTGAAAATGTTTACTTTTTGTTTTAAAATATACAGAACGCAGACCTAAACAGAATGTTTTCAGCAAAAACAATTTTTTGGCCCGAATGAGTGAATTGCAATTTGGGGGCTTGGCGCGAGATGTGTTAAGAAATATAATTTTAAAAAAGTTTTTAAGCTAAAGGAAATTAGAAATTGCAAATAGGAAATTTTTTATTACAACTTTTTTTTAGGGTGCCACAATTTTAAAACATAATAAAACCGGGAAATATGTTTTTAATAACAATGAAATGGGCTTTATTGGAAAGAAAATTTTATGAAATTAAAGTTTAAATATGATTTCTGCCATGTGACCGCAACGGCTGACGCCTAGAAGGCACAATCTAGAACAGCAATTTTCACCTACTAAAAAAATCTTCCATAAAGTGGAAGTACACAAACAAGCCCAGTTGCTGAGAACGGCAACTGAGGCTAATTGACTAGGATTATCTTCAATGTTTTCCTGTACAGCCAGCGATTACAGCTTCTTCAGTGCACACAGTTCTTCGGCGTCTCATCAGTTCGGCTTATGATCAGTTACTGTAAATGTGATTCGAAAACGATCTATTCGGTCTTCGAATTAGCCGCTCTAAAGGACTATTATGTACGCCATAAAATGCGAAGAAGTTTACGATGATTTTGACGAATAAAACAATTATTTTGATTAAAAATTCCAACAATCATGCGAATGAAAGTTTGCATTTGCCTGCAACGAAATGCTGAAATAATAAAAGGCTAAAGCAAATGACCGTAAAGTTGTAACTTCCCTAAAGGGAAACAAACCGGTCACAGGACAGGCTGCTGTATGGTGGCTAAAATAGTTAACATGAGACTATGAAGCGGAGGGTCCTGAGTTCGACTCCGCTCTCAGTCATGAATAATGTGTGGAATTCTTCTCATCAGCAATAGTATATGGTTGTGTTAGTTTTTGTCAGGCTGTTACAGAGATGAAGGCACTACTATGAATTCATCTTACTGAACATAATTATCAGCGACTGGCCCTCTGTTGTACTAAAGAACAGAGGAACAGCAAATTCCCTTTGTCGTCCCTGTAGCAAAAAAATTTACCATCGAAGTCGGCTCAATGCACGGCGTATGTAGGGGTCATTCCCTGGGTGCTGGTCCGAGGTAAAAAAAAAAAGTCGCGTGACTGGTTCTCAGGGACTGACAACCGTTTGTAGTTACGCAATTTTTTTTGAGAGGTCCCGGTAACTTTTACATGGCGTTTTCATTGCTAGAATTAGGATAGTCAGTGACAGGCTCTAGACCTTAACTTTACGTACTTGTCCCACTGTGGTCTCAGTACCAGTAACGAGAGTAAATTGTCCAATTATGTCACAGAATAGTTCCTTACCCTACTTTTCTACTAAACATCGATCTGAACATGACATGGACATGAACAGAACAGCAGAACAGCGGCATTAATTGTGAAGTAATTTTATGGTTGTGCAAAAGAGAAAAAAGTTAACTTTTTTGCGTTCTGTCTCATTTGCTTTCATACGAAATAATACACGAACGCAAACATCAAGTCGGACATGTAAGGCACGAAATATGTCCACACATCAATGGCTGGACATGGACATTAGCTATCTATATTGGGCTATTTCATGTCCGACTTAATGTTCGGACATATTTGATATCTAGTGGAGACGTACTAGCTTTAAAACCTTGTATAAATCATTATAGACTAATCAGATTGTAACACACTTAATTAAAAAATATAGGCGGTATTCAGTGTTTTGTTTGTAATGAGCAAAAATATTTGGCATTTCTTTACTACCCGTCCACACGAGCAATAAGTTTGGCAATTATTGCCGTGGCAACCGTCAAATTTGATTGCCGACACAAGATATTAACGTGTGGACAGCATGAATATATTTTAAAACACATATTCGGCAACAAATGTTATAACACATTGCCGAGCAATAATCGTTTAACACATGCTGTCAAATTGAATTGTCATTTGATTGAAATTTTTGTCTTATAAGAAAACAACACTGTTTATAATGTTTTAAGATCAAGGCGAATTCACTACTAGGTGGCCTTAATTCAGAAAATGTCGATCAGCTGATACGAAGGCAAAACTCACGGGCTGTCAAACTCTTCAGTATCGCCAACACAATCGCCATTTTTCTTATATCTTTCTATTTGACAGCTCGTGATATTTTTCTGCAGGGTTGCAAATCGAGTTCACCTAGTAGTGAATTCGCCTTGTTTTAAGATTTGTACGTGTTCGCTACCAAGATATACATACAAGCAAGAACATTGTCAATTGACGTCGCATTTCTGCCGGCGTTATTGCTTGTATCAAGACACGAAATGTTGCTCGTGTGGTCGCAGTGTTAATAAATTTCTTAAATAATTTTTATTGCTGACAAAAAAATATTTAGCCACTCTGTGCAAATGTAACATTTAGATTTTGGTTATAGCTCAATTCATGATTTACTTTTGCGGACCTTTTTCATGTGTATATTAGCCTTGGAAATGGTTGATAAATTTAAGTCGCAATAATAACGATATGCGCAGATTTTTAATAACAATTTTTTACAGCGCTTACCATACCTACAAAATAACAAGTAAAAACGTTATATTCGACCGGGTCGAATCTGAAATACCCTCCAAATATTTAGTAAGTAAATTTAAAATGTTTAACTTGGTGGGACAGAGTTCCTTTAAAACATCTCAAAACCAAATTTTAAATCTCTATTTTGATAAATTCATTCCGGAAAGGCCCGTAGGGTGGGGGGGACGTTTTAATTCTGCAAGATCAGGGAACATCTCAGCTTCTTATAGGCTTATAGAATACAAATAGTTCAAAATTACACTATTTTGGCATATAATATCGTACGTCAACGTCCACTAAAAGGGGCGGGGTCCAAAAATAGACTATATCATGTTTTCCACGTATGGGCATTGCTAGATCGTCTTAGACTTCATCACTGATCAAGAATATACATATATACTTTAAGGGGTCTTATTCTTTTTGGAGGGTATTAAAACTGTATTTTGCCGGGGCCTAGGGCCGAGGGGTAGACATTTCCCCTATTGCCATAAAACTCAAAAAATAATTGTTTGGGATATTAAATGTAAAATTTATTATTATTATTTTTTTTTAAATTGTTAATTTTATCAACGGGCTTAAGTTCGAATCTGCAAGACTGCATAACCATTTTTTTTTTTTTAATAAAAATTCATACATAATTTAAAACATTGCGGGGGCACGCGCACTTGTTCATTGTAAATTGACAACTAAATTCAATTAATTGAACATAAAGAACAAAGAAGCTTTAGCTATGAGCAGCCGATGGCTCTGGAAAAAGCGAAAGAGATACATGAAATATTGGGAATATTAATCGTCAGGGTTGGGAAATTTCGTACTAACCAAAAACTAGCACCACTTGCAAAAGTGGAAAAATTGAACAAAGAACGCTGATGAGATGGCGTAGCGGCCTCGAAATCAGTACTGATCCGTTCTGCTGGTTTGATGATTATTGAAAAATATTCTTAATATTCCAATCTTAATATAAATTAATAAAAATAGAATTTGAACAAATTCATTTATTAAAAAAATAATAAAAAATGGTTTGCAGTCTTGCAGATTCGAACTTAAGCCCGTTGATAAAATTAACAATTTACATAAGAAAGTTCGACTAATAAAAATTCATACATAATTTAAATTATTTATTTTTTTGATAGGGTCATTTAGGGGGCAAAGGGGGACCAGGTTACGTCTCAGCTTCGTCACTAAAGCTTAAACATTTTACTTTTAAATAAACAATGTGTTACATTATTACCCTGTTTTGGCATAAAATTACGCCCACTTATGGGGGCGGCGTCCAAAATAATATTTTTTTTTTATCTTGGACCAGCACTCAGGGGATGCCCCCTATATATGCAATGCATTGCGCCGGAACTGAAAACGAGGGGATAGTATTGAGGGGACAGATTAGGAAAGATGAGAAGATAGATAGTTTTTTTTGTGGCTATTTCAACCATTTTTACTTCGCCGGCTAATTTTTGCTACAGGGCCGACGAAGGTGCTGTTACTCTGCTTTTAGTACATGATCGTGTCAGTCGCTGCCAATTATGTTCAGTGACCAGTGACTATACCTTCATCATTGAAACAGGCTGGCAACAACTAACACAACCATGCACTAATGCTGTTCAGAAGAATTCAACACAATATTTCATGACTCAGCGGGGGCCCGAACCTAGGACCCTCCGTTTCATAGTCTCGTTTTCTACTACTTCAGCCAGCAGTACCCAAGTTTAACGCATTGAACCTTCTTTGACATAAAAATATACCCGTTGCTTAACAAAATTACAAAAAGAACTTTAAAAATTATGTTGTTTTTTTTTAGAGGTTGGTTTAAATCTTCTTAGGGGAAATTTTTTCCCTCTGGCCCGATTCAGCCCATTTACGACTTCGACCTGTGCTATCCTCCAAGATAAATTTGTACCAAATTTCAAGAGTCTGGCTCTTTTCGTTTGTACTAAATCGTGATCTCCACAGACGGATGGACGCACATGCTCAGATCGTCTTAGATTTCATCACTGATCAAGAATATGTATATATACTTTATGGGCTCTGAGATGGATATATCGCTGCATTACAAACGGAAGGATAAAGTGAATATATCCTCCAATTCGTTTTTGGAGGTTATAAAAAAGCTCAATATAATACTTTTAGTTCAAATAAAAGATAAACAAATAAATATCTATTGTATCTTCACACTTTATTGTAAGTAAGTGTGTGTTAACAATTTAATTTTTTTGGTAAACGGCCATTTTGCATAAAATTTTTTCTTTGGCGGTTTCTTTAACTACTTAAAATATTTCACTATCCAACATAATAAATAATATATATATATATATATATATATATATATATATATATATATATATATATATATATACATATATATATATATATATATATATATATATATATATATATATATATATTCTGCTATGTAACAATTAAAGCAAAATAATAGTATTGGCGTTAAGGTAATTGCATGGTAAACAGAAGTCAGCTGTTTAAAGTCGTAGTCAATTCAAAATGGTTTCTAAATTTTATATGAACCGCGAATTCCGCTAATATCTCATTCTATATTGTTTACTAAATACTTTAATTAATTTTTGTGAATGTTAATAGTAAATAATTATATATACGCTCTTGTTGAAATTTTGGAAATCTAGTTGATGGCAAATGATAATTAGTAGGGTATTCAGTCGAATAACAGTTAACCGGTTCGCTGATTAATTGTAAGCTAAAAGCTATTTTTGATTTCATTTATTATTTATTACCTCATACATATTACAACAAGATATAAATCTAATTTATAATGATAGTAGATAAGTTACATGACAATTTAATACAAGTAAGAAATTAAAGTTATTTTATGATTAAAGTTATTTTATGATTAAAGTTATTTTATGATTAAAGTTATTTCTACATTTATATTAATAATACAAACGTAAATAGATAATTAATTGATTTCTAAAATCTTCTATTCGACATATTAACTCAATTAAATTAGTGCCATAGTTAAAAACCTCTTATCTTATGCACATACTTTCAAAAACCATGTGAGAATTCATAATTTGTAAATGAAAAATTATTTTCAAAAATCACAGCAGAATAATGATAGTAGGCTTTGAAATTCATACAAAACAAACCCAACAAATAAATTATTCTGTATTCTGTAACTATTTGTCAACGTCACGTCAAGACAATATTAAAAATGGCACACTTACATACTCCTTGAGGACAACAATTTAACTAATTCTGACAGCCTCGTACTGCTGTCTATGGCGTTGAATATAGAAATTGATAATTGTTGAATAGAATGAGTAGAAAAGTTTTCTAATTTTGATATTGTCTTGACGTGACGTTGTCAAATAGTTACAGAATAAGGGGGACTAAGAAGCTGAAAGAAATCAAATCTATTGGCGTAATAGAAAGTTTTTTTGTTTTTAGAGAAGACCAGAAAAAAGACTGGGAAAGATTGCAGTCAAATACTATTTCTAAAAGATTATTTTACGAAATCTGTTCAATCTATTAAATTATTTAATAAAAAGGTCGCACAATTTCCGTGTCTTATTAAACAATTTTATTTTTACTATTGTTAATTTTTTCAACGGGCTTAAGTTCGAATCTGCATGGCTGCAAATGATTTTTTTTTTATTATTTTATTAATAAATGAATTTGTTCAAGTTCTATTTATTATTTTTTATATTAAGATTGGAATATTAAGAATATTTTCAATAATCATCAAACCAGCAGAACGGATCAGTAGTGATTTCGAGGCCGCTACGCCATCTCATCAGCGTTCTTTGTTCAATTTTTCCACTTTTGCAAGTGGTGCTAGTTTTTGGTTAGTACGAAATTTCCCAACCCTGACGATTAATATTCCCAATATTTCATGTATCTCTTTCGCTTTTTCCAGAGCCATCGGCTGCTCATAGCTAAAGCTTCTTTGTTATTTATTTAGTTATCAGCAGCCGATGGCTCTGGAAAAAGCGAAACAGATACATGGAATATTGGGAATATTAATCGTCAGGGTTGGGGAATTTCGTACTAACCAAAAAGGTATTAACTTAAAAATATGAACATGGGAACTTCTCATATTCAATTTTCATTAAAAAACATTAATTAAGTAGTTGATATTCCTACTAACTAGCGCACCACTTGCAAAAGTGGAAAAATTGAACAAAGAACGCTGATGACATGGCGTAGCGGCCTCGAAATCAGTACTGATCCGTTCTGCTGGTTTGATGATTATTGAAAATATTCTTAATATTCCAATCTTAATACAAAATATAATAAATAGAATTTCAACAAATTCATTTATTAATAAAATAATAATAAAAAAATATCATTTGCAGTCATGCAGCTTCGAACTTAAGCCCATTGAAAAAATTAACAATTTACATAAGAAAGTTCGACTAATAAAAATTCATACATAATTTATTTTTACTATTAAAATCACAAAATAGTGATTAGTTTATGTATTTTTATTTATTGCAATAATTAATTGAGGGAAAATTGTTACAAATCAGCTAACAGATGAATTCAAAAAACAGATTAATTAGTCGATTAACTAACCGATTAAAACATACGACTGATTGTATTGTATACCCTAATAATTAGTTGCCATCATTCTTGGCTTATACGCCAGTTATCACAGAAACTTAAATTTTCTTATATCTAAATGATTTATTATTGAGAGCATGTAAACTTGCAGATAGCACAAAACAGATATTGGCTTTGCCCAAGAAACGGCATTGTAATGGAGAGTTTCGTATATTTATTCTCTTGAAATCGATGATCGATGAAGATTAGATGGACAGGAGATCGTCATTTGTTTAAATGATCTACAATAAAATGATTCGAATATTGTTGACATGATCCATGCAAGAACTACGTAACTGGAAAACAACTTTGGTGTTTTCATAATTTCAGCTGCTCCTCTGAAATTCCCATTTCAAAATATCGAAATAAAGAAGAACTAGTAAAATTGATTCAACTTTTATTTGAAAAATGTTAAGGTATACAATATTTTAGCCAAGATACAACAAACGGGGGATCTAGATACGATCAATATCCTTCACAAGCATTTTTGTAGTATGAGTGCCTGCTACAAAATCAATTTAGTTCTAGATTTTCACTGCAAGCATTTCGATCGTGTGTGGAAGACAGTTAAAAAATGAAAAAAGATATTTTACATTTTTGATTTTATTTTCGTAAATTTGGGAAAAGAATCAGCACAAATAAAATTAAAAAAAAAATATGTATATTTTGTATGCATTCCAAAAAAGTATTTAGATAACATTCTCCGTGTCTCTCTACTATTTACGAATTGGCAACACTTCAGGTTGACGACCTTGTTTAATGAGTTGACCAGCAGAATCGATTTTAATACCCACATTGTCATCCTTAACAGATTCATCAGGTCGGTCTTGTTCGCTAGACTGTCCAGAGGAAGTGTCATTTTTATCTAAGTTATCTTCCTGAGCTGGTTGCCTGTGCAAAGAGTCTTCAACATGCTGACCATCATCATGTTCGAAACTTTCACGTTGGCTTGACTGCGAAGGCAGAAGAAAGTAGCCGCTGCAGCCGAAAAGACCTAAACAATCGGGTTTCTGTTGTTGTTGTCCAGCAGTGCTGCCGTATCCGCCACTATCATCGTCTCTGTATTCTTCAAGTTCTATGCCAGGGTCTACTCCTCCATATCTAGCTCCGTACCCGGCACCGTATCCATTACCATATACACCATCATATCCGCCACCGTGTCCGCCATCATATCCGTCAATGTATCCCTCATAATATTCACCATCATAATCGCCATCGTATCCGACACCATATCCTCCATCATATCCGCCATCGTATTCTTGAAAATATCGGTTATCGTATACTACACCAGGACTTATTTGTCCTTTCACTTCAAATATTCCAATAAAATTTTTATTAAAACTTTTAAATCATATTTTTTTAAATGCTTATAGTTTTACCTTCACTGACTATTAACGCGAAAATGGATAAACACAACGCTATTATAAACTTCATCTTTCTGTAGCTTTTGCAAATATTCACCGATTATGTCAAGAGATATTTTCGCATTAATCAACGTTATCACGTTTGTGTGGTGTTTTTATATCATCTTAAGTTATATTCAATTAATTAAAGGAGGCCTATTATAAAAATAAATCCGGCTTCACGAATTGTGCTATAAAACTATTAAGCAAAATATGAGAGAATTTTTTGGATGTTCAAAGATCGTTCCAATAAACACTTGCATTCATCACAAGTAGCGTGGAATTGTTTAAATTCAATTACTATTGCAGTTACTGGTAATTAGATGCTAATCACTTGATCACGCTTAACAAAACTTATTACATAATTTTTTACAGAATTATATAATCATTATGAGTGTGCATGTGCAAAGTTCTAAGCACAAGCTGAAGTAGGAAAATATTATTGTGCGTTAATAACTAAATAAATATTCATAATCTTTTGTTTTTTAATAAAAATTTATATACAATAAAAGTATTTTTGGTTTAAGTCTAACAAACACCTAAAAGTATGACGCAAATGAATAGGTGATAGGAATTAGTTTTTTGTGGCCCGTGAAGACGAGAAATCCCGTTTAATTAAAAGAAATGTCACGCTCAGAATGTCCTTTTTAGCTCTGGACAGTTATAAAAATACATAATTGCCGGATTTATGCAACATTTCAATTTTGAATAGAAAACAAGTAAAAACGTTATATTCGACCGGGTCGAATCTTAAATACCCTCCAAATATTTAGTAAGTGAATTTGATATGTTTAACTTGGTGGGACAGAGTTCCTTTATATAATATCGTACGTCAACGCCCACTAAAGGGGGCGGGGTTCAAAAATATACAATATCATGTTTTCCACAGACGAACGTATGGGCATTGCTAGACCGTCTTAGACTTCATCACAATTCTCTTTGGAGGCTATAAAAACTGTATTTTGGCGGGGTCGCTCTGGCAAGGGCTGTGGGGGAAACATTTCACCTTTGTCATAAAACTCTAAAAATAAATGCTTGGGATAATTATATACAAAATTAAAATTTCTTTTTTTTGATAGGGTCATTTAAAGGGCAAAGGGGGAGAGGGGGTAGGGCAGAAACAGATACACATAAAACTGTAAAAATAAATGCTTGGGATGATTATACACAAAATAAAAAAAATTTATATATATTTTTAATAGGGTCATTTAGCGGGCAAAGGGGGAGGAGGGGGTAGGGCAGAGTAGTACCAGGTTTCGTCTCAGCTTCGTCATTAAAGCTTTAAAGTGTTATTTTTAAGGAATGTAGGCTTAAGTAAAACAATTTGTTAAATTTTTATGCTATTTTTGCCTATAATAACGCCCACTAAAGTGGGCGGAGTCACAAAATATTTTTATTTTATTTAATGGCTCCAAGTTTAAGGCGTTGGACCGTATTTGACATAAAGATATATCATTTGCTTAAAATAACCGAGAAACTTTAAAATATATGTTGTTTTTTCTGGGTTGGTTTAGTTCTTCTTAGGGGAACTTTTTTCCCTCTTGCCCGATTTAGCCCATCTTCGAACTTAACCTGCTCTAAGTTTTAAAATATATTTATGCCAAATTTCAAGAGTCTAGCTCTTTTCGTTTGGACTGAATCGTGATTTCCACAGACGGATGGACGGACGGACGGACGGACATGCTCAGTTCGTCTTAGATTTCATCACTGATCAATAATATATATACTTTATGGGGTCTGAGATGGATATTTCGAAATTCTTTTTTGGAGGGTATAAAAAATTTGATTTTAAAAAGCTTCAACGGTTGGTAGGACGTGGGGACTCAAACCGAAGATGAGATATTGGTCTTTTATCACCGTGATAAATCCAATACTGACATACGCCGCACTGGTTTGGTGGCCAAAAACTGAACAATCCACTACCAGGGCACTTCTGGACAAGGTTTATCGCCTTGTGTGTATTTCGATCAGCGGAGCAATCAAAACTTGTCCAACACATGCTCTGGGTGCCATCTTGCACATTCCCCCTTTGCACATCATAGTGAAGGAAGAGGCCCGCAGGAGCGCACTACGGCTGCCTGACATCTCCACTTTGAAACCTGGAGATCCGGTTGGTCACATTAGCATACTAGGACATCTCCTGAATGACCCATACATTAGGGTGAATGAGCAAATACAACGAACACTAGTTTTGAAAAGAAACTTTGATGTTCTCATTCCTGAAAGGAGTCAATGGCTTAACCACACTTCATGGCACGAAGATGCTGACCAGGTCTGGTTCACTGACGGCTCCAAACAGGAAAATGGGGATACGGCGGCAGGGATATATGGCTCTAACTTTCAAATGGCAATTCCCATGGGTAAATACCCTACGATCTTCCAAGCGGAGGTCTATGCCATATTCATATGTGCTAAGGAATGCTTGAGGAAGATGTAAGAATATTCGTATCTATCTGCTGTCTGATAGCCAGGCAGCGCTCAAGGCCATAACCTCGTATGAGATCAGGTCAGGGGTTGTTATGGACTGTTTTTTTTTTTTTTTTTTTTTTTTTTAGGAGTAGGACCAGCACTCAGCGGACGACCCCTATATATGCAATGCATTGCGCCGGAACTGAAAACGAGGGGATAGTATTGAGGGGACAGATTAGGAAAGATGAGAAGATAGACAGTTTTTTTTAGCTATTTCAACCTTTTTACTTCGCCGGCTAATTTTTGCTACAGGGCCGACGAAGGTGGGTGCTGTTACTCTGCTTTTTTAGTACATGATGGTGTCAGTCGCTGCCAATTATGTTCAGTGATCAGTGACTATGCCTTCATCATTGAAACAGGCTGGCAACAACTAACACAACCACGCACTAATGCTGATCAGAAGAAGTCAACACAATATTTCATGACTCAGCGCGGGCTCGAACTCACGACCTTCCGCTTCATAGTCTCATGTTCTACTACTTCAGCCAACAGCACCCACAACATCACTGATAGAACTGGGCGCTCAGAACAGGCTGACGTTATGCTGGGTGCCTGGTCATAAGGGCCATGCTGGGAACGAACGGGCTGACTGTCTGGCGAACAGAGAAGCCTATCGTAGATTCATAGGACCGGAACCCTTCTTTGGCATCTCAGGAGGATATATCAAGGAACAGAATAACTCCTGGGCTCGGGTGGAGTTTAATCGACACTGGAAAGCCCTTCACGGCCTAAGACAGGCAAAACGTTTCATTACGTTATCTCGGAACAAATCCCAAAAATTAATGCTGATGGACAAGAATGACATTAGATTATTAACGGGTTGGTTTATCGGACACTGCGGTCTCAGACGACACCAGTTTACCATGGGCAATTCTGAGACCAAAGTGTGTAGACTCTGCGGAGCAGAGGATGAGACACTGGACTCTGTGACTGTCCGGCGATGGCGTGGTGCAGGAGGGGGTTCCTCGGAGGCAATTTCATGACTCCACGGGAGGTGTACGATATCTCACCAGGTAGAGTAATTGGATTTATTCGTAGCCTCAATCTACATCAGTGAACACTTGGGCTGCACAAAAGATCCTTTGGGTCGCGCTGCTTATGGCCTCATTGAATAATAATAAAGTTTTCACTTTAAGAATTTCTCTAAAGAATAAATTCGTGGAGAAGTGGAATACCTGGACAATTGTTGCAATTTGTCGATTATATTCTTAAATGTCATAATAAGGAAATGCTCTAAAATTTATTTATTAAAAAGCGACTGGATGGAATATTTAAATACCCTCCAAATATTTAGTAAATAAAAATTCAATTTTGTCGGGGTCACTCCGGCAGGGGCATCTCATATTTGCCATAAAACACTAAAAAGTCATATTTTGGGGTTATTAAGTATAAAATGTTTTTTTTATATGATCATTTATGGCTCAAAGGTAGGGGGAGAGTAGGGCGGAAGTAGATCAGAGAACATGTCAGCTTCGTTATAAAAGCTTTAAAATTTAATTTTTAAGCAATTCAGGTTTAAATTATGCAATTTGTTAAATATTTATACTAATTTACCATGTAATATGTTAGTTCAACGCCCACTAAATGGGGCGCGGTCCAAAAATTGGTTTTTCTGATTTTCTAGCTGAAAGAGCTCAACGCTTTGGACTTTCTTTGACATGAAAATATATCATTCAAACATTCAACAAAATTACACAAAAAACTTTTTTTTTTAATCTTGGACCAGCACTCAGGGGATGACTCCTATATATGCAATACATTGCGCCGGAACTGAAAACGAGGGAATGGTGTTGAGGGGACAGATTAGGAAAGATGAGAAGATAGACAGTTTTTTTGTAGCTATTTCAGGCTTTTTTTACACATAATAACAGTGTTTTATAGCAAAGGTGGGATGTCTCCCCCACCGGCCGCTCCCAGAGTGGCCCCAAAAATATAGAATTTTTAATTACTAAATATTTTTTCTTATCACTCAGCCTACCCGATACCTCAACCGTTTTCCAGGCAGAGATTTATGGCTTTACCGAGGCTGCATTAAGATTTAATGGGCTCAGTTCCAGGGCAATGCCCAAGGCATTCGGGGGATTGAAATGGCGGACGAATGCACAAGAGCAGGTTCGGACTTGGATGAAGTAGTCTCACGTAGGGATATTGATATTGCCACATTTGAGCTGCTGAACATAATTGAGGAGTGGGCAGAGAGGAAGTTGACAAGCAGGTGTGTCAACAATTACCACTTGTAGGGTCTCCAAAACTCTATGGGCCCCACTTGGCAGAGTTGGGACTAGACAGCTTCTAATTTTTGGGAGGAAGTCATTGGCACTCCTGGTGGTAGGGGTCTTGACGGAGCACTGTGCAATAGGGCACATGGCAGAGCGTTTGACCTGCAGCAGCTATTTCGATGAAGGAGCAGTCAGTACAGCATTTCAGCATTTCAGATGGGTTTATTGAGTCAAACAGTTTCCAATAATATTTGATTCTATGCACGTTCGATTCTGTGAACGTAGTTTTAGGCCTTAAGAATTTATTATCACATGGTTTTGGCCCCATTAAATGCTTCAGTTTCAATGAAGATCACATGAATTAAAATGAATTGAACATACAGATATAAATAATGAAATTTTTTATTTAAAATCAAAATAAAGTGAACTAAATCAATTAATTCTTGTTAGCAAATCTACAGACAACTTTTATAACATAATAAACCGTGGAAAGTCTCGGATCACACTATAAAAATTTTCTTTTAGAAATTTGGATTTTCTGGTGTGAACAAATAAAAGAGGACTACAAAAAATGATGGTGTATATATTTTGATTTCATCTCTCGCACACCAAATAAGAATTTTTCAAAGAAATTTTTTAGACTGTGAACTGGGACTAACCGCCATGGCTGCAAATTATCTGCACAACATCATTAATAAATATAACCTTCTTCAAAAAAGTCGGCACCTTCATTAAAAACACCGGGACCACCAAAACCACCGGGACCGCCAAAACCACCGGGACCGCCAAAACCACCGGGACCGCCAAAACCACCGGGACCGCCAAATCCACCAGGACCGCCAAATCCACCAGGACCGCCAAATCCACCAGGACCGCCAAATCCACCAGGACCGCCAAATCCACCAGGACCAGGAAAACCACCGGGACCATATGGTGGAGGAACTTGTAACCATGGCTGAACACCATAATTAAAAGCGGCATATCCTGGACCCCGGATAGGCAGAGTTGGCTTTGCAGTCACTTTAATAAAAATATTATTAAGATTATTAAACAAATTGTATCCTGTTAGGGTTTTGTACTCTTACCTTCACTGATTGCCAGCACAAAGATGGCTAAAGCCAAGCAAGTGATTGAAATTTTCATGTTTCTCTAGAGTTACAAAATATAGACTCGGTCTATCAGTTGCTATAATCGGACTAATTATCAGTATACTTATTTTGTGGACTTTTTATATAATTCTCAGCTTTGTTTTTTAAACTGATAAAAATCAAAAACAAAAACCTATTTCCAAAAAGTTATTATTGCGGAGTATCAAATCTGTGTTTATTCATAAAGCTTCGCAAACAGCGTTATAACTATTATTTACATAGAACTGATAGTGCTTTCAGACAATTAATAACCAAGGCCAAATTGTGCTGCTATCTCAAAAAGTCTACACTATTCTTATACTAGTGGTATTAAACAGCTATTTAACCTTCATGTGACTTTTAAGAATACATAATTTGATAACAATTTTTTCCTTGGCTGTAGTCAGAGACAAAAATATTTATATCTTTGTAATGCTGGCATAAAAAGTTATTAGCCAAATTACTTACTTTTATAATGATTAACATACAAAATTTATTTTATAAAATAAATACAAACAATGCAAGATTTTAGAGATTTCAATCGAAATCTAGTGGATTTCGATTGAAATCTCTATCGAAATCTATACCGTTTACACTAATTATTATACCCTTCACAAAAAAGTGAAAGGGTATATATAGGTTTGTCATTCCGTGTGTAATTTCTTCGATATGCACATGGGACCCCAGAAAGTATATATATTCTGGATCCTTATGACGAATTAGCGATGTCCGTCTGTCCGTCCGTCTGTACGTGACGGGGTTTCCCAAGCCCCCAGAAGAGCTAGAGACTTCGTTCTTGGACCGTTGGATTGGAAATGAACTTAAATAGGCTGCTATTGAAATTCAGCTCTGGAACCAAAGTATGGTTCCAGAGCTGGGAAGCTTACACCTATTTCTCGACGCAAAATTTATACCAAAAATCAATTATTTTTTTTAATGTTTGTAAATTAAACCTACTTCGTGCTTTGGGGAGCCTCAATGGTCTATTAAAAACTAAAAAAATAAAATTTTTTTTCCAGGGATGGGAAATTAAAATTTTTTTTTTTCGGCCTATTCCGTATTTTGTAGTACATGTAGTAACTAAAATTGTTAAAAATTGCAAGTTTTTCTTTAACAAAACCACTTTATACGTGATGAAGATTTGCATTAGCTAAAAAAAATCAAAAATTTTAAATTCAAATTTTCTTCCAGGGGTGGGAAATTGGATTTTTTTTATACATGCAAGTAATCAAACAGGCAATTGATGTTTATTTTTTTTTTGTTTTTTGCCAACTAAAACTGTCTTATAATTTAGGAAGAACAAAATTGGTATCAAAATTTCAAATATAAAAAATTAAATTTCGAATCCAGGGATGGACAAGTGCAATATTTTATGGTACATGAAAGTTAACAAAATTGTAAAAAATTTGCAATTTTTCGTAAATAAAACTACCTTATACCTCAAGAAGCGTTGCACTGATAAAAAAAACAAACAAAAAAAAATTAAAATTTCGTTTCCAGGGTTGGAAAAATTAAATTTTTTTTTGGTACATGCAATACTTTGTATTACATGTTATAACCAAAATGGTTGCAAAATTCGAGTTTTTCTTAAACAAAACTACTTTATACTACCTCATGAAGATTTGCATTGATAAAGAAAATTTTAAAAAATTTAAATTTCGCTTCCAGGGTTGGGAAATTGAAATTTTTTTTTAAACATAAATTTAATGTAACCAAAATGGCAATTGACGTTGTTTTATACTAATTAAAACTATATTTATAACCTATATGGTTATAAATATTAAGTTTTTCTTAAATAAAACTATTTCATGCCTCATTAAAAGTTGCATTGATAAAAAAAATTTTAATTTCGTTTCCAGGGTTGGGAAATTTATATATTTATTCTGCATAAAAATAACCAAAAAGGCAATTGACGTTGTTTTTTTTTTTTTTTTTGCTAATTAAAGCTGTTTTATAATTCAGGAAGAACATAATTTCGACTCCAGGGTTGGACAAATGATATATTTTATGGTACATGAAAGTGACCAAAAAGATTAAAAATTTAAATTTTTTTGTCAAGTAAAACTATGTTACACCTCACTAAGAATTGCATTGGTAGAAAAATAAAAATTCCAGAGTTGGGAAATCGAAATATTTTTCGTACATACTAGTACATACATAAATTCAAAATTTTGTGCTTTTAGTGAATTAAACCTATTTGATATTTCAGAAAAAATTAAACTGGTATCAAAATATTATAAATTCGGTTCCAGGCTTGGAAAATTGAAATATTTTTGGTATATAAAAGTACATACATAAATTCCAAATTTTGTTTTTTAGTGAATTAAAGCTATTTTATATATCAGAAAAAATTAAATTAGTATTAAATAATTAAAAATTCGGCTCCAGGGTTGGAAAATCGACATTTTCCGATTCATAAAAGCAGCCATTTTATTAGTTATTTTTTGATTTTTATGATGAATCATACCTACTTTATACATCAGAAAGAAGTAAACTGGTATTAAAAACCAACAAAATCTAAAAGACGATTCTACGGTTGGACAATTAGAACTTTTTGGGGTACATGAAACGGATTTTTTGTTTTGTTTGTAATTTAAACATATTTCATAGTTTTGAAAGACGTTCATAGGTATTAGATGTAAGAAAAGCCAAACATTTAGCTTCCTAGCCGAAAAATTTAAACGTTTTCTTAAATATAAAAGTAACCGATAACATCATTTTGATTTTTTAATTAAACCTACTTTCTGTTTTGGCAAGAAAGAAAGAAAGAATAATTACATCTGTGAAGGGTATTTAAGATTCGGCACAGCCGAATATAGCACTTTTACTTGTTTTATTTTATTTATTAATTTTTTTTTTTTTTTTACATGCATATATCGAGATTTCATAACTAAAACATAGTTTTCCTCCTGATATATCGAATGCCATGTGAAAAAATGTTTTCCCTGCTGTACTACAGCGTAGTATTTTTTCGTACAGTATGAAAGAAAAACCAGAGTTGTAGCTGTTCGTAGTGTAGATTTCAACCGGATTTTTGTGAACTAGATTTTCATATTTTGTGGGAAATCTGATAGAAAGCAATTCAGCTTCGCTCGAAATTTCATAAGTACTAGATTTGGCTCAGGTGTAATTGCCCCATTTGAATGTTTTGCACTGATGTGTCGTTCAAATGGTTTCGGGGTTCGATTTTAGGCACAAAAGGTTTAAATATATATACATGTTAATGTTATACCCTCTAAAAAAGAATTGGAGCGTATATTCACTTTGTCATTTCGTGTAACGCAGCGAAATGTCTCTCTAAGACCCCATAAGGTATATATTAAGGTATTATTAGGTATATATTCTTGATTAGTCCGTCTGTGGAAAAAACGATTCAGTCCAACCGAAAAGAGCCAAGCCCTTGAATTTTGCTATAAATACAGTTTGGAGGATAGCACAGGTCACGTTCATAAATGGGCTGAATCGGGCCAGAGGGAAAAAAGTTTCTTTAAGAAGTACTGAGCCAACCTCTAAAAAACAACATACATACTATAATTTAAAAATGTTTTTTTTTTTTTCATTCAACGAAGGACTTGCATCCAGAAAATCAGAAACATCCATTTTTTGTACCCCAGTCCTTTAGTGGGCGTTGAAGTTACATATTACATGGAAAAATATGGTAAATATTTAACAAATTGTATAATTTACGCCTACATTCCTTAACAATTATATACTCGTATTAAAGTTCTTATGACGAAGTAAGATGCGCTACCATCTGTCCACCTTTTCCCCCTAAATGACCCTATCAAAAAAGATATTATATTTAATAACCCCAAAAATTGACTTTTTAGTATATTATTGGCAAAGGTGAGATGTCTCGCCCATGGCACCTCCTGGTATGAGCTTTTTTTATTTACTAAACATTTGGAGGGTATTTAAAATTCGACCCCGTCGAATATAACGTTCTTACTTGTTTAAATCTAGTTTTATTGGCTGTCCCACTCGACTGATGGTGCAATGCTAGCCGGTCAGTCCAATGGTCGTGGGTTCGATTCCCGCCGGAGACTCTTCTGGGTGTTTTCTGCAGACAAGCAAATCGCTTCGTGGCTTGTGTTCGTTATAAATATAAAAAAAAACATGTCGCATGTGACATTTTTTTCATCAGCTGCAACTGATCCTTTTTGATCCCCTTACGTGGCTTAATGTTTGATTGTTTAGTCTGAAGTGCTACGAGTAACGCATCGTAAACATAATAAACAATTTCCAATGGAAATAACATCAGGAATACTAAAGACAAGGAGACAAATTACGGCATTCGACTAATTGTTCGAAATTTTTTTTAAATTCAGAACGACATGGTAAATATTCCAAGGCACAAAGGCAAGTCAACATTCGTTTTTTTTTTAATTATTCAACTTGCACAGCAGAGCAAAACAGCTGTTTTCGACAGCCGCTACACTTTCATCATCAGTACTCATGCAAAAATCATAAAATTGTGGGGTTTCTTATACATACAAAAAAGTCGGTATGATTTTATTTAGATTTTCTTCGTTATATTAAATGAAATCCCTCCCTGCTGTACATATTGATAGATTTTAAAAGAAAACTTTTTAAATACCTAAAAAAATTATTAAGGGTACAAAAAAGAGACTGAAATAAATTTGAGGCCAAATTACTGCACTCGGTAAAAATTGCAATTGCAATGTCAATTGATGTCGAATTCTGAAATTTGCCCGCTGAATTTTCTAAGACCTTAAAGATGTTGTCTAAATAGGCTAAAATGTATTTAAAAATCACAATGTAAATAACGAAAATAATGAGATTAATTTTTTTTTTGGGACATATTGTCCCCATTTTAGGAATTTCCCACAAAGTTTCCCTATTAGTCAACAACTAATAACTAGAAATTTTTAATAAATTATTTCACAATTTTACAAAAATATGTCATCATTAAGTATTTTAGTTAAACGCTAAATATGAGTTTAATAAATTTGTTTGATGTATTTTTATAAATTTATGAAACATGAAGTGGATAGAAGAAATCCACTGATAAAATGCTGGCATATAACAATAACAAATAACAAATTTTTAAAGCTAAATAATGTTTTGTGGAAAAACTTAAAAACTATATGACTCCATAAATCTCTTTCAACACAAAATACGAAATTAGTTCAAATATAAGCTCTTTTTTATACTTTTGCACCAAAACTAATGCGTAAACTGTCTGCTGCTTAATAAATAATTATATAATAATAATCCTTCTCTTTGCTAAACAATTATATTTTTTAACTGAAGGAAATGTGTTTATGAAATAATCTTCTTTAATAAACAATTCGCTGACGCATGATAAACTATAATATTTTACTTTGCAAGTTATTCTTCAGAATTTTGTCATGTATTTGAATTAGTTTTATTAACAATGAACACTGAAAGAATACAATGTTCTTTAATTTTTCTGAAGCCTGTAATGACTCCCGGTTTTCCTTATTAATAGATATTTTAGCATTAAAAATTTTTGTAACAACTGCAACTTCGAAATAAGTCAAGTGCTGCTGATGAAAGCCAAACAAATTTGTTTCGGTGAAGATTTTAAAATTTATAAATTCTAAGCCCAGTTTTTTACTTCAAAATTAAATACTATTTAAACTTAAAATCTATTTAAATAAAAAATTTTGTTTTTCTCTTCAAAATTATATAAGATTTAAATGTGCCACATTGTACATTTAAATTCAATTTAAGTTTTTCATACTCGTACTACCATGTGTTTTTCATAGTTTGTTTACATTCAACAACTTGAAAATTGGTAAAGCAGGTCTTCATTGAAACAAAACGTCGGTAAGAAAGTAGTTTTATTGTATGATTTGCAGTATTTTTCTTACCATTTATTAGTGCTACCATACTTTTATCACAATTAAATACCAAAATTAATTTTATACTGAAAAACTGAAAGTGTCTTTTGCCATAAGACTCTAAAAATAAATAGTATAATTAAATGTAAAATTTATTATGTGAGTGATGATAAATATGCCGAGTTAAACATGTTGTGACGTAAGCAGTTACGCAACAACGTATTTAGCTGTGAAGTTAAATATGTTATGGCGTAACGAAATGGCAAATAGTGAATTTTTTTTTTAATGAAAATCCATATTTAATAAATTTTTTGAGCATTTTGTGAAAATATTTACAGGCCATGAAAGGTTAACTTACAGGCCATGAGAGTGTGTGTGTGATCTTGGAGGGATTGTGGCCCAAGTGGCCAAATAAGGAGTTGCCATGCATTGGCAGTAAATAAAAAATTATTATGGGGGTGTCTTCTATCACACACAACAATTGGAATAGCAGAATAGGGTTTGTGAAAATACAGGGTGGCTCAGAAAGACCGAAGTGGTGTGAATTCCTTATAACTTTTTATTTAAGATATATTTTTTTAATTTTTTGTTTTTTAAATACAATAAAATTTATAGGGAATATTTTTAGATTAGTTATTAACCCATTTCGTCCCAGTGTTCGATTTTTCGAACAGTAAATTTCAAGCATTTTAAATTTATTTTATATGTTTAGAAAAGACTAAGAACATATCTTTTTTAAATTTAAAATAAATTGTTAATGTTTAATAAAAACTTTTAAAAAATTTTTTGATGAAAATTAAAAAAAAATTTTGATGAAAATTTTTAAAAAATTTTTTAATGAAAATTAAAAAAAATTGTAATGAAAATATTAAAAAAATTTTTAATGACAATTTTTAAAAAAAATTTTAATGAAAATTTTTAAAAAATTTCGGACATCTAATTCGTATCTTCTGGACCCAAATTCCCATTTAACTACGAAGTTTTATAAACTGATTCGAAAAAAAACTCTGGGACGATATGGGTTAAAAATGATATCCCGCAAGTGGTGGCCATTTTCTGCTTCACACAAATGTGCTCTTTCCAACACATTTTCCATGACCTTTCGCAAAACTTCCGGTGTTATGTTGTTAATTTCGTCTCGAATATTGGTTTTTAATTCCTCAATAGACCTAGGCTTATTAACATAAACTTTCCCTTTTTAAATAACCCCAAAGAAAACAGTCTGGAGCGGTTAAATCCGGGGAACGCGGAGGCCAATTAAAATTGCTTCTACTCGAAACGACGGTATGCACGCTGAGCCAACACAATAGGCCGTTGATTTAAAAAGTAAATTTCAATGATTTGGGCACGTTGTTCAGTTGTGTATTGCTCCATTATAAACTGTCCAAGTCTTTTTTACAAAATACTGAAAAGAAAAGAAACAAAATTATAATAAAAAAGTTATAAGGAATTCACACTACTTCGATCTTCCTGAGCCACCCTGTACTTACAGACCATGAAAGGTCAACTTACAGGCCAAGAGAGTGTGTGTGATCTTGTAGGGATTTTGCTTCCAGTGACCAAATAAGGAGTTGGCATTGCCAGTATATACAAAATGATTATGGGAGTGTCTTCTATCTCACACAACAATTGGAATAGCTGAATTGAGTTTGTGAAAATATTTGCACTAAAGGGGGCGAGGCTGGAGGGTGCATAAAATACTAACCCCGGTATTCATAAAATAATAAAACGTATTTCAAATCTGTTTTAAGAAAATGTTGTATGAAAAAATTTGATTAAAATACATTTCAAACTCATTTAAAATTTTATGAATACCGGGGTAAACGTTTGGAGGGTATTTAAGACCGGGTGGAATACAACGTTCTTAATTGTTTGTTATTATCATAAAAGTTTTATTTAATAAAGAGAGTTTGTTACAAGCTGAAATTTATATATTTTGTTTAATAAAGAGACTCTGTTACAGTGAGTAAAAAATACACAATCTCTTTGTGTTTATTAATTGGTTTATAATTTACAAACATTAAAAATTATAAACAAAACTGTGAGTCAGGTTTATAAAGTTATTGTATTTGTTACAAACAGCATTAGTTTGTTAACAACCTGATAAAAGTTGAGATGAAGTCGGTTCGTTTTATTTTGCCCGTAGCTTTAGTAGTTGTATTGTTGAATCACGTTCCAATGAGCGCAGGTAAGTCGCAATAAAATTTTGGATGAGTTAATAATCTTAAATAATGAATCTTAATAATTTTAATTTGCGTGTATAAATAATTGTGAAAATATTTGTAGTGCTCCGGAGGTACTTTTAATTAGAATTTTCTTTATATGATTTCGTGTATTTGCTTAGCACAACAGGGCCAAGGAGGTTGGGGTGGTGGCAATGCCGGCAGTTGGTCGAATGTCCACAGCCAGTATGGACAGCCTGGTTCAAATGGTGGTCAAGGTAGTTATGGCTACGGCGGTGTAGATGCTAATGGTGTACCTTATGGCGGCTATGGCGGCAATGGCGGATATTTTGTTAATGTAACAGATGAGCATGGACGCCAGCATTCTTACAGCGGAGGAGGGCACGGAGGTTATGGTGGTGGCCAGCCTGGACAACCCGGCCAACCGGGACAAGCTGGCCAGCCAGGTTATCCGGGCACTTTTAGTTATGACAATGCCCATACGAATCATAACTTTAGAGCGAATTCATCCCCATCAGCCTACTACGCTTCCGCTTGGAGCACTTTTTATTTCATAACTTTGTTTGCTCTGTTGCTGATCGTAAAATCTTGAAATATTGATTTTCACAATAAAGTGTAAATTATAATTATCATGCTGTTGACGTAATTTTAGTAAGAAAAAAAATTGTTTTTAATAAAAATTTAAATAAAATCAAAATATAATGTCTTGATTGTATATGTGACTAGTTTTCAAAGACGAAGAAATATTGTTCAGCTGTCATGTTTTATTATATATTTAAAAAAAATTTTCAAATTTGTTTTTGTTTTAAATGTATTTATATGAGAAAGCGATATCGAGTGACATCGTGGGCCAGACAGTAAATATATAAATGAGAGTAGGGGCTCAGGGCACACACGCCATTTTTATATTTATAGATTTGTTTAAATGTTTTATTTTAATAAATTACGACATTAGAATAAATTTAATTATAGAGCGTAGTGTCGAAAAATTTCTGTGTTTTAAAACACGTTACTGCTCCACACGCCATACAAAATAATTCAAATTACGGAGGGAGATATTCCAATTGAAGAATTTCTAAGTATCAAGAGTCTACTGTAACATTTAAATGAATGTAAACGTGAGATTATTCAGCAAAAAAAAACAAAACAAAAACAAAAGCATAATACACATATAATTTCATTTATACAATGGGTATATAAATTTTTTTCTTTGGACCGGCACTCAGGGGACGTTCCCTGCTAATGCAAGACATGGCACTGAAACCGTGAAAGGAGGCGATGGTGTTGAGAACACAAATGGAAACAGATGAAAAGATAATTTGTTTGTTGTCTCTATATTTCTAACTGCACCGGCGAAATTCCATTTTTATTTATTTTTATAGCCTCCAAAAAAAAATTTAAGGGTATATTCACTTTGTCAGTCCGTGTGGAACGCAGCGAGATATCCCTTTAAGACCCCATAAAGTATAGATATTCTTGATCAGTGATGAAATCTAAGACGATCTATGTCATATCCATTCGTCCGTCTGTGGAAATCACGATTCAGTCAAAACGAAAAAAACCAGACTCTTGAATTTTGGTATAAATTTGTGTTGAAGGTTAGCATAGGTCATCTTTGTAAATGGGATGAAACGGGCCAGAGGGAAAAAAAGTTCCGCTAAAAAGTACTAAGCCAACCTCTAAAAAACAACACAATTTTTTTAAGTTTTTTTTTTTTGAAATATCGTTAAGAAAATTATAAATTTTTATCTCAAAGCAGATCCAAAACGTTGAACTTGCAGCCAGAAAATCAGAAAAAAACAATTTTTTGCATCCCGCACCCTTTAGTGGGCGTTAAAGTTACATATTACATGGAAAAAAAGTGTAAATATTTAATAAATTGTTTAACTTAAGCTTACATTCCTTAATAAATTTATTTTAAAGCTTTTATGACAAAACTGAGATGTTCTCTGATATTCCTCTGCCCTATCCTCCCCTCACCTTTGCCCACTAAGTGATCCTATAAAAAAAAATTTTTTCAAACTCTTCTGGTTTCTTGGGTTTCTTGACCTCTTTTTAATTATTATTATATTCTGATATTTTTAAGCTTAAGGTCTCTTTATTTTAATTTAATTTTTAATTTCAATATTTCGTCACTCCTTTGTGTGACTTCTTCAGGAAATTAATTATTTTATTATATAAAATTAAATTAAAATAAAGAGACCTTATGCTAGGAACACAACTGGGACGAACGACGAATTTCGCTTAGTACGACGAATTCGTTGATAAAAAATCGCTCTATAAATTCGTCGTATGAAACACAATAACGACGAATAAATTAAAATAATAAGCAAACAAAATTTTAATATTTGTTTTTTAAATCATTGTAATCCTCTGATGCCAGTCAGATTGTTTAGACACTCAATAATTATCCCGGTGTTGTCCATTTTTTTCAGAACAAATTCCTTTTTGTAAATATTTTCTGAAAAATTTTTTGTCTGTAAATAAATTATTATTTTCATTTAACAGCTGATGGGGTGACCATATGAAAAAGTGAGAAATAGAAAGAAAAACTATATAATAAAAAGGGTTCAAAATTAATAAAAAGTCGTCCGAATGATACATTTTTGTGAATTAGTGAATGCATTTTTAGTATGTACTGAAAATTTTAGTGCTACATGCAGCAATACAGTAGTGAACTATGTTTTTCCACAAAAAACCAGTTTGAGTATATGAAACCTGGTCACTTTATATTGATTTGTTCGTCGTTCGTTGACGAAACAATTAGAAATAAATGTATTTCAACTTTCGCTGAGTATGACGAACTTCGACCAACGCCACGATTATGTGCATTTTCATATACACCAATGTGTTTTATTTTTGGCGACGAATATTCGCGACCAAAAATTCGTCATTCGTCGCAGTTGTGTTCCTAGCATTAAGCTTAAAAATAGCAGAATATAATAAAAAAAAATTTCGCTTAATAACTCCAAAAATGTTCTTTAGTGTTTTATGGCAAAGGTGACCCCTCCCGTAGTGACCCCTACCAAATACAGTTTTTATTTACTAAATATTTGGGAAGTATTTAAGATTCGACCCGGTCGAGTAGGCTATAGTAACCAGTAGCTTTTTCTCTTTAATTTATTGTATTATTAATAAATTATGTTTATTTAAGCAAGAGCTCAATTTTTTTATAAAAAACTTTGCTTATTTATTGTGTGGGCATATAAAGAGGTGGTGAAATATCGGATTAAAAAATTTTTTTTATAAAAAATAATTGACCTCTTGCTTAAATAAACATAATTCATTGGTAATTTTAGTTATAATAAATTTAAAAATAATTATATATAATTTATTTCTTTTGTTTTGCTGTCTCTTTTTTTTATGAAAGAGTAATAAAGTTATATTTTTGAAAAGCGGCAACATTGACAAGTATGTTAATAACAAATTATTTTAAATAATTTAAAAAATTGCAGTAGACACTAAGGCGCAAGTATTTTCAAACTAATTCATATATATTTTATTATATATGTATATTATATATTCGTGATATTTGTATGCAATTATAAAAAAAATTTTATATATTAAAATTTAATATTTCAGTTTGTTAATAACGTCAAGAATAAATAATAGAGAAGGGGATATTTTTTACTTTCTAACATGTTAAGCCAAAAATGAATACCATTGAAGCAATTCTTAGCAGTTACAAAAACAAGTATTTTTTTATTAAATGTATTTATTAAAAAAATTTTTATAAAATGAATGCTATGAATACGTTTGCGTACACATAATTATAAATATAAAATAAATATATTTAGTAATAAAATTTCAATTTTTTAGCCTTTAACTCCTTGCTAATGCACTTATTAATCTGATGGGCTGCTTCGCAGGGCTCTGTAGTTTTAATCATACTATTACAATTATTGGCTGCGGCCACAGCAACTGACTCTAATAAGGCATTATTTTCGGATAGCGCACTGGCCATACGAGCAATAGTGTTTATAGATATTTTATTGGTATTTTCCATCTAGTAAACATGAAAGTTTAATTGATTGTACAGCGCGATCCGGAATTGTTACTCACCAACTTAGTTTTCTTTAGCATACACATCATTAAACATTTCTCCTGGCTGGTGGGATTTTCCTCGTACATGAGCGATTTTTCCACAGTTCTTGGATCCAGGTTCATCTCACGCACACATTGCATTTTGGCGTTATTCAAAAGTTCTTGAAATTCACGTGTGGCTTCAGTTATTTGACGTTTGGCACGTTTGTAGTTGTCGTGTATTGCATTTCCCATAGGACTTGCAAAGGCTTTGCGTTGTCCTTTGAAATGGTTTATTGAATTGCCAGTGTAACTTTTTAACTAAAATTTAAGTTTAAATTGTTATTTTTTGTTGTTATTGTTGTTGTACAGAGTTCTATATTAACTTACACTTTTACTATTGCAACCGTTTAAATAAATGCAAATGCAAAATATTATTGTTGATATAAAGAATTTCATTTTGAGTAAAACGTTTTGTTTAATGGATGAATGAGTGAGTACTATTGTCTTTGTTGCTAAAAGTTCTTGGTTTTTATACAAAAATGTTTCTTTTATTATTTGTGCTGATTTAACATTTTCACATTTACAAAGAGACAAAATATTTAAACTTGCTGGAGGTCGCAAGAACCATAAGCAAAACTGACCGTGAATTAATCTTTCACGAATCTTTCGATACGGTTTTAATTCTTGAAATTTTTTAACAAACGAAATTTCTTTTAGAGTCCGATGCACACGTACTTGAGCTTAGAACTAAAAGTGGAGTTGAAAGGGAATTGTGTTTATGTTTCCGGAGGACTTAAGTCGTTTTGGTGCAGGTTTGGAAATAAGCCAGCAAGTTGTGAACCATTCGTAACGCACTCTACATTCTTTCTAATTCATTAATCAAAAAAGCTGTGGAACCATTTTGTGTTGCCTTTTATGTAATTTTTGAGAGTTGTAATGCAATATTCCAGGGAATAGAAACTGTGACGCACGCTACAAATATCAATACACAAACTAATGATAAAAGTCGAAAATGTAAGAAAACTAACTAATCGCTGTAAAAACTATTAATGCAATTAATAGTAGAACTCAAATCGTGACGCACGCAACAGAAATTAATGTGCAAAATTTTTTTACTTGTTCATTCCAAAAGTTCAACTTTTTATATGCAGAATATAAAATTGATTTAAAACTTAAGAAATTTCATTCTATTCACAACATAATAAATGAACTTATTTTCCGTGACGCACGCTACAGTGTAGTATATTTTTGGATTCTCATATTAGTACCTATATATAGGAAGAAAAGATAGTGATATGAAGCGAAAAAATAAATTGCTAAGAGTTTTTGTGAAAATTTAAACTGTGATGCACGCTACAGAAATTAATGTGCCAATATTTTTAGTTGTTTATTCCAAAAGGTCAACTTTTTATATGCAGGATATAAAATTGATTTCAAATTTAAAAAATTTTATTCTATTCACAGTATAATAAATGAACTTATTTTCCGTGACGCACACTACAATGTAGTATATTTTTGGATTCTAATATTTGTATCTATATATAGGAAGAAGAGATAATGATACGAAGCGAAAAAATAAATTGCTAAGAGTTGTTGGGAAAATTCAAACTGTGACGCAAGCTACAGAAACTAATGTGCAAAATTTGTTTACCACTTTATTCCAGAAGCTATACTTAATGTTAAAAATTTTCATTCAATTCCCAGCATAATATACGAACTTATTTTCCGTGACGCACGCTACAGTGTAGTATAGTTTTAGTAATGTATATACCTATATAGGAAGAAGATATAGTGACACGAAGCAAAAAAATAAATTACTAAGAGTTTTTGAGAAAATTCAAACGGTGACGCACGCTACAGAAGTTAATGTGCAATTTTTTTTACCTATTTATTCCAAAAGTTGAACTTTTTGTATGCAGGATATAAAATTGATTTAAAATTTAAATAAAAAATTGTATTCCATTCACAGTATAATAAATGAACTTATTTTCCGTGACGCACGCTACAGTGTAGTATATATTTGAATTGTAATGTATATACCTATATAGGAAGAATAGATAATGATACCAAGCGAAAAAATAAATAGCTCAGATTTTTTGAGAGAATTGAAAATGTGACGCACGCTACAGGAATTAATATTGAAAATGTTTACTTTTTATTCTGGAATTTTAATTTGTTGTTTGCTGAAACGGATGATATTCTACTCACAATGTTAGAAATAACTCTTTGCTATGACGCACTCTACAACGCATGTATGTATGTAACATCCCATACCTGATTTTTATCTACGCAATTTTTTTGTGTAAATAAAAATATGACTTCCGATCGGGACATTTAGGGCTAAAGTAATAATATGAGCTCTTGAAAAATTTTTAATATCTTACAAAAAATTAAAAGATCTGAAAGTAGGATTTCAAAATATTTTTTTATTTATAAAGTCTAGTATTTCATTTAAAAATAAATTAAACTAGAAAGAAAGATCTCGAAAGAGGAAAGACTTTGATTTGGTTCTGCCAAATTTATTTGGTAGGCAAAAGACCGGTTCCGACTATATGACTGTCATCTCTTTTATCCGACAAATTGAAAGTTATTTTTTGAGCATTTTTACAGCCATTTCAGTTAGTCCCGGTTTACACTATGCAACTTTTGTTGCAGCAATTCTTATTTTGTGTGAGAGTCCTGAAATAGGAATATATATACCATTTGTATTCCTTTCTCGCTCTTCCTCACTAAATATCAAGAATTGCTGCGACAAAAATTGCATAGTGTAAACCGGGACTTACATGCACTACATGTAAGAAGCACGCAAAACATAACACATTCCCTTAATTGATACTCATTGCAATTTTTAACAACTTCACTACTAATTTCATGATGATGAAATTTTGATACTATCAGCCTTAGCGAATAACATTCTAAACAATTAAAAATTATATGTAAATTCTAAAATTTAATTGTCTCAATAAATCTGATTAATATTTCCAAACACGAATATATTAACCATGAATTAACAGTTTAATAAGTTGTATATAAACTCGAACTTTAGTATCAGTTTTCATACAAATAGTGGTGGAAATTTAAGAAAAGTGTTAAATCAACAAACAGAAAAAAACAATATGATTATAAAACCAAAGTTCCTTATATATTTTACCATTATAGCCCTAAATTATGTGCTCGTAAGTGTTTAGTTTTTATAAATCAAACAGTTCAAAGTATATATAATTTTCGTTAATTAAGGCTGAAGATTCCGAAATGACAGTTAAGGATATCGCTGAAGCTTTGATGTCCTTTGGCGAGGAATGTGATCCCAAGCCGGAGGAAGGTAAGCCAACAGAACAAAAATACACTTTGAATAGGTCTATTTCACTACAAGTAAACATTAATTGTTTCTTGGCATTACTTGGAATTCGTCAAGTAATCACTTAATGTATTAACTAATAAGTTTTTAATTTTTAATCCTTGTTTTTTCGTTCTTGGAAAAGAATAAACAGCTGCTGTAGTGTAGAGCCTCTCGAGAAGTTCGGTTCGCTGCAGTTACATGTTGCCATATTCATCGTCTGTTAAAAATGATCTGCATTACGATCGATTTTTTATATACCATTTTTATACCCTCCAAAAAAGAATTAGAGGGTATATTCACTTTGTCATTCCGTATGTAACGCAGCGAACTATCCGTCTAAGACCCCATAAAGTAAATATATATATTCTTGATCAGCAATGAAATCTAAGACGATCTAGCCATGTCCGTCTGTGGAAATCATGATTCAGTTCCAACAAAAAGAGCCAGACCTTTGAAATTTGGCAAAAATATATCATGAAGGATAGCACAGGTCAGGTTAGTAAATGGGCTGAATTGGGCCAGAGGGAAAAATTTTCCCCTAAGAAGTACTAAACCAACGTCGAAAAAACGACATAATTTTGAAAGTTTTCTTTGTAATTTTATTAAGCAAATGATATATTTGTAGGTCCAAGAAGGTCTAAAGCATTGAACTTGCTGTGAAAAAATAAGCAAAATAAATTTTTTGAACCCCGTCTCCTTTAGTGGGCGTTGAAATAGTGTAAATATTTAACAAATTGTATAATTTAAGCCTACATTTTTAAAATATAAAATTTTAAAGCATCTAAGATGAAGCTGAAATGTACTCTGATCTTCCTCTGGCCTATCCGCCTTCCTATCCTTTGCCCCTAAATGAAACTAAAATAAAATTGTACACTTAATAACCCCAAAAATTGTATTTTTAGTGCTTTATAGCAAAGGTGAGATGTCTCCCCCACGGCCCCTCCCGGACCTCGACAAAATAACCCCAAACAAACAAAAAAATACCCCTAATAACCCCAAAATGTTACTTTTTAGTGTTTTATAGCAAAGTTGAGATATCTCCCCCACGGCCCCTCCCGGACCTCTACAAAATAATCCTAAACAAATTACCCTAAACAAAAAGAAAATACCCCTAATAACCCCAAAAATTTACTTTTTAGTGTTTTATAGCAAAGGTGAAATGTCTCCCTCACGGCCCCTCCCGAACCTCGACAAAATATAACTTTTTTTGCCCCCCTCCCTTTGCCGTTTAAATTTAAAAATTAAAAAATTTAGTTTTTAGTGTTTTATAGCAAAGGTGAGATGTCTCCCTCAAGCCCCTCCCGGACCTCGACAAAATAGAACTTTTTTTGCTCCCCCCACTTTTGCCCTCTAAATTTAAAAATTCAAAAATTTACTTTTTAGTGTTTTATAGCAAAGGTGAGATGTCTCCCCCACGGCCCCTCTCGGACCTCGACAAAATAACCCTAAACAAATTACCCTAAACAAAACAAAAATATACCTAATAACCCCAAAAACTTTTCTTTTTAGTGTTTTATAGCAAAGGTGAGATGTCTCCCCTACGGCCCCTCCTGGAGTGACCTCGACAAAACAGAGTTTTTTTTTACTAAATATTTGGAGGGTATTTAAGAGTCGACCCGGTCGAATATAATATTCTTACTCGTTAACTTTAAGAAATTTTTTCGTTCAGAGCCCACACTGAAATCTGTATTCCATGAGACTAAACAAATTGTCCTGAAGTATTATGTTGGACTTCTTATTCCTCTCGATCAAATTATATTGAAATCGTTTCAAAAGCTCAAGTCCTAAGATGCCACATATACAGAGATGACGCAGAACGCGCAAATGAGGTTTATTCCATATTTTGGTTCCTCCGAAAGCAAACAAACAATAATCCAACATAAAAAGAATAGGGGGGCATTATAAAAATAATAATAACCTCATAAATATTGCAGATTCGCTTCTGTTCTTTAGTTCTATTAGAAATTTGAAATATCTGAACTAATGATATTATTTCAAACTTGAAATTGATTAAATAAGAAGTTTAAACATGTAATTATTTTATAAAAATTACTTTTGAAAGATTTTATGTGTAATCTTGATTTTCTTACTCTTATTCTTATTCTTTTTAACACACATTTTTCATAAACAGTTTTCTTAATTTTTTGTTTCTTTTTTCTTTTAGAGCACATCATAGAGATGGTCAAAAATGTCGAAGATGCCCAGTACATATCGAAATGCTTTAGACACTGTTTAATGCTTCAGTTCGAAATGGTGAATATCTTTAAAACTTCCCTCTCAAAAAAAGGACTTTTCATAATATAAAAAATATATGTCTTACATCCAAAATACCTCAGATAGAAGAAGGCTCCCAAGTTCTGGATAAAGATAAGACCGTCAGTGTGATGGGTTCAATGTTTCCCGATCGGAAAGCAGAGCTGGGCCAAATTATTGAAGATTGTAATAATAAAAATCAAGGCATTACCGAAAAGTAAGTGTAAAAGCAATCAATACTTATTTGATCAGTCCTCAAGATATTGAAATTTTCTTCTTTAAAATTAATTTCAAAGATGTGAAAATGCTCATGCTCATGGCATGTGTATTCTTGGCCAAATGAAAGAACAAGGTTTCGAGATACCCGAACTGAAAGATGAATGAGACAATACAAGGCCGCACCTCCCTCTGCCCCAGCTACCCCGATAATGTCTCTTGTAATACTGTATTGTATATATTTTCGCTTCTTGGTTTTAATTTCAACTTCTATTTAAATAATCTTATTTCATAAGCGTTGCATCATACGGAACCTCGAAACAATTATTTTTTTTTTATTTAAGTCTTTTAGCCTTATCGTTAGCCTATTTTTTACAAAATAAATGTACATGAACAATGGTGTGGTTTAAACAAAACAAAAGAAACTCGTTGCAAAATAGAAAATTAGTGGATGTTTTCTACGCCCCTCCATAGTTGGAGCTCTTTTGAATTTTCCATCAATGATGGTTCATACGAAGAAAGTTTTCTTTCAGAAATTCTTATTTTGTGTAAAAGTGATTAAATAAAAAATCTCTCGCTCATTCTTGCATGAAAAGCAGCATTTCTTAAAGAAAACTTGCCTAGTGTGAACCGATTCTAACTGTAGTTTTTAAACCTTTCGCTTTGATCTCTGAATTTCTGTTAGTTGATACGACTTACCTTTTCCTGATCAGTCAGATCTTGAAAGTATGACTGGAGACTCCGAACTAATGGATTGTATTGCAATGAAATCAGGGATCTCTTTCTCGATATTCACACTTTTCTACGCTCAATACGCTCTTCGTTGCAATCACACCCATATGCAGTGGATTTACCAGTGACCCGCACTACGCATTATAGGGAAAATTCATTACTTGCCCGGACTGCCCGTATTTGTAATAAACTCCATGCGGAAATCTTTCCTAGGCACTACTCCCTTTATCTTCCTTCCTACAACAAATTTTCCTAGCTCCAGCACAATGCACCGCATGAGTAGAAGTCATCCCCTGAGTGCCGGTCCCAACTAAAAAGAAGGCCTACTAATTCAACTTCATCAATATATATGCACAGATTCGGGAATAGAATCCTTCGAGTGGGATGCATGGCAACTCTTGCTACAATCCCCAGTGATTTGTTGTCAAAAACCGGTATCCCTTGCCTGGTATTCTAGCCAGACAGTTCTAATAATTTTTTTATGGTATTGTGGTTGCAGTTTCCGAAAATTCCAAGTTCGACGAGGTACTCCGTATTAAATATGGCATCACTGTTTTGTGATCTGCATTAACGCACGGTTGCATTTTCAGAACTATCGCTATTGTAGCAGAATTTTGCCGTAAAGATAAAAAATCAATGAGTGTTCGAACTCACGGGCGATGTGTTAACACCTTTTTGTTTATTTATTTTATATTAAACCCACAAAAAACAAAGAGAATGCAAAGCAACAGGCAAATGTACATACATACATTGTTATGTTTGTACATAAGCTAACGTATGTAGCTGTCTTGCTATCTCATTTTTGTATATGTACGTATAACCACGTCACTATTCTCTTTGCTATGCATAAGACAAAACCATAACACTTTTTTAATATTACTCCAAATTAATACTCCGAATTAAAACACTTAAATCTCCGCTCGCCGATATCGGATCGCCTTAATTTTTGGCCTAAACTCTTCGTCGAAACCCGCACTAGCGTTTTAATCCAAAAATTAATAAAATCGGCTATGAATTTCCGGAGAAAATCGCGTGGGAAAATGATATGAAAATCGCCCAATAATCACTTTCAATACCGACTGCCAAGCAACAACAACAAACAAACAAACTCTTACACTTACACTTGCGTATGTATTGAAACTGATAGTTTACTGCCCTAGAGACGCGCGTATAGATGTTAACACATCAAAAATAAAATGGATTCAACAAATTCTTACTCTTCGAATTTTTGTCCACATGTTGAGCCTTTGGCATAAGCTCAACATGTGGATGCCGATTGTAATAAAAAAAGAAAATTTTATATTGATTCCCAGGATTTGATAAACCATGACCAGAAGTGGAAGGGCATATATTTTCTATACCTAATTATCATTTAATCTGCCGCGGAATTTGCTGAAATCCAAATATATCAATCGCAATTTTGTAGAACCATTCAAATTATGGCATTCGATATCGATAGAAATTTTCATTTAAATTGTATTGAAATTTCATGCGGTAATTTGGCCTCTGGTAGGGTCGTGTACGTTGGCAATTATCAGATGTAGTTGCAGTGTCGTAACAGAAAATACTTACTTTATCAGAAAAATCAAATCGATAAATGGTCGTCCTTAGTCATTTTAAAAAATTGAGTTCCATTCAGAAACGAAATTCATTCTGCATTTTGTTTCTTTAGGAAAAGCAGAACATGCGGTAATAAACAAAAATAAAAGTGAGTACTGATGATGAAACTGTAGGAACTTAACAAAATAATGTCACTCTGATCTGCTGTCTGTGTACGTTTAAAATTTAATTTATTTTGATCTTCTCTAGTTCCTTGGAATATTTATCTTTATGAATTTCATATTACGAATATTGCAGCCAATTCATACGATGATATTTTGTTTAAATCAAGACTTTTTGGTGTTTGTCGGAGATCAGTGTGGAAAAAACACATTTTCCGTTTTCTTTTCCTTTTTTTATACCCTCTAAAAACGAATTTGTCTTTCCGTGTGTAAAGCAGCGAAATATCTCTCTAAGACCCCCTAAAGTATATAGTATATTCTTGATCAATCATGAAATCTAAGACGATTTAGCCATGTCCGCCCGTCCGTCCATCTGGGGCAATCACTATTCAGACCAAACGAAAAGAGCCAGGCCCTTAAAATTTGGTATAAATATAACTTAAAGCATAACACAGGTCAAGTTCGTAAATGGGCTGAATCGGGCCAGTGGGGAAAAAGTTCCCCTAAGAAGAACTAAACCAACCTCTAAAAAAAAACGAAATAAATTGTAAAGTTTTGCTAAGCAAATGATATATTTTTATGTCAAATAAGGTCCATCACCCTTTAATGGGCGTTATTTTATGCCAAAATAGTGTAACACATTTAAAAAATTGTTTTACTTAAGCCTACATTCCTTAAAAATTACATTTTTAAGCTTTAATGATGATGCACTCCCCTTTTGCCCCTTAAATGGCCCTATCAAAAAAAATAGTAATAAAAATAAATAAAAATTACATTTAATATTCCCAAACATTTATTTTTAGAGTTTTATGCAGGGACCGTAACTGTTATGACTTTTATCAAAAAAAATCAAGAAATAAGAGTTATTTTTGATTTTTATATTTTTAGATAGAAAATAAGAGTTATTTTTGATATTTATTATTTTAAATGAAAAATAAAAGTTATTTTTGATTTTTATATTTTTAAATGAAAAATAAAAGTTATTTTTGATTTTTATATAAATAATAAAAATCAATGTAAAATTCGTGACATAGGTAATATATTTGTGTTTCCATGGCTTCGAAAATTAGCTTTAATTGTTCATTCTGTACCTGTCATAGAATTTAAGGTCATTTTCAGCACTCAGTTTAATATTGGGAGATTTGAGATATAATTTATCTGAGGAACATTCAAAATCAATTATGATGGTAAAATTGAACACCTGAAAACGACCTCTTAACACTGACTTGAATGGCGGCCAAATTATGTGACTGATAATGGATAAGTCACATAATATATTATATTCATATAGAAATTTGAATGATGCTAGGAACACAACTGGGACGAACGACGAATTTCGCTTAGTACGACGAATTCGTTGGTAAAAAATCGCTCTATAAATTCGTCGTATGAAACACAATAACAACGAATAAATTAAAATAATAAGCAAACAAAATTTTAATATTTGTTTTTTAAATCATTGTAACCTCTGATGCCAGTCAGATTGTTTACACACTCAATAATTATCCCGGTGTTGTCCACCGGGATAATTATTGAAATTCCTTTTTGTAATTATTTTCTGAAAAATTTTTTGTCTGTAAATAAATTATTATTTTCATTTAACAGCTGATGGGGTGACCATATGAAAAAGTGAGAAATAGAAAGAAAAACTATATTATAAAAAGTGTTCAAAATTAATAAAAAGTCGTGCTACATGCAACAATACAGTAGTGAACTATGTTGTTCTACAAAAAACCGGTTTGAGTATATGAAACCTGGTCACTTTATATTGATTTGTTCGTCGTTCGTTGACGAAACAATTAGAAATAAATGTATTTCAACTTTCGCTGAGTATGACGAACTTCGACCAACGCCACGATTATGTGCATTTTCATATACACCAATGTGTTTTATTTTTGGCGACGAATATTCGCGACCAAAAATTCGTCGTTCGTCGCAGTTGTGTTCCTAGCATGAAGCAGCATATTATAATACATACGGCATCAACAAATAAATAAGAGTTTTTTATTGATTTTTATTATTGATATAAAAATATAAAAATCAAAAATAACTTTTATTATTCATTTAAAAAAATAAAAATCAAAAATAACTCTTATTTTTCATTTAAAAAAATAAAAATCAAAAATAACTCTTATTTTTCATTTAAAAAAATAACTCTTAGTTTTGATTGTTAAAATAAAAATCAAAAATTTAAAAATCATGCAATATGTTGGATGCATTTCGCCTAAAAATCATGATTGTGTAATTAAAAGTTTTCTATGATGTTCATTTATGCATGATTTATTTCTTCAAAAATTTAAAAATAACTCTTATTTCCAGTCCCTGGTTTTATGTCAAAGGTGAAATGTCTGCCCCACGGCCTTTGCCAGAGAGACCCTGACAAAATATATTTTTAATACCCTCCAAAAAGAATTGGACCCCATAAAGTATATATATTCTTGATCAAGTGATGAAGTCTAAGACGATCTAGCAATGCCCATACGTTCGCCTGTGGAAAGCATGATATAGTCTATTTTTGGACCCCGCCCCCTTTTGTGGGCATTGACGTACGATATTATATACAAAAATAGTGTAAATATTGAACTAATTGTTATTCCTTAAGCCTATAACAAGCTGAGATGTTCTTCTGATCTTGGAGAGGTGAAACATCTCCCCCACGGCCCTTCCCGTAATGACTCTGTCAAAACAGAGATTTAAAATTGGGTACAGAAATGTCTTAAAGGAACTCTGTTCCACCAAGTTAAACTTTTTAAATTTTTTTACTAAATATTTGGAGGGTATTTAAGATTCGACCTGGTCGACTATAACGTTTTTTCTTGTTTTTTTTTTATTTCGGTTGTAATATAAGAGTTTAGGGCACACAATCTTTATGGCCAAATGTTAATTTCAAGCTCTTTCTAAAAGTATGTAACTTCTGTATCAATTTAAGATTTTAGTTCTTCGTTTCCTGTTGTAGCAATTTATAGAGTTAAGAGCATTTAAGATTACAGTGGCACACTGTGGCGTGGCTGATTGTCACAGTTTGTATTATCTGATTGGTAGAAATATTTAATTATATTTAAATAGGCAACAACAACTAATGACGCTGTTTTAATTTTATAAAAACATTAGCTGCTCTTTTCTCCTCCTCCTCCTCCTCCTCCTCCTCTGTTTTCTAATGCTAAACAATTAAGTAATAAAATTCAACTTACAATTTTGCGACTTAATCATCCGTGTCACTGTTATTTAAATGAATTATTACATGCATATATTTATTATAATTTGGTGTTATTACATATTTTTTTTTTATTATTTATTTTTTTTATTGTATTATTATTACATATTTTTTTAATATAAAATACTTACATGACACTGTTTTCATATTTAATATGGACATAATAAATTATACAGCATTAAACGAAAACTAACAATTTAAAAAACAAGCACTATAATTTTGGCTACAATTTAAATGGTATTAATTATGAAATAGAACTCTGAAGCGAGATCATTTCCGGTGCTATTGGATAATAAAAATATTTTATTAGCATTGAATTATTTAGGTTTTTATGTTTGTGCAAAATAATTATCTGCCGCAAAAGACCCCGACTACAAAACAAAACCGTGAACCTTAAGTCCTATACAAAAGATCTTTAAACCGCCGAACCAACCAACTCTTTAGCAGATCTTCAATTATATTATAATTATTATAATGTTTGAAAACATTTTTGTACCGGCCAATAGATTAACTCACAATAAATGAATTCTTGAGTTAATTTTTAAATTTCTTGGCATTAAAGGCCAATACCCAACAGTAAAACAACAATCCCATGTGTAGAAATAAATAGCAGTTGACTAACTATCGTCCTACTGGTCGCTGATCGCTGGATGTTAAATTGGCATATATTCTATTCTACGGTGTATTGAACTTTTCTTTATTATACCTCTTTTATTAATTAAAACAACCCATTATTAAATTATTTCACTCTACTAATTTAAATAAAACTACATAATTTTAATAATTAACAATTTACAAATTCTATATATAAACTTTAAAAATTGCAATGATTAATTCATGGAAATACAAACGTAGCAATTTGTGTTGTCAAACAAGTGAAAATTGCATAAGCAGCATCACAATTATTTTTAATGCCATTTGCAGCATCCTTGCATTTGGCCAAGCCGGCCTTATAGTCGTCTTTGTAATGATCGGGCATCAGGATATCAACTTGCTTAATGGAAGCCTCATACAGAAACTTGCCTTTTTTCATCTACAATGAAGAGTTTTTTTTTTTTTTTTATCAAATACTTGTCATGACTCAAATTTATTGCAATTACCGTTTGCATCATTTCCAATATACAGTTGACATAACATTTTGGATCCTTTTCGTTTGGCAAATTGCCCTGTCTAATACCATCCGCCACTTCTTGGGAAATTTTCGGAAATTTCGGCAAACACACGTCGCGCATTAATTTGGCCGCTGCCATCATCTGTTCTTCTGTAGCCTGAAAAGATATTCATTTTGTATTTAATTTTTGTGTTTTTCTAAAATTCGAAATCTATACTGCCGGTTGCACTTTGAAACCTATAATGGTTGGCTTTCGAGGGGTTACGATGTTTTCAGGCAGAACTTTTGCATGTACCCCCGTAAAACTTATATGTTACTGCCCAAGTTCTGTTACAGTGTAACGGATGTGCATATAAGAATATAAAAGTAGTAGGTTCGCCCACGTGCCTGAGTAAGAAATAATAGGTGCGGCAACACCTAGGTTTGGGTAAAAAAGAAACCGAAGTCGATAGAAAGTTTATAAAACCTCCACTGGTTTGACTTTCGAGGCTTTACCAGTAGTTGGAACTGGTACCACGGGATCCAGTACAAGCCTCGCAGTTTACTGCGGCTGGATATTGGTGAGGTCTCCCTCGGGAGTACACGTGGTGGTTGTGGTCACCAATTTGGTGGAAGGTTTGTCAGATAAGGATTGATGTTCAACCCTTGCGGTTGGACTTCGGTCCGGCTGATAGTAGCAGAACCTATATGTTGTTGTGAATCAACAAATAAGATTCTATTGGGAGACTTTTTGTAGCTCATAGAATTTAAGATCATCTAGATAGGATCGGCACTCTAGCAAGTTATTGGATCATGGGACTTACCAAATCCTGTTCTAGAAATTGCCACCTGGGCGACCCGAGGTCGCCTTCGTGTGGTTCTTGGGTGCTAAGAGGGGTGCTGGTAACACTTAATTTTCACCCGATGTTAAGGCCATCGTCAGGTTAGGCCGCGAGGAAGGAACTGACGTAAATCAAAGACATATTTGCCGGTTGCACGGTGTCGTTATGTCGATTGCTCATGTTTTTATTTAAAATAATTCCCCTTATTCTGTAAATATTTGTAGAGCTCAAGACAATACCAAAAATGGGTTGTACTGAATAACTAAATTCTGCTGATGACCTCAGACTATTCTCTAAGGGCTAGAAAGTAGTAGCAGGCTGTTAAGAGCAGACAATTGGTGAAGAAAAAGTGTAAATAATTGTCCTATTTTGACGTTGACGTCGACAAATAGTTACAGAATAAGGGGTAATATTTGTATGGGACGCTCATTTAACTTTGTGCTGCATGTTTAGGTTAAAAAGGGCTGCCCGCAGAGGTAGCCCGAAAATACTCGGAGGCTATAAAAGGCCCATTGTGCAGCTGAGAGAATTATACTCCACACAATCCTTACAAATGAAACACTGGTTCCTGAGAACCAGCCAAAACTTCTCACAAAGCCCAGCAGGGCAAGCAATTGTGCATCCCTAAGGCAGTGTATGTATATCCCCCAATAAGCGAGAGCCTAGACGTCTAAGCCTCCTACACTCCTGCAGGGCCAGTTAGTCACAGAGAAGATGCTGTACTGACTCCACTTCTTCCTCGTCGAAGCAGCTCCTGCAGCGACCATCGTGGGGAAAGACCAAATACTCTAACATATGCCCGATCGCACAGTGCCCCGTCATGACTCCGACTAGCAGTGCCAACGACTTCTTCCCAAAAGTTAGGAAACTGTCTAGTCCTAATGCTGCTAAGTGAGGTTCATAGACTTTTGGATACCCTACAGGTTGACCACCTTTCTCTCTGCCTACTCCTTAATAATGTTTAACAGTTCAACTGAGAAGAATATCAATGTTGCAAAATCCAATATCATTTTGAAATCTCTGGGAACGTACAGATATAGTCAAACGGCAATACAGGTATTAAAACAATAATGTGTTACCATCAGGTTGATACAACTCTCGTAAGCAATTTCCTAATAAAATTTGCTTAAAGTAAGAACTGTTATCATATTCAACTAAGCCACCTAATAAGTGGTGACAAACACAATACACATGAGCACTGATCATGAAAGCGTGGCGGCTTTCGAAAACAGCTGTTCTGCTCTGCTGTGTAAGTTGAATAACTAAAAACTGATGTTGACTTTCCTCTGTGCCTTGGAATATTTATCATGTCTTTCTGAATTTAAAACAAAAATTTCGAACAATTAGCCTATAAAATCTTAATTTAATTTAGTACAGAGATCATTTTGGGGGGAATAGTACTTCCTGCTAAGAGAATTTTAAGGGCCATATCTAACAGCCATATTTCATTTCAGCTACAACAAACTCTTTATCGGACTGATTATATGACTCCGATCATGTGCTTCGACAAATCCTTCTCAGTTATATTCCCGGAGAGGAAGGACTGGATGGAAAACTCCGCGACTCGTAGTAATGCAACGTTGGTTTTTACGGACGGCTCGAAGACGGACACTGCTACTGGTTCGGGGGTATTTTCCGAGGATCTCGGCTTTTCGGTATCGCTCAGGCTATCCCATAACTCGACAGTTTTCCAAGCAGAGATTTATGCCATTACCGAGCCCTGGACTCGGAAATAATAAAGTCGAGATGTGTACTGGCATGCATTCAATCTCTGGCCAGACTTAAAGGACATGACGTCAAAATAGTTTGGGTTCCAGGGCATGAAGGCATTCAGAGAAATGAAATGGCTGACAAATACGCAAAAGTGGGTTCGACCTTGAATGAAGCAGTTTCGCGTAGGGATATTGACATTCCCTGTGTTGAGCTGCTGAACAAATTTCAGGAGTGGGCAAGGAGGGAGGTGACAAGCAGATGGTCAAGTATTAGGTACCACCTGTAGGGTCTCCAAAACTCTATGGCCCTCGCTTAGCAGATCTAGGACTAGACAACTTCAGATTTTTGGGAAAAAGCCGTTGGCACTCCTGGTAGGGGTCTTGAAGCGGCACTGTGCAATTGGTCACATGTCAGTGCGTTTGGGCATTCTCCATGATGTCCACTGCAGGAGCTGTTTCGATGAAGAAGAAGAGGAGTCAGTACAGCATTTCCCTTGTGAGTGTCCGGCTCTGCAGTAGCGTAGACTTCGACATCTAGGCTCTCGTTTCCTGCGACATCTGGACTGCCTCAGGGATGCAGCACTGGCTGCCCTGACGGGCTTTGTGAGAAGTTTTGGGTGGTTCTCAGGAACCAACACTTCGTCTTGAAAGGAGTATGTAGGGTATAGTCCTCTGGGCATCACAATGGGCCTTTTTATGGCCTCCGAATTTTCTTTGTCGCTTACTGCGGGCGGCCCTTTTAACCTTACCTAACCTAACTCTTTATCCACTCATCTTTCTTCATTAACACTGTTCCCCCTTTTCAAAGGTCCAATACAATGCATTAATGACATCGTTGGAGTGCACACCCTGAGTACCGATCGAAGTAAAAATAAAAAAAATTAGGATTTTATCGCACATATGAAAAATGATATACCCTATCCGCCGTATATGTTAAAACAATGTGTGTGGACTGTCACCAAGTTGCCTATTGTGGACCCGAAGAATTAATATGCATCAATTAAACAGCCTGTTAACTATTAACGTCCGCATGTAATGAAGAATTCTATTCCATCGTCTTGCATTTGCCTGACCACAAAATCTAGTCCACAGCCTTCGGCTTCATAGTCCATGTATTACCTCAGCCAAGTTTTCTGCGTCCGTCTATATTTTTTTATATTCGCCACTATTATGAACGACGACGACGACACGTTATCAAGACGACAGCATAAAATTGTCGCTTTTTTTTGTGACAGCAACAGACTACTATTGACATGTTGTATCGATATTATATGCCCTAGAGAATGATAAGAAATTGTCAGAGTAATTACTTGTTATCGACAACTTGCAGAAAAGTAATAATTTTTTGCTGCCGAGTTGATGTGACGTCGACGTCGCCATTCATAATAGGGGCGATTATTTTTTCTTCCTTCGTATTATTTTTCTATGCTTCTTTCTTAGTACTTCTTATTTACCGATTTCGATATTTGTTTAAATTTATAACGTTGCAAGAATTTTACACATATATTTTGGTCTTGTCCTTCAGCCTTGCTATCCATTCTTCCTTAGGCTGTTAACTCGGCTCTTTGCAAGGACTCTTGCTTATAACGTAATAATTTTCATAGTTTTCAAACAAAAAAAAAAACATGTAAATTCCACTTACGGCACAATATATTTCCGTTACTTTGACAAAACAGATGACAGCGGCAAATAAAATAACGATATTCGTTTTAGAAATCATTTCCGATGCAAAGACAAAAAAAATAAACAATAGGAAAATCTTTTTTTTTTTAAGTAATTGAACAAATATTTTCTTATTTCTCTTATTATTATTTTTAATTGCGTAAAGAATTGTTTTCCTACAAATTTGAAAGAAGTTTAAAATCCGTCTAAACAAAATAGACAGAAAGACAATAGATTTATACGCAACTGCTCGTATTAATAAATGCTTAATTTGTCTATGAGTATAAATTATTGTGATGATTGTACAATTTTATTTATTTATTTTTTTTTATTATTAAAATGTTGCATGAAAAGTGAAACACACATACATACGAAAGGCATATTATTTATTTATATATTAAGAAGCAGTAAAACAAAACAACTTGATATTATTTAAATAAATGGTTGACACAAAGACACGTTGGAGAAGCTTAAAGCATATATTTATTAAATTACAATTTGAGAAACGTAAAGAATCGTACTCGCATAGAAACGGTGGGCTAACCATCAGAGAGCCAACCACATTTTATAATACATTCGTCTCCATTAAAACATTTCATGTGTCACATCATATTTATGGTGTTAGCAGAGCCAGTGGCCAACTTTGGCTTATTGATATTCGCTTGTGGCCTCATGTTATCAGAGGAAACCAATTCCACACCTTCGTATATTGCTGGTCGCTGGGAGTATAACTGCCTTATTCATAAAAAATATGTGTGCTTTATAAAGGGTTTATAAAACGAATTTTGTATGGAAATCTGTTTTATAAACCAACAATATATTTTATGAATAACGGCCTAAATCTCCATGCCTCTTCTGCTTGAACTTGACTCTATGAATTATGAAACGGTATCAGAGGAGTGTGTGCAGAATCTGAAATTCATAAACGAAATATTCTTACTTAATGGCCTAAAAACCAATTCAAGCTGAGAGTTGTTCGTAAAAAATATTTTCTCTCTCTCTCTCAAGAAGAGAGACGTCAAACTACGTATAAAAAAAATTTGTCCGGACAAAAATTCTGTTCGGACAACATGGGTGAATCCGCCTTAATTCATGAAAAATATTTCAGGTTTATTAACCGCTTTTTTCTATTTTTTTAACTCGGACCAGCACTCAGGGGATGACCCCTACATATGCAGTGCATTGCCGTGGAACTAGAAAGGAGGGGATAGTATTGAGGGGGCAGATGAAGAAAGATGAGAAGATAGAGAATTTTTTTTGGCTATTTAAGATTTTTTACTTCTCCGGTTAACTTTTTGCTACAGAGCCGACGAAGGTTGGTGCCGTTCCTCTGCTCTTTAGTACACGCAAAATTTGTCAAATAACGCTTTAATAAAGGCAAAATATTTTTTATGAATAAGACAGAGTTTAAGCAAATATTTTTTAAACACTTTATATAGGCTGTTGGAAAAATTACAGATGTGCACGTGAGTAATTTTTTTTTTTTTAGGAGTAGGACCTTCACTCAGGGGATAACCCCTACATATGCAGTGCATTGCGCTGAAACTAGGAAAATAGATTTTGGAAAGGAGGATAAAGGGAGTAGTGTGTGTGGATATTCGACTTGAACCTCCTCAAATTGTAAGTGGCGGGAAAGACATCTGCAGGTAGTTTGTTCCACATACGGACTGTTCGAATTTTCTGAACTGAATTTTCTCTGTAATGCGTAGTGCGATTCGTTGGAATATCGACCACGAACGCATGCGCTCTTGATGAAAAACGCGTTGAGCGTAAGAAAGAATGGGTTTCAGGAACAAGTTCCCTAATTTCACCAGAGCAGCTGCCATTAAAGTAACGATAGAACAACGATACGCACCCCACATTGTGACGATGCTCAAGAGAGTCAATAGAGTTGGCTATCCTACTGTCTCCGATGAGTTTTATCGCCCTCTCCTGTACGCGGTCGAGTAACTTCAAAATAGACTTTGAAGCTACGGCCCAAACATGAGAGTTGTATTTCATCTTCGGTCGGATGTAAGTGGTGTAAATATTAAGAAGATCAGAAGGGGTGAAGTATCTCTTGCACCGTCTTAAGAAGCCAAGGCACTTGAGTGCTTCTTTTGCGACCTGAAAGACATGTCCATCCGTCCATCTGACATGACACTGCGCTTTCATGCCCAGAACATCAAGAGCCCCTGACTCCATAATACCTACACCACCCATAGAAACAGAAACAGAAATTAAGGTCACGATCACGAAACTTACAATTTTTTCCACGCACGGCAACATATAACGCTTTGACGATCACGCACACTCACGAACGAATTATTTTTAGCCAAGTACTTTCACGCACAATGGTAACACTTTGCAAACTTCGAACACGTTCACAGTAAAATTGTTCTCGTGTGTGAATGTATCGCTATAGCACACAGATATGTACATATGTGTGCATGCACATACATACATACATATTTTCCTTAGTGTTAAAAATTAAAAAAAAATGCTCCTCTGTTTTGAAGTGGGAGAATATTATACGTATTAAAATTACGCACGATCCTAACTTTTTAAGTCACGCTCACGCACGTACGCACGTGTGATTTTAATAATTTGTATTCAGGATTTACGAGATTCACCCGAGAATCACGCCTGATACGAAAAAATCACGGCATTTGCACATCTCTAGGACACTAGATGTGGGCATTAACTTTAAGATAAAATTCTAGAAAATATTACTTGATAATGTTTGGATTTGGAATTGAAATCGGACAACTCAACATATAACGGAAGGATGGTCTTAGATTTTGACAAAAACAATAAAGCCAATATGTCATTTTTATAAATTTGGAGTATGCAGTGAGCAGGAAGTAAAGCATGCAGAGGCCCTCTAGAAGGCAACTGTAGTCCTTCTCTTACCCTCGAGGTAAAAATACAAAAATATATAAAATATATGGAATTGTCATTAATATCTTTTGTTTCATTTCTATTTCCGTTAATAACACACTATTTATCTGAAAGGCCTTATTATTTTATATTAACAATTGATTAAGTGTCAGCAAACCACTTAAACAAATTGTGGGTCTTAACATTGCAAAAAAAAAACAAAATTTGAATTGAAAATTATTACTCGTATCTACAAAATTTACATAATAAATATTATAAAAACAAAAAGTTAAGTTTAAGTAAAAACTATTCCTTAAGTTTTGTATATATTGAATTATTTTCACGTTGTGAGAAAAAATTATACATGCATACAAGGATACACACATAATCCTGTAAATGAGATGGGAGATCATGCTTATTCTTACTAGATAAATGTTTGCCAGTGAAATCCAATTAAAATAGAAGCATATGTTTGTAAATGTAAACAAAAGGCAAAACAAGCAGGAAACAAAGTCAAGAGGTTTTGTGATTTTTTTGAAATTAAGTTGCAGTCTACTGATGATTTTGTGTAATAGCCAATGAAATGCAGGCATATTAGTGAACTTACTTAGCCCGCGAAAAATAATTTTTTGTTAATAAAATACTTGTAACAACTTGAAAAATACCATTTATTTAAGTTTGATGCCAGAATTTAATAAAATTTCGAACGTGGAATTTGTTTTATGAAGATGTAGTATCTTATAAATTTCGAATCTCTTAAAACAGTCCTGGGTAAGCACTTTGCCTAAATTTTACTTCTAATTTAAAACTTTCCGGTGCTAAAATATGTTATTTGTTTATAAATATTAGAAAAGATATTTGATACCGCTGTCAGCACATGCTTATGTATGAACGTCAAGCACACTTACATAAGCCGCATGTCAAGCATTTTGACACCCGGCATGTGTAAGTGTGTCAACAAAGACCAAATGTAAAATAAAGGATTCAATAATCAACTTCCTTAATGGCCGTACTGCTAATATATTTTGTTCGTAAAAAGCGCCATCTGTGCATGAAGTACTTATTATTGAGATTAAAATTACTTATATGAAGCAGCCTGTAGCTAGTAAAATTTTCCATTGCTTGCAAATTCGTAGATATAGTGGTACTTTGTAACTTTGACATTTGAGTGAAAAAAAAATCAAAAGAAGAGCCATAAATAATTCTGTTTGTTAGAAAAAATATCTATTTAATAATAAAAAGTGCATAAATTATAACCACTTTGGGGCAAAAATTGTTATAAATTAAAGCGAAATCGAAACAATTTATAATTCTTAATCGAAAATCTAAGTAAAGCTTTATGAAATGCCAGTGAAAAATGGTGGCGAATCTGATGCAGAAGGCGATGTATCTGGTGGCGAATCTGAACATTCCAACTCTAGTCAGGGCCATGAGTCCAGCGATGAAGAAGCAAATGAAATTGAATCCGATGACTCCTCGGAAATGGACGCGCATGAAATAGAGAGGCGAAGGAACGAATGTTTAGAAATATTAGGCAAGTAGTACATACATATATAAAAATATTCTCCTCGGCTGAACCAGTTGATATAATTATATTGTTTTCTGATTCTCTTGCAGATCATTTGGAAAAGCAATTTAGTCAACTGAGGGAGCAGTATTATACAGAACGTATAAATCAAATCGAACGACAATCTGCTGACGTGCGGAATGGCCGCTCCGAAGAATATTTGCAGCCACTCAAGGAATTGGATAAAGTCTACAAGAATCGAATAGAAGTTGCAGACATTTTAAGGCGATTTAGACTAGACAATATAGAACATAAGTATTTAAGTGAAGAACAAGCTGCCCTGCAAAATTTCGAAGTAAGTGCAAAGAATTTTTTTTATTTTATTCTCCATAAGAGTTGCAATTGCGCATTTACGTATGTTGTAATGATAAGAGTGTCATATTATGGGGATACATTTCGTAACTAGTAGGTAACCTTCAGCATGTACAGCAGATTATTGTAGTATGTCTAGCTCCTTAGGCCATGCTATGTCAACTAAATTTAAACAAACAAAAATCGACTTAAATCGACTTTTGTTCCTTCCGGTTGTTGGCACATAGTATTAAAGCAAACAAAAACAATACTCAGTAACTCCTTTCAAATTATAGCAAAATATTGATGCTTAGTTTCAACACACAGTTTTTTATAAGTTATCCCTCAAAATAAGACAGGCTTTATCTCACAGTCTCTATAATTTGCAGATAAAGTCATCATAATTTTCAGTGTTTATTTATGTTATCCATCATATAAAGAAATGCTGCAAGTGGTTGCCAAATCAATTTTTATCACTTCAAAAAAACCAAACTTTTATAACTACTTTATTTACAAAAACAGTTGCTTTAATTAAATTATGCGGAGCTTAGATTTCCTAGCAAAAAATATATTAAAATAATACAGGTATATGATAGACAATAGTAACATTTGAAATTAATAGGCTAAGTTAAAAAAAAGAAAATGCACGTAAAGGGGAAACTTTACATAATTCATAAATTCGACTCCTAGACTATGGAAAATACCATAGGTTTGGTATGCTGAGATATGAGAATGGCTGACGTCTTTGTTCCAAATTATGTTTGAATCATAGAAGCCTTCAAAAATAATTTTTTTTTTTTTGACAAAAAAGGATTACTATAATTTGGATCACCTTTCAAAATAAAAAAGTCGTCTGAGTGTCGTTGAGGAAAATCAGCAACAGATATTTTACATTAAGGGCCATTATTACAACTTAAAGTTAGTTAAAAGTAGGATTTTTTCGGACGTATAAAAACTTTATAATTAGCAAAATTTTACTTTAACCTAAAGTGAGCGATAAATTACAGCTAAGTTTATCCTACTTGGTAACTTAAATCCAATTTGCAAAAATGGAAAGCTTTTTATACGTCTGATAAAATCTTACTTTTAACTAACTTTAAGTTGTAATAGTGGCCCTAAGTGTATTTCCCTTTAAATTTTGAATTTGCTTAAATATTTTTGTAACTGCAAAGTATCCGATAAGCTAAAATTCTTTTTTTTCAAGTAGAAAGTAGCAAGGATATCAATGAAATAGTTACAGCTTGCTAAATACAATAGTTACTAGTTTCAAAACAATTTGATTAAATCAACTGATTTTTCATGATATCAAGAATTGTAAAATATCTTAACCGCCTTAAACAGCAAACTGATTAAGACATAACAGTCCACTACAATTCTATGTAGTCAAAATTAGGGATCTATTTTGATTTAAACCAAGGAAAACTAAAAAATTACTTTTTGTCACCTATGCTTTTTTGTCGGTTATAGGACGATATATTCAAACCCCAGGTAAAGCAGAAAATTTTATTAAGAAAAAAAATTTTATACATATATGAAGAGCTCCAAAAATCTAAATTCCAGTAAAAAAATAATAGTCGTATATAAAAGAATAGTAAGCACACAACTACGTGATTGAAACAGTGGCATTTTTTAAATAAATGTGGATATACATAGATTAAGATGTAACAAATCATTGAATATTTCAAAAGAAAACTATAGATTTTAAGTCTAAATTCTACAAAAACTATTCAAGAATCTGGCTGGATATCTCAAAAGGGTGTTTGCGGATTCGCATAATTCTCTATAAACTCTTAACAGAGTTCCTCTTATTATTTTTAGAGTGAAAAGCAATTGGCTTTAGATCAAATATACGACGACTTAATGGAAAAAATAAGGCGATTAGAGGAAGATCGTCATAATGTTGATATATCGTGGGATGACTGGGGCAATGATAAACGTCACAGCAAAGTCAGAGGGCCAGCCCGCAAGAAAGCGGTTACTGTAAATGGTCCCTTTGTTGTGTATATGCTTCACGAGGAAGATATTTTAGAAGACTGGACAACGATTCGCAAAGCACTTAAGCGTTCAACACTGGTGGGATCGGTGGTATCAACGGCCACATGACCATAAATGTGATTTCATCCTATTATGTAAAATACACAAACTTTCCTACACTTTTAATTATCCTTTGTCTCCATGTTATGAACCTCGAAAGGATACTTCGTAAATTTAATTTTATTTTTAGTTTTTAAGCCCATTTTCACTCACACTTGATTCGTAATCAAATAAAACAAGAAGCTCAAGATTTTAATGATAAACTGTAACAGCATATTCATAAATATTTATTGATTAATAGCCTTTAGATTTTAAATGCTCCCGTATGATGTCCACATAATCGCCGTGCACACGTACTTGGCCGCTCATTTCATTCACCCGTGTGGCACACAATTTGCCATTTCGTGCTTTTTCCACCAATTGGCGTACTTCCTTTTCCAATTGCCAGATATTCCCCTGCACACGCTTTACCACAGTTACCCGCCTTTGGCCACGGAACGTGACTTCTAAATATACTGGTAGCATATGGTTTTTGGATCGAGCTACATAATATTCCAAGGTGTCTATGTTCTGCAGCCCAACTGAGGGAGGTTTCCAACCTGACGGGTACTCAGCTTTAGGTTCAACTTTTGGCACAACTTTCTTGGATAGCAAACGTTCCACATATTTCCATTCCGGCGGATTTTTTAGAACTTCAACTTCGGGGTAGTCTTCTATAGGATGTACTTTATCTGAACTCAAATAACTGGAAAAACGTGCTGTAAAAGGCAGCTGCAAATAAAAAATAAATTAGTACATTTTGTAGAAAACAAATATTGAAATTTTATTACCGCATTTTTATTTACAATTGTTTTAAGCAATTTTTGTGTCAGAGCCATAATTTCCTTAGGTACTGTGAGAAAGCGAAAATTCCTATTGAGAAATGAGTTTGGCAATGGCTCCCAAACTGTAAACAGCTGTGAATGGGTGCCTCATATATAAATAAAAATCCAAAATAAGGTTCGTGAGCATGCTAAAACAAAATCCGGAAAGTCTGGCAACACCGGCACGTAGTGGCCTTGCTTCAAGTTCGTGTCTTGAGTCTTTTATTTTTGACATGCACATGTAGTTTCGAAGACTTAAGACACAAACTCGATTTTTTTTTAAATTTAGGGCATTTTCGCCATTTTTTTCGATTTTTGCTTAAATTTTGG